>QRFJ01000014.1:2511464-2677520 GCA_006176705.1 Cocos nucifera
GGGGGGAGAGGCGAGGACGACGGTCCCCATGTGCCCCCACAGCCCGTTAGGAACAGGAGGAGAACCTCGTCCTAACGCGAGCAAGGTCGAAGGCCTCGTTCACCTAAAACGAGATGGGGGGAGAGGCGAGGACGACGGTCCCCATGTGCCCCCACAGCCCGTTAGGAACAGGAGGAGAACCTCGTCCTAACGCGAGCAAGGTCGAAGGCCTCGTTCACCTAAAACGAGATGGGGGAGAGGCGAGGACGACGGTCCCCATGTGCCCCCACAGCCTCGTTAGGAACAGGAGGAGAACCTCGTCCTAACGCGAGCAACAACCTCGGCTAGAGATAAGATCTCTCCCGAGCGACCGCGAATAGCCTCGGTTAGGAACAGAAGGGGAACCCCATCCTGACGTGAGCAAGATCCGAGACCGAGCCTCAAAGTCTACGGCAAGTTCCACTGCAGGAGATGAGATCGCCCCCAAGCGACCACGACAACCTCGGCCGCGGAATAGGAGGTCCCCCCGAGTCAACTTCAGCTGATGGAGACAATGTCACCCCCGAGGAGCTCAACTCCGACCTCGACCGCAGGGGGCGAGATTTACTTCGGCTTCAACATCAGCTTCATCGACTTTAGCTGGGAACGAGTTCCATTCCAACTCCAAACATCAATTGGAGAGGAGGCCTCCCCCAAGCCTCAGCTTCAACTTCAGCGTCAACCTTGGCTGGAGAAGAGACCTCCCCCGAGCTTCAGCCGCGACAAACGCGGGGCCTGGAAGAAGACTTCGGCAGTCGCCCATTTTGGTACTCCCTTCCTTCGAATTTCGAACTCGGGAGTGGGGGGGCTACTGTTGGGGATAAATCCCGCTCCTGCCGAAGCCCGGCCCGACGCTCAGCCTAATGTAACCAGTAGCCGCGGAAGAGCTTCGGCAGACGGGCTTCAGCCGAACTCCCAGCGGCCGAGCTTCTTCCAGCAGGCCGAACTGGTCAGCTCCCGAGCTTCTTCCGGACTCCCAGCGTCGAGACCGAACTTCCTGGGCGGCCGAACTCCTTCGAACTCCTTCGGACCGACTCCAAGCGGCCGAGCTTCAATGAAGTCCTCTCAGCGGCCGAACTCCTCAGCGGACGGGCTTTAGCGGAATCCCCAAGCGGTCGTCACTCAGGAGCCGAACTCCTCAGCGGTCGCCCTCATCGAACTTCGGCCGACCGAGCTCCTACCGAACTCTCAAGTGTCCAAGCCTCAGCCGAAGTCCAACAGCCGGCCGAACCCCAAACAGTCGAGCTTCTGATTCTCAGCAGCCGAACTCTTCAGCGGACGAGCCTTAGCTGCATACCTCCAGCCAGACGCCTATGGGAGCCGAACTCCCTCCTATCTTCCTCTTCAGGAGCCCGAACTCCTCCGAAATGGGCACACGACGAAGGCCTTCAACCCTTCATTCGGCAAGCTCTGCAACCATCACCATCAGTCAGTCCGCCGCAGGCGATAGCGACCCACTGTCAGGCGGCGATGGCTGTCACCCTCAATCCGCCGCACACGGCACCATCCCGTGAGACTGACTCCGCCGAACCTCGAGCGGCCCGCCAGCACGCGGCTGCAGTTGTCACCATCAAGCTCCACTATATAAAGGACCCTCCCGACACGCTAAGGCTAAGCTCTCTGATCTCTAAGCTCTCCTCCTCATCTCTAAGCTCCGGAACTCATTCCGAGCACTCCATTACTGTTGGCCGAAAACTGACTTGACCGTCGGAGGATCCTGCCGGAGCCACCCTCTACCGGTTCCGAACGGGACTTCGTTTTGCAGGTCTCCTGTGGCGACCTCAGCGGCCTCGACTCCGATGACCTCCGGCGAAGACGGATTTCTGTACAACCACCATTTCTAGGCACTTTTGGCCATCAAGATTTCAACCAATGCACATGATGATCACATCAATATGCATGGATGTGAGGATCTAAGGGCCTATCCTGAACGGCAGCACATTCCAACAAAAGCTTCTTGTTTCCATTGTACGGTAGACTTTCGGCTTTGCTACCAGCTCATTCAATGGTCTTATTCTCTTAACTTGGCCCATACCTGACCCTATCCACCGTACCGCAACCTTATGACAACTAATAGTACTGCCACTGCTCGATTAGTAGGTGGAGTTGCAGGAAATTGCTCTACTTGGTCCACGCCCATGCCAGAGCCCGCACCATTGTATAGTTTTCATTTCCAACCAGGCATTGGGGCATGCTATCTATTGCTCATGGCTTAAACTTTGTAAGCTGCCAATCTCATGCTTAGTTAATTAGGTTGGCCAGATCTCGTTTGCTGGGATAGAAACTGAAGCCTTAAATCTTTTGGCCCGGTAGATCAGTGGTTGAGGCTTCTACACCGTGAGCATCTAGCTTAGTTCGGTGCGAACCAGGCTCTGGTCTAGTATTTAGTACTTTGTACTTGGCTAAGTTCAGCGAACCTCGGTAGCGTCGTCTTTCTGGTATTTTTGAGAGAAAGCGAGAGAGAGAGAGAGAGACACCGACCTACACCTTTTTTTTTTTTTTTTTTTTTTTGAGATGCATCATCTAAGAATGAGCCCATTGGTTTCTTGCTCAGCAGAAAGATATTATCTAAATAATGATAATTGATTAATGGTAGTCCAATTATTATTTTGAAAACGAGAAAGATCAATTTATAATAAACTTGTTTAATTCTTTTAATTCCCATTATTGTATGGCTGTGGCCGGACAGCCTATGCTTGAATGCATGCTTAAACATTTCAAAAAGTGAATCATAATTAGTAATGCAATTAAAGTTAGGTCATTGTTCTTTCTAGGAAGCAAATTAGGCATATTTTTTTTTGGACAGCAACATTATACTAATAATATTATTAAATATGCAGTGTTGCTGCAGAAATTCATCGTCGTCGGAGGTTGCCGGAGTCGAGACCGTTGAGGTCGCCGCCGGGGACCTGCAAAATAAAGTCCCGTCCGAAACCGGTGGGGGTTGGCTCCGACAGTACCCTCCGACGGTCAAGTCAGTTTTCGGCCAACAGGAATGGAGTGCTCGGAATGAGTTCCGGAGCTTAGAGAAGAAGAGGAGAGCTCAGAGAGATTAGAGGTCAGAAAGCTTAGCCTTGGCGTATCTGGAGGGTCCTTTATAGCCAAGCTTAGTTGATGGCGACAGCCATACCGTCGCATGGAGTTCCGTACGAAGAGGAAGGCGTCGTCAGACGGTCGGTGATGGCTATACTGGCAAGCCGTGGGCCGCATGAAGTTCGATACGGAGAGGAAGGCGTCGTCAGGCGATTGGTGACGGCCATACTGGCAAGCCGCGGACCGCATGGGGTTCGGTACGGAGAAGAAGACATCGTCAGGAAGTGGCGTTGCCAGAGGTGGTAGCCATGTCGTCTAGTTTCATCACCCGTCGCGGACTGACGGCGATAATTCATCTCGTAGGAGAGTCCGGCAGAAGGGAAGGCAGGGGGAGTTCGGCTGGCTGAAGGGTCGACCATCTATAGAGTTCGGCCGAGGGATGATTGCCGAGGAGTTTGACCGCTGAGAGGCCTGAAGAAGCTTGGCTGAGGTCCGGTTGAAGGACTTCAGTTGCTGGTTGGTTCGGCTAAGGCTCGTCCGCTGAGGAGTTCGACCGCTGAGAGGACTTCGTTGAAACTCGGCCGCTTGGAGTCGGTCCGAAGGAGTTCGACCGTGGGGTCCGAAGGGGTTCGGCCGTGGGGAGTCCGAAGGAGTTCGGCCGCCCAGGAAGTTCGGTCTCGATGCTGGGAGTCCGAAGAAGCTTGAAAGCTGACTAGTTCGGCCTGCTGGAAGAAGCTCGACCGCTGGAAGTTCGGCTGAAGCCCGTCTGCCGAAGCTCTTCTGTGGCTACTGGTTACATTAGGCTGAGCGTCGGGCCAGGCTTCGGCAGGAGCGGGATTTATCCCCAACAGTAGTCCCCCCACTCCCGAGTTCGAAAAATTCGAAGGAAGGGAGTACCAAAATGGGCGACTGCCGAAGTCTTCTTCCAGGCCCCGCGTTTGTCGCGGCTGAAGCTCGGGGGAGGTCTCTTCTCCAGCCAAGGTTGACGCTGAAGTTGAAGCTGAGGCTTGGGGGAGGCCTCCTCTCCAATTGATGTTTGGAGTTGGAATGGAACTCGTTCCCAGCTAAAGTCGATGAAGCTGATGTTGAAGCCGAAGTAAATCTCGCCCCCTGCGGTCGAGGTCGGAGTTGAGCTCCTCGGGGGTGACATTGTCTCCATCAGCTGAAGTTGACTCGGGGGGACCTCCTATTCCGCGGTCGAGGTTGTCGTGGTCGCTTGGGGGCGATCTCATCTCCTGCAGTGGAACTTGCCGTAGACTTTGAGGCTCGGTCTCGGATCTTGCTCACGTCAGGATGGGGTTCCCCTTCTGTTCCTAATGGGCTGTGGGGGCACATGGGGACCGTCGTCCTCGCCTCTCCCCCCATCTCGTTTTAGGTGAACGAGGCCTTCGACCTTGCTCGCGTTAGGACGAGGTTCTCCTCCTGTTCCCAACGGGCTGTGGGGGCACATGGGGACCGTCGTCCTCGCCTCTCCCCCCATCTCGTTTTAGGTGAACGAGGCCTTCGACCTTGCTCGCGTTAGGACGAGGTTCTCCTCCTGTTCCCAACGGGCTGTGGGGGCACATGGGGACCGTCGTCCTCGCCTCTCCCCCCATCTCCGTTTTAGGTGAACGAGGCCTTCGACCTTGCTCGCGTTAGGACGAGGTTCTCCTCCTGTTCCCAACGGGCTGTGGGGGCACATGGGGACCGTCGTCCTCGCCTCTCCCCCATCTCCGTCCTTTAGGTGAACGAGGCCTTCGACCTTTGCTCGCGTTAGGACGAGGTTCTCCTCCTGTTCCCAACGGGCTGTGGGGGCACATGGGGACCGTCGTCCTCGCCTCTCCCCCCATCCCGTCCTTTGTGAACGGGGCCTTCGACTTTGCTCACGCTAGGATGAGGTTCTCCTCCTGTTCCTAACCGGGCTGTGGGGGCACATGAGGACCGTCGTCCTCGCCTCTCCCCCCATCCGTTTTAGGTGAACGGGCCTTCGACTTGCTCGCGTTAGGACGAGGTTCTCCTCCTGTTCCCAACGGGCTGTGGGGGCACATGGGGACCGTCGTCCTCGCCTCTCCCCCCATCCGTTTTAGGTGAACGAGGCCTTCGACTTTGCTCGACGGGGCCTTCGACTTGCTCGCTAGGACGAGGTTCTCCTCCTGTTCCTAACGGGCTATTTTCGCTTGCTTCTTCCCTGTCGTCGTGCAATCCTGAAACAATAGTGTCGAGCGAAGGAGTTTTATTGAGGGAAACTACTGGTGATACATTCTCAGGTTTTCTGAGTTCCAAGGTCGGGGAAGCGCTAGTCCTCCGAGCTCCTTTAGGCGATAGGTTCCAGGTCGGATGACCTCTACCACTTCGTACGGACCTTCCCAATTTGGGACGAGCTTCCCTTGACTCTGGGGCTGAGAGACGGCTGCTCGTCGGAGCACCAAGTCCCCAACTCTGAACGCCTTGCTTTTTGACTCTGGAATTGTAATACCGAGCCACCTTCCGTTGGTAGGTGGCCATCCGGATGCGGGCCGCCTTCCCTCTTTTCTTCTAGAAGGTCGAGGTTGGCTCTGAGGTCCTGGGGGTTGAGTTGCTCGTTGAAGCCCACGATTCGAGCAGATGGAAGTTTGAGCTCGATCGGGATGACTGCCTCGGTGCCGAAGGCCAAGGCGAAGGGCGTCTCGCCGGTCGGTACCCTCTGCGTTGTTCGGTATGCCCAGAGGACGTGGTAGAGTTCGTCTGCCCAGGCCCCCTTTGCCCTGTCGAGCCTCGTTTTGAGGCCTTGCAGCAGGGTCCGATTGGTCACTTCGGCTTCCCCATTGGCTTGCGGATGAGCCACCGATGTGAAGTGGTGGGAGACGTTTAGTCCTTCGCAGAACTCGGCAAACCGGGCTCCAGCGAACTGTCGCCCATTATCGGTTATGAGGGCTCGGGGCAGGCCGAACCGGCAGATCAGCGTCTTCCAGACGAAGTCCTGCACCTTGGCCTCGGTGATCTTCGCTAGTGGTTCCGCCTCGACCCACTTGGTAAAGTAGTCAATCGCGACCAGGAGGAACTTCCGTTGTCCGGACGCCGTTGGGAAGGGGCCGAGGATGTCCATCCCCCACTGCGCGAAGGGCCAGGGTGCAGTGAGCGGAGTGAGTTCGGATGCCGGCTGCCTTTGCACGCTGGCGTTCTTCTGGCAGCGGTCACATCTCTTCACGTATTCCGTGGAATCACGAAGTAGGGTTGGCCAGTAGTACCCTTGCCGAAGTAGTCTTTGCGATAGGGATCTGGCTCCCGCGTGACTTCCGCAGAGTCCTTCGTGGACATCCTGTAGCGCGATGCAGGCCTCAGAGGGTCGGAGGCACCTCAGCAACGGGAGGGAGTACGACCTTTTATATAACCTGCCCTCGTACAAGACGTAGCGGGAGGCTTGACTCCTGAGCTTCCGAGCTTCTCTCCGGTCGTGAGGGAGGACCCCTTCTTCGAGGTAGGCGATCAGCGGATCGATCCAGCTGGGCTCGAAGTCCGTCCGCAGGACGGCCTGAGGTTCCTTCGGTGGTCGGGCACTTCAGAGTTTCCAGAAACACTTCTTTTGGTAGTTCGGCCGGGGCAGAAGGTGGCCAACTTGGAGAGAAGGTCGGCCCTTGTATTCCCGGTCCTTGGGATGTGCCGAATGTCGAAGCTGTCGAAGGCTGGTATTAAGTTCTTCACCTTCCCGAGGTACATCACCATGCTTTCCTCCCGCGCCTCGTAGCTGCCGCCGACCTGACCGACCACCAACTGGGAATCGCTATAGACTTGAAGCCGATCCCACCTTCAATTCCCTTGGCTATCTGCAGCCGACGGCTATCAGCGCTTCATACTCGGCCCCATTGTTGGTTGTGGGAAACTCGAAGCGCAATGCGTACTCGGTGACGATCCCCTCGGGGCTAACCAGGACCAGCCCTGCGCCAGGCTCCCGCTAGAGTTGGATGAGCCATCCACGTGCAGAACCCAGGCGCCTTTCAAGGAAGGTCGGCCCTTTCTTCAGGGGAAGGCTCGACTGCGCCACAGCTCGGCTTCGTCGTAGGCCTGGTCTCCCTCCGATGATAGTGTCGCTTGATTCAAGCTCGGCTTCGAACTGGAATGCGGTGCATTCCAGCACGAAGTCCGCCAGTATCTGAGCCTTGATCGATGGCCTGGGCCGGTAATTGATGTCGAACTCCGTGAGCTCGATCGCCCATTTTGGCGATTCTTCCTGAAGCGTCTGCTCGGTGGAGGACCGGCTCTTATTGGTTGGTCCGTGAGGACCGTTATGGTATGCTCCTGAAAGTAAGGTCGGAGCCTCCTGGCAGCAATTAGAAGACAGTAAATTAATTTTTCTAACCTTGGAGTACCTGGTCTCCGCGTCCCTCAAGGCTCGGCTCACGTAGTAGACTGGTTGTTGCGCCTTCGCATCTTCCCTGACCAGGACAGCCGCCAGGGCCACCGGAGAGACAGCTAGGTATAGGAGCAATTCCTTCTCCAGGTTCGGGCTTTGCCAGCAGCGGGGGCGTGCCGAGGTAGTTTTTAAGCTCCTCGAATGCTTGTTTGCACTCCGCCGTCCAGCAGAAAATCCTTTCGATCGCCTGAGAACTTGGAAGAAGGGCATGCACCGCTCAGCCGACCTTGAGATAAAGCGACTTCAGGGACGCCACCTTTCCGGCCAGGCGCTGAACTTTCTTGATCGTCTTCGGAGCAGTCATTTTCCGAATAGCTCGGATTTTCTCGGGGTTTGCCTCGATTCCGCGTCTTGACACCATGAACCCGAGGAATTTTTTGGAGGTCACGCCGAAGGCGCATTTGGTCGGGTTCAGCTTCATCTTGTGCCTCCTAAGCATACCGAAGGTCTCTTCAAGGTCGGCCAGGTGGTCTGTTGAAGCTCGGCTTTTGACGAGCATGTCGTCCACGTACACCTCCATGTTGCGGCCGATCTGTCCCTTGAAGACCTTGTTGACCAAGCGCTGGTATGTCGCCCCTGCATTCTTGAGTCCGAAAGGCATGACCCTGTAACAGTAGAGACCTCGGTCAGTAATGAAGGTGGTCTTTTCTTCGTCCTCGGGCGCCATGCGTATCTGGTTGTAACCAGAAAAGGCGTCCATGAAGGTGAGGAGCTCGTGGCCCGAGGTTGCGTCCACCAGCTGGTCGATCCTGGGCAGGGGGTAGCTGTCCTTCGGACAGGCCTTGTTCAGCTTCTTGAAGTCGATGCACATCCTCCACTTGTTGTTCGCCTTCTTGACGAGAACCACGTTCGAGACCCACGTCGGATAGGTGACCTCCCGGATGAGTCCGACTTTGAGGAGCTTGTCTACTTCTTCGGCGATCGCCTTCTGTCTCTCTGGGGCATGGTGGCGCAGCTTTTCTCTGATAGGCCGGTGCCTTGGATCGACGGCCAGCCGATGTTCCATGACCTCGGCGTCGATCCCCGGTACATCCGCTGGGGTCCATGCGAAGACGTCCGCATTTCTTCTGAGGAAAGCGACGAGCTGCTCCCTAACCTCGGCCGCCAAGTTGGAGCCGATCTGCATCACGTGCCCCGAGTTTCCGTCATGCAAGGGCACGGCGATGAGGTCTTCCGCAGGCTCGCCCCGCTCCTCGGTGAGGTCGTCGCGGACGTCCAGCCCATCAACAAGGTAAGGGTCGGGCTGGTTCTCCCTGCGCAGGGTGATCGAGTAGCAATACTTCGCCAGAGCTTGGTCTCCTCTGACCTCGCCGACTCCGTGACTCGTCGAAAATTTCATCTTCAAGTAGTAGGTTGACACTACCGCCCGGAGTGCATTTAGGCCGGGTCGCCCGAGGATTGCATTATAGGCGGACGGGGTTCTCACGACTAAGAAGTCGACCTGCGCCTTGGCCAATTTTGGGTGTCGGCCCGCCGTCACAGCCAAAGTCATTACGCCTTCGACCGGAACGGCGCCGCCAGCAAATCCTACCAGGGGGGAATTCACAGGCCCTAAGCGGTCATCAGGCAGAGACATTTTTGAGAAGGCATCGTAGAACAATATGTCTGCCGAGCTTCCATTATCCACCAAAATACGGCGTACATCATAGTCAGCGATGTTCAAAGAGATTACAACCGCGTCGTTATGTGGAAAACTGGATCCCCTGGCCGTTCGCCTCGGTGAAGGTCACGGGCTCCACAGTCCTCCGCCTCTTTGCCGGTCCCTCGGATCCGCCGGCCTCTTCCTGCTGAAGCCCCCCCGAGACAGTGTTGATGACGCCGAGAGGCGGCCGATCCTCTTGTTGGTCTCCCCCACTTGGCGGCAACGCCCTCAGCCGATCTTCTCGCTCTTCAGGTCATCTTCGCAGGAATCGGCCAAGTCTGCCTCGCCTGACGAGCTCCTCGATCTCGTTCTGGAGCTGGATGCACTCCTCAGTGTCGTGACCGTGGTCGCGGTGGTAGAGGCAGAACTTGTTGGGGTTGCGTCTGCTGGGATGGGAACGCATTCTCTCCGGCCTCGGAAGTTGTTCCTTGATCTCCATCAACACTTGGGCCTTCGGGGCGTTGAGGGGGGCGTAGCTGTGAAATCATCGTCGGGGAGGACTTCGGCGTGGAGGGAAACTTTGGCGTGGAGGGGAACCTCGGCATGCCCTTCCGTCGGGGGTTCCCTGCCTCCGAGCCCGAGGGAGAGTTCGGGCTCGCCCGCGACTAGGGGGAGTCCGGGAGCGCGGCCGTGTCTCGGTCCGCTTCCTTTCTTCGGCGGGCCTTCCTGGCCCGCTGATTCGTCGCTTGTCGCGAGCTTCATTGTCCTTGGCTTCGAAAGCCTCCTCTGCCCGGGCGTAACTTTCAGCCTGAGCTAGCATGTCAGCGAAATCCCTGGGGTATTTCTTTTCCAGGGAGAACAGCAGGTCGTTCTTTTGAAGGCCGCCTTTGAGGGCGGCCATGGCGACTGATTGGTCCAAGGTTCCGGACTTCCAGTGCGGCAGCGTTAAACCGGGTGACATAAGCCCGGATGGATTCTCCCCTCCTTCTTGCCTGATGGCCATCAAGGAATCCGAGCCTCGGCGCGGCCGCCTGCTACTGACGAAATGGGCCGCGAACTGCTTGACTCATTTGGTCAAACGATTGGATGGTGCTCGGCTTAAGCGCCGAGTACCAATTCCTGGCAGCTCCCTTGAGGGTAGAGGGAAAAGCCCGGCACAAGATGGCGTCTGACGCACCATGGAGCAACATCGTCGTCCTGAAGGCTTCCAAATGGTCGACCGGGTCGGTGGTCCCATCGTAGCTCTCGAAAGTGTGGGAGCTTGAAGTTCGGCGGGACCTGTTCCTGCATAATTCTTCTGTGAGAAAAGGAGGGTCAGTGCAAATATCGTTACCACGGAAGGAGGGAGTATGACGAAGTTCTTCTATGCGTCGGCTCATTTCCAAGAGCCTTTGATCCAGGAGATCTTCGCGATCTTTGATCTCCCAAGGTCTTCTCGCAGAATGGGTGCGAAGCTTCTCCCTGGGTCGAGCCGCGGTCCGAGCAGGGGCTCTCCCCCGGTTGCCCTTCCCCTTCCGGGGACTGGAGGTCGGGTAGTCCACATGCCGGTCGCCCCTGGACTCGGACCCCGGGACTCCGGGGAATCCCGCGCCGATCGAGCTGGGTGCCGGGGCCCCGCCTGCATGGCCTGCACCTGCACCACTTCCGTAAGATCACGGACCTGCTGGGCAAGCAGGCTGAACTGCTCCGCGTCCACTGCAGCTACAGAGCGAGCCCGAGTCGTCCGGGGCTGGAGCGGGAGCAGACGGACCCGAACGGGATCGGGTCCGCGGAGGCCGCCGATCGTCCGGGTCGAGGCTCTTCTGGGGGGCATTTTTTTTGGGAAAGGAATCCTGAAGGGGAAGAGGAAGGATCCGGAGCGGAAAGAAGAAAATCGTCGCCGAGCACTCCTTCAAGAACAAGGGAACCTCGAAGGTTCAAGCCCTCCTTCTAGCGCCAATCTGTTGGTGCAGAAACTCATCATCGTCGGAGGTCGTCGGAGTCGAGGCCGCTGAGGTCGCCGTCGGGGACCTGCAAAACAAAGTCCCATCCGAAACTGGTGGAGGTTGGCTCCGGCAGGACCCTCCGACGGTCAAGTCAGTTTTCGGCCAACAGGAATGGAGTGCTCGGAATGAGTTCCGGAGCTTAGAGAAGAAGAGGAGAGCTCAGAGAGATTAGAGGTCAGAGAGCATAGCCTTGGCATATCTGGAGGATCCTTTATAGCCAGAGCTTAGTTGATGGCGACAGTCATATCGTCGCATGGAGTTCGGTACGAAGAGGAAGGCATCGTCAGGCGATCGGTGACGGTCATACTGGCAAGCCGTGGGCCGCATGGAATCTGGTACGGAGAGAAAGACATCGTCAGATGATCGATGACGGCCATACTGGCAAGCCACGGGCCGCATGGGGTTCGGTACGGAGAAGAAGGCGTCGTCAGAAAGTGGCGTTGCCAGAGGTGGTAGCCATGTTGTCTAGTTTCATCGCCCATCGCGGACTGACGGCGATAATTCATCTCGTAGGAGAGTCCGACAGAAGGGAAGGCAGGGGGAGTTCGGCTGGCTGAAGGGTCGGCCATCTGTAGAGTTCGGCCGAGGGATGATTGCCGAGGAGTTTGATCGCTGAGAGGCCCGAAGAAGCTCAGCTGAGGCTCGGTTAAAGGACTTTAGTTGCTGGTTGGTTCGGCTAAGGCTCGTCCGCTAAGGAGTTCGACCGCTGAGAGGACTTCGTTGAAGCTCGGCCGCTTGGAGTCGGTCCGAAGGAGTTCGGCCGTGGGGTCCGAAGGGGTTCGGCCGTGGGGAGTCTGAAGGAGTTCGACCGCCCAGGAAGTTCGGTCTCGATGCTGGGAGTCCGAAAGAAGCTCAGAAGCTAACTAGTTCAAGCCTGTTGGAAGAAGCTCGACCGCTGGAAGTTCGGCTGAAGCCCGTCTGCCGAAGCTCTTCTACGGCTATTGGTTACATTAGGCTGAGCGTCGGGCCGGGCTTCGGCAGGAGCAGGATTTATCCCCAACATGCAGCATTTACATTTGCACGTGCTTTAGACTTCAAAGATGTATTATTGTAGTCTTCCAATCAGAATACAGCTAGTCAACTACCATCCACACTTCTATCGCTCAGCCAAGCTAAAGCTAATCATGGGTCTAGCTAAATTAACATGAATAGAGTTTAAGCTTGAGACATGGCTCATGATCAACTCTAATCGAAACCATCATAAATTAAGATAATATACATTAGCTCGGAGGGTTTTATGCATATCTTACATGCAAGCCTACTTACTATGTTTACACCATTGAGAATAGACCTTGTTGGTGCAGAAATTGATCGTCGCCAGATCCTGCTGGAGCGAAGGTGGACGAGGTCGCAATCGAGGATCTATAAAATAAAGTCCCATCCGGAGCCGATGGAGGATGGCTCCGGCAGGATCCTCCGACGATCAAGTCAGCTCTGGCCAATAAGAATGGAGTGCTCGGGAATGAGTTCCGCAGAGCTTAGAGAAGGAGAGGAGAGTTTAGAGCTTAAAGTAAGTGTATCTGGAGGATTCTTTTTATAGACGAAGCTTGATTGATGGTGACGACCATATCATCCGACCGTGGGCCGCTCGGAGCCGCATGGAGTTCGGTACGGAGAGAATGACATCATCAGGCAGATAGTGACAGCCATACTGATAGGTCGTGGGCCACATGGGACTGGTTATGGAGAGAGTGGTGTCGTCAGATTGGTAGTGACAGTCATATCATCGAGGTCCGACAATCATAGCTCGAGAAAGCAGGCGCTGGTCGGTGGACTCGGGCATATACCAATTCTGAAGGAGTTCGGCCAAAGGGGAGGCTCAGAAGGAGTTCGACTCATGTGGGAGTCCGACCGGAGCTCAAGCTGAGGAGTTCGGCTCCTGAAGAAGTCCGACTAAAGAAAAAGCTTGAAGAAAGTTCAGCTGGAGGAGTTCGGCTAAGATCTGGCTGTTGGAAGTCCGAAGGAGCTCGACCGCTGAGTAGTTCGACCGACTGAAGGAGTTCGACTAACATCCTACTGTTGGGAGTCCAAAGAAGCTCGACCGTTGAGGAGTTCGACCGACTGAAGGGGTTCGGCTAAGGTCCGACCGTTGGAAGTTCGAAGAAGCTCGACCGCTAAGGAGTTCGGTCGGCTGAAGGGGTTCAGCTAAGGCCCGACCAATGAGAGTTTGAAGGAGCTCGGCCACTGAGGCTCTTTCGTGGCTACCGATTGCATTAAGTTGAGTATCGAACTGGATTTCGGTAGGAGCGGAGTTTATCCCCAACAATAATCTCTCCACTTTCGAGTTCGAAACTCGAAGGAAGGGAGTGTAGAAAAGGCGACTGTCGAAGTCCTCTTCTGGGCTCCGTGTTGGCTTAGGTTGAAGCTCGAGGGAGATCTCATCTCCAGTCAAAGTTGATGTTGAAGTTGAAGCCTGGGGAAGATCTCATCTTCCGCCGAGGTTGAAGTAGATCTCTCCAACTACGGTCGAGGTCGGAGGTTGAGCTCCTTGGGGGCGATATTGTCACCAGCGATCGAGGCTGACTCGAGGAGATCTCCTCTCCTACAGCCGAGGTCGACTCGGGGCAAATCTCATTTTCTGCAGCTGAGGTTGTCTCCGATCTTATCTTCGATTGAGGTTGTCTTAATCGCTTGGGAGAGATCTCATCTCTCATCGAGGTTGATGCGATCGCTCGAAAGAGATCCTATCTCTGACTGAGATTGTCTCCGATCTTATCTTTGGCCAAGGTTATCTCTGATCTTATCTCTGGCCGAGGTTATCTCGGTCACTCGGGAGAGATCTCATCTTTGGCCGAGATTGGCTCGGGCGCTCAGGAGAAATCCGATCTGCAGTTGAGGTTGATGCAGTCGAGGTTGACTCGATTGCTCGGGAGAGATCTTATATCTGGCCGAGGTTGGCTCGATCGCTCGAGAGAGATCTTATTCTGACCGAGGTTGGCTCGGTCGCTCGAGAGAGATCTTATCTCTGGCCGAGATTATCGCGGGTGCTTGGGAGAGATCTTATCTCTGGCTGAGGTTGGCTCGACGCTCGGAAAGATCTTATCTCTCAAAGTTTGACTCGAACTCGGAAGATCTTATCTCTCGCCGAGGTTGTCGCTGAGATTGACTCGATCGCTCGGAGAGATCTTATTTCTAGATCGCTCGGAAGAGATCTTATCTCTGGTCGAGGTTGACTCGGTCGCTCGAAAGTGATCTTATCTCTGGCCGAGGTTGGCTCGGACGCTCGGAAGAGATCTTATCTCTAGCCGAGGTTGACTCGGTTGCTCGGAAGCGATCTTATCTCTGGCCGAGGTTGACTCGATCGCTCGGAAGAGATCTTATCTCTAGCCGAGGTTGTCGTGGTCGCTTGGAAGAGATCTTATCTCTAGCCGAGGTTGACTCGATTGCTCGAAAGAGATCTTATCTCTGGTAAGAGATCTTATCTCTAGTCGAGGTTGGCTCGGACGCTCGAAAGAGATCTTATCTCTGGCCGAGATTGACTCGATCGCTTGGAAGAGATCTTATCTTTAGTCAAGGTTGGCTCGGTCGCTCGAGAGAGATCTTATCTCTAGTCGAGGTTGGCTCGATCGCTCGAAAGAGATCTTATCTCTAGCCGAGGTTGTCGCTCGCGTTAGGAAGAGGTTCTCCTCCTGTTTTAACCGAGGTTGTCTCGGTCGCTCGGGAGAGATCTTATCTCTAGCCGAGGTTGTTGCGGTCGCTCGGGAGAGGTTCTCCTCTCTAGCTTAGGTTGTCGCGGTCGCTCGGGAGAGATCTTATCTCTAGCCGAGGTTGACTCGGTCGCTCGGGAGAGATCTTATCTCTAGCCGAGGTTGACTTGGTCGCTCGAAAGAGATCTTATCTCTGACCGAGGTTGTCGCGGTCGTTCGGAAGAGATCTTACCTCCAGCCGAGGTTGTCGCGGTCGCTCGAAAGAGATCTTATCTCTGACCGAGGTTGAAAATCTTTGACCTGCTCGTGTTAGGACAAGGTTCTCCTCCTGTTCCTAATACGGCAACTATTGACTACTTCTTTTCTATCATCACATAGTTTTTATATTCAGAAATAATATTATTGAAAGAAAAAAATTTTATTGAAAGAAAATTACTAGCAGTGCATCCTCGAATTTTTTATGTTTCAGGATCGTGGTAGCGTTGTTCCTCCACATTTCTTCAGGCGATAGGCTCTGGGACGGACGACCTCCTCTATCTTATACTGGCCTTCTCAACTTGGGGCAAACTTCTCTTGGCTTTGATGTCGGAAGATGACAGTCCGTCGAAGTACCAAGCTCTAGAGATAGCATCTATAATGCTGAGAGGCGACCGATCTTCTTGCCATTTCTAACTATAGCAGCACCCTTGGCCGATCTTTTTCTTCTTCAGGCTAGCGTCGGAGGAATTTACCCAGCCACCCCTTTCTGACGAGCTATTCAATTTCGTCTCGAAGCTGAATATATTCCTCAGTATCGTGGCTGTGGTCGCCATGGTAGAGGCAGTACTTGCTTCGATCGTGCTTGTTTGGAGAAAATCGTAATCCTTCTGGTCTTGGTAGATGGTTCTTAACTTTCGTGAGAATTTGAGTTCGAGGAGCATTGCAGGGGGCATAGTCGCGGAACCTTTCGGAAGGAGGATTTCTTCGCACCCTTTTATCGGAGCTTCCTTGGTAGCGATCTCGAGGAGTTCGGGCCTTGCTTGCACTGGGGAGGTCGTAAGCGCGGCCAAACTTCATTCAGTCCTCTTGTGAAGCCTGCGGAAGAACTTCATGCCTTTTTATCGGAGGTTTCTTGATGATGAGCTCGAGGGGGAGTTCGGCTGCCTTGCTCATACCGAACTTCATTCCATCCTCCTGTGAAACCTTTTATGGAAGAACTTCATACCCCTTTAACGGAGGTTCCTTGATGACAAGCTCGAAGGATAGTTCGACCTCGATTACGCTGGGGAGGTCGTGAATACGGCCGAACTTCATTCCACCTCCTGTGAAGCCTTCTGGAGGAGAACTTCTGCTCTCTGTTTCTTCTTTCTAAGAGCAATTGGTATGCCAGGCCAAATGCTCTTCCTTAAGGTCGATTTTTGGCATCCTCATGGCGGGTTTGCTGACAAAGTCTCTACTGAAAGCTGTCGCATGTCCTGCATCATCTCGACAGGGCCACGAACCTACTGGACTAGCGGATTGAACTGCTCCACATCTACGGTAGCTTCAGATGAAACCTGAGCTGTCGAAGTTGAAATGAGAGCAGATGGACTTGGCACGGAGGCCGTCGATGGTCGAGTCGAAGCCCTCCTAGGAGGCATTTTCTCTTCGAAAAAGAACTCTAGAAAGAAAGAAGAGAGATCTCCGAAGAGGATAAAGAAAAATCATCGTCGAGCACTCCTTTAAGAATAAGGGAACTTTGATGGTTTGGGCCCTCCTTCTAGCACCAATCTGTTGGTGCAGAAACTGATCGTCGTCGAACCCTGCTGGAGCGGAGGTGGACGAGGTCACTGCCAGGGATCTGCAAAATAAAATTTCATCCAAAGTCGGTGGGGGTGGCTCCGACAGGACCCTCCGACGATCAAGTCAGCTCTAGTCAATAGAAATGGAGTATTCGAGAATGAGTTCCGCAGAGCTTAGAGAAGGAGAGGAGAGGAGAGTTTAGAGCTTAAAGTAAGTATATCTGGAGGATCCTTTTTATAGACGGAGCTTGATTGATGGTGACGGCCATATCGTCCGACCGTGGGCCGCTCGGGGCCGCATGGAGTTCGATACGGAGAGGAAGGCATCATCAGGTGGATAGTGACAGCCATACTAATAGGTCGTGGGCTGCATGGAGTTGATTACGAAGAGAGTGGTGTCATCAGACTGATAGTGGCGGCCATACCATCGAGATCCGACAGCCGTAGCTCGAGGAAGCAGGCGCTGGTCGGCGGACTCGGGCATATACCAATTTCGAAGGAATTCGGACTCCTGAAGGAGTTCGACCAAAGGAGAGGCTCGGAAGGAGTTCGACTCTAGTGAGAGTCCGATCGGAGCTCAAGCTGAGGAGTTCGACTCCTGAAGAAGTCCGACCGAGGAAAAAGCTTGAAGGAAGTTCAGCTGGAGGAGTTCGGCTAAGACCCAGCTGCTGGGAGTCCGAAGGAGCTCGATCGTTGAGTAGTTTGGCCGGCTGAAGAAGTTTGGCTAACGCCCGGCTGCTGAGAGTCCGAAGGAGCTCGATCGCTGAGTAGTTCGGCCGGCTGAAGGAGTTCGACTAACGCTCGACTGCTGAAAGTCCGAAAGAGCTCGACCGCTGAGGAGTTCGGCCGGCTGAAGGAGTTCGGCTAAGGCTCGGCTAATGAGAGTCTGAAGAAGCTCGGTCGCTGAGGCTCTTCCATGACTGTCGATTGTGTTAAGCTGAGCATCGAACTAGATTTCGATAGGAGCAAAATTTATCTCCAATAGATCTAATGTCAAGCCTATAAGCATTTATCTAACATAGAAGTAGAGTTTAGAAATTAAAAATTTGATACGAAAGTACTATATTTCTCGACCTCATTCTTTTTCTATAAAATGTTGACACTAGACCAACATGGCACCTCAATAATTTAATGATCTAATCTTACGAGTCTCACCAATTCACTCATGTTCCATGAAAAAATAAAAATAAAATAAAATAATTTATAATAAATATAAATATAAATGAATCGAATTTAATTTTATTTTTATGGTTAAAATTAAAAAAAATATAGATATAGATTTTTATTAAATAAAAATATATAAAATTATGGTTGAATAATTATTCGATTCGTGTATGACTAACAATACATGTCTTTAATACATCTTTTGTAATAACATCAATATTATTGTGAAACTTTTAGTGCCGTTACTAGAAGCATCATGGAAGGGTGAGAAGGGTAAATGAAGCAATAGACAGATGCGTCAGTTCTCCGTATATCTTCACCACCAATTCCATCATTAAGGCTATCATGCACACGATTCACAATTTTTAGAAACCGTTGCACATCACGCATAAAAATAACGGGTCCATGGAGGCCGCAAGGAGGAGGGACCTTTAGGGAGACAACGAGGCAAGGCAGTCGCGTACGGGGGCGTCAGGGACGGCGAGGTCATCGATTTCCGTGCAACGGGACTCGGACGTGAGACACGCTTGCAGGGGGACAGGTGGAATCACGTGATTGATGGATGGAGCGTATCGATCGGTGGGCCCCGCGGGGTCTGTCACATCCACATGCCCGGATGCATCCATCCTGGTGTTCACGTGGACGGAACAGTTCGCCGCTCTGTTCACTCAAGATTCGTCCGTCCAGTTCATCAGAACCATCCAATAAGTGGATTAATCTAAATCATGATCAGGTTTAATTCGACTCCAGGCTCAACTCATGGGTCGAATCCTAAATTGGCCCATCCAAATCTAGGTTGCAACCAAATAGCGGTCATGCGTAGGATCAAGCTTTTTCCTTACGCTCTCATGCTCACAGTTCGCTCACCGAAGCAGAATCATTATTTTTGTCATATTTTATACATCCGGACATATTTCTGACGGATGGGTAACGGTAATTTTCAAGAGAATGCAAGTAAAATGTTGAAAACTAGAGACATGAGTGGGTTAGGCTAATACTTCGAGATAGTTTGGGAAGGAGATAGCAACCTCCGAAATAAATGATTTGCTATCCCTAGTGAAAATATTTAATTCTAGATAAGATGGATCCGGTCTGAACCTACCATGGATCGGATAAAACTCATTCTATGAAGATCAAATTAGATTAGGTACTCTCGGTAATTATCATCCCTAAAATAGAGATGGTCCTACAACCATGCTTCTTATCTAACATTTAAACGAACTATCGACGGTTGTAAAACTCCGAATGATATATTTAGCATTTATCAATATGGAAAGATCACATGTAAGGTATGTATACCGTTATCCTTCTTCAAACTGGGCCATATATGATCAAGGGCAAAGTAAGCCCAATTTGGCTTGTAATCTTATTTGTTGTGCTTTTGTTTAGCTCTAATATTATACCACAGATCCAGGATCAACCCAATCCATTGTTACTAAACCTTAGAAATTAAAATGAGAAGAGGGATGGGTGTGTGTGTATATATATATATATACATACATAGAGAGAGAGAGAAAAGATGCTATTCTAAATAATAATAAATAAAACCAAAAATATTAAAACGAATGGAAACACTCCATTTCCAATAGGATAGCGGCATAAACTGGAGAACGTGCATCATAGAACTTATGTTCATAAAACTATTGATGCACATCTTAAAGTTTGCCCCCTTTTTTTTTAATCGGGAAAAAAAAAAGAAATTTCCATCCTACGGGAACTTTTTGCTTCAGGTATCTGATGATGACCTGGACTGCCGCCACCCCTGCACACACTTCAGAAGGGGGAAGCCATGTGCGCGTTTCTGCCAACCCTGAGCTACACGTCATTTTGCCCAGCTCCGGGGCGAACGCTAGCATACGCCCATTACTACTTGTTGGTTTGGCTTGAGGACACGGCCATGGGTCACCAACGTCGAGAGTTTGCGGAATCCTATTTCTGCGGCATTTGCAATCCGTATCCACGTCAAAATACAAGAAAGAAAAATTAAATAAGAGTTGAAAAGCACTAAAACGGTATCGAGCCCTAATTGTCGAAATGAAGAACCATCACCGATTTGAGAAGATAGAAGTTTAGAGATTCACACCTCCTGCTTCTGTGCTATAAAAGTTGATGTTACGTGAAATAATTAATAATAATAATCCCCTGTTTTCTTTGAAGGATATATTATTTTAAAATGTTTTCTTTCATGTTTAACAATATTTTACATGATGATGGTTAAATTGGGATCAAACTCTAAACCTTAAAATGGAAAACAACTCGGATCGATTCCTATAGTAGCTTATATACCTTAGAGTAGATATCAATTAGAGTTTGCATTGAGCCTTCATCCCAACAAATCGGTTCCAACCGTTTAGCCAACTCGGGAGGCATGTGGAGATATATTGGAAATGATGTATGGCGAAGTCACCCATAAGAAATGACGTGAAAATATATAACTTTTCACACATCTTGTCTCAAGGCCAAAAAAAGATTTGTATGCATAAAAAAAACAAAATTTTTAGCTCTAGTCAATCCAATTCTTTCGATGTAACCCATCCAATTCTACTTGCTCTATCACACTCCAAAATCCTACTTCCATATCGATGGGTTCTAAGATCTGTTGTAGATTGGCCTTCGGATCAAATTTGAGTGGTGCCATTTACATCGAAATAGTATCTCCATTTTTTTTAGAAAAAAAAAATAATAAAGACGGATCATGCATAAAAGCTTTGTGTGAATACATTTAAAACGGTCATAAAGCAAAAGGATCTGGGGGTCATGGATCTCCAGACCAGTCCACAAAAGATTCCCGACGTGCTTCGTAACATAAGCTACGACTCGCTCAACTACGGTATTTATCTTCCAAAAGATACGTCTAACGTCCAAGTGCGTATGAACATGCTAACGTAGTTAATGCCCGGTTTACATGTGAAAAGACGGCTCTAGTGTTCCTTGAATCCTCCACAAAGACAATGCGCAAAGGGATGGCGTTCAAATGCGTGGCATTCCTAAAATATTTTCAAATACATCTCCTCGGCATTGTCACAGGTTGCTTTAGATTAACAACTCGATCCATGTTGTCGTGGTCTTTTTTCAAAGATGGGTCCGAAATGAGGTGGAACTAAGTTAAATCTAGGCTATGTTGACCTACTTGAGCCTGGAAATGAGGAACACTTATATAATAATGGAACAAGTTCAGGTATCATTTAATTTGGACCCAATTGGTTCACAAGCTAATCATGCTTATCATGTTGTATACTTTTGCTAAAGCCATCACAGGGTGTAATCTTATGGTGCAATAATTATCCATTCCCCATACCATCATGCAATGATATCCTTGGTCGCACCATGAGAGCTGTATCGTCATGCAAAGTTGCATAAATTAAGTGCTTATTGTAAACTATTTACATTGATCCAATGGAATGAGGTGGGGGGTTTGCCGGTACCGTTTCCCTCGAACAAAAAGGCTCATCATTTGTACCAAGAAAAAGAAAAAAAGGTTCATCATGTAGTAGAGGTTGTCACATGTCCACCAAGCTAAACTTTTGAATAACTTTTGTCCGGCTAAAAATGTTATAATCATGCCGATCCACAATTAAAATTAGGCATGAAATTCTTACTACAAGCAAATGTGATTGTTTTCGATAAAATTCTAGTGTAGTTGCCAAACTAGGATAAGAACATGCTGATAAACTGTTGTTTTAAGAGGATTAGTACCCATGTATAAAGCAAATTCACTTAATCTTCAATGTTTTAAGTTTAAGATTTAATCCTCTCAATCATTTGAAGTAATATTTTATTTTCTTTTTTTTATCTTTTTGCTTGAAGCATATCACTTGAAGTTACTGATTTGTGCTCAAATAATGAGTTCGAGTGTCACCCACTCATGAATATGCACCGTATGTTACCCAAATTCTATTCTTTAATATTTTATTTCACTATTATATATATTAATTTTTTATTTCTATTTAAAAATAAGGGAAATATTTTTAGTTAAAAAATATGGTCAAATCTTTTAACATGGTTGGAGTTAGCATAGTTTGAACGTCGGAACCAAGATAGCTCCGATGGCTGCATGGCTTCTTATCTCTACTCTTCAGCAATGGTCGAAAGCAGGTTCAAGGTATAAAAATAAAATTAAAATAAATTAAAAAACTATGAAACTTCTGACGACAATTCTTAAAAATTGAGGTTTTATATTTTTTAATAATTTTGATTCTGAGTGGACATATGTAATTAGTTCGTCAAAAAATTACATTTGCAAATCCCTTTTTTCTATAGATGTAGGTGCATGGAGAGATTAAAGAGCATGCGGAAATTTTCTTTCCCACAAACAAGCCACCAAAACTCCTTTTGTTTTGATATAATTCTTGCCCTTTATAATTTTCGTTGAGCATGATTTTTCGAGCGTGTGACTCAAAAATATTAGGCATTGCATCTTGGAGATGGAATTTTCTTAAATCCACACGTATCCTTAATCGAAAAATCACCAACTTCAAAAAAGCATTCTAAGTACGGCGCCATGTCTAATTAAACTCCTCCTTCGTAATACTTTCTTTTCCACCATTGACCTATTTTCCAACAAACAAGACCAAGAGACTGCTCAACCTTGGAACATTCAATACAAAAGCAAACACTGGGGTCGCTTCTCAACAATTACATGATCAATTCATATATATATATATATATATATATATATGTAGCTAGCATTATAGCATCATAGAATTTCAAAAGATTCCACCATTCTTAGCAATATATAAATATATATAGGCTCGATCCCCTTGTAATCTAGATCCATCGCATCTCATCGTACATCATATATGCCCTAAAGGGAATCACCAACAAACTTTTCTGATGACAGAGGAGTTGTAGAAATCAATGAGAGATACGTATTATTAGAAGAAGATTAGATATTGATAGTGGTTGGTGGAGGGATCAATTCCTTTCCTAGAAGAAGAGAGTTGTCGGGAGACCGGACAGCGAAACAATTGTACTTTGTTTTGTCACTTTGTCATCTTTGTGTTGGGTGGGTGGGTGGGGAGGGGACATCATGCATGAGCCGAGAGAAGTATCCAACCGCGACATACTAAAATGGCCTGGACCCTTAATTAAGGGTAGGTGCTCTTAGGCAAGGGACGGTTTGTATCCGTTTCTGGGGACACCCATGGCCTCGGAAATGAGTTGTTTAGGGGTCTCTCCGTCGGTGGAGCCACACGTGCAACAACTTGGATGATTTTGAGGTGGTGGATCCACAGCCAAATGGAGACATGACACTTTGATTAGGTTCCATGGCACATTAGAATAGGTTGGCTTTGGATCTGATCAAGCTTTTAGGTTTGGATTCATGTCATTGGCCCTGGGATGGCTTGTTGTCCTTTGCTTGGATGTGCTACATTTACACGTCCATCGTGTTTCATTCTAGAGCGACAAGGATATAGCTACTCATTAAAAATATAACCCGGCAGTAGATGCCTGATTGATGGGAAGGGACCGTGCATGATATAAGCCTGGAAATCGAAAGCTATGTTTATAGACACCCCTAATAAGCCCTAGAAAATGAAATATAAATTCGTACTATTTTTCTAATTTAGCGGACTATATCGTCAATTGGCATAGGTGGATTTCCGATGAGACCATAGCTGATGATGCTTGGGTTTGTAACCAGTCCAGACTCCAAGTTTTCAACTAGACATCACTCGGTGCTTTGACTTGGAACTAGCTCACCTCGAAGGACTCCCGAGTTGATAATTAAGAGTCTAGTGGTTAGGCTGTAATATTAAATGCACGGACCAAACATGATGGTATTAGGTCATATCATAGAGTTAAGTCTCCCCAAAATGCTCTCTGGTTAATATTTAATAACCAAGGGATTGAGGTACAATTTTTAAATGGGGTTGGGGGGGGTGGTGGCATGCGTACCTAGAGATTTACATTTGACCCTTCTTTTCTGGTGTTGTGAAGTGGTTGAGCTTTTAATTAATGGAGCACTCGAGCATGCATGAGGTTAGCCAGCTTTGCAAAAGCAATTCAGCTTTGTTTATTCTTGCTATCTTGCTTCCCACGATGTCTAATCATTCAACCAATGACTTACAAAGGAAAAAGCCCCTTGGCCATAAGTACTTGGACGTAATATGTATACTTCTTGAGAACCTTGGACTCAAAAGACTCGAATATTCCTCGACACCTGATGTCCATGGAGAGGACCAGCTTTTAGGCAGTGAGATTGTGCTTTGAAACTTTGGTAATCGTTAGAGCGTCGCATTAAGTTGTCGAAAAGAACGGTGTGACCGGTTGAAAGCTTGTAGCATGAATACTTTGCTATCTGTGATGTCAAAATTTAGGAGTCAATGAATGGTTAAAAACTTGGATGAGGTTATCTTTTAGGGCTTCGATCCCTATTTTGATCCAAAACTTTATGCATGGTCTGCTTAAATGGGTCATATACTTTTTATAAAAAATAATAGCATATCCATTTATATTGCACTGCTGTTATGGGAATGTGATGGACTATTGATTATGGAAAGTTGGAAAAGTAACGTACATATTGCATCACTTTGTCCTGTAAAGGCCTCTACCACATGCCTGGCTTCATAGGTTCCATCCCAAATACATGGACGGGAATGATTGAATATCTCATGTCAAATACTGCCGCATGAGTTCAAGATTTTATTTGAATCAATTTTTCTAAAAGCTTGACGAACAAAGTGCTCGACGTAGAATGGTTTAGGTTGCTAACAAGGACATGCCATATCTTGTATCTGATATTTTTAGCTTTGGTTGTGGCATAAGTAACTCATGATGCATCGTGGCGCATAACTTTTGAGGTTTATTTTGCAAAAAAAAAAAAAAAATAATCACTTCATAATCATTTTTGTATGGAAAGATGATAAAGGAATGTCATTAAGCAGTACGAGTGGAGAAGAGAGGTAATTAAGTAGTATTCTCGTAATCTAAAGGAAGGTCGATCTCCATGAAGACAAAGGGTAGGAGGAGGTGGATGGGGTGGTGGGCAAGGATAGAAATGTGGAGAGGGGCATTGATTGATGGAGAAGATGCCAAGACCGGCAGAGAGGATGGCAATGTCCATAAAAGACGCATATGGTAGCGATTGGAGTACATGAAGAAGAAATGTAAAGTATGGTAAATTTTGGAGGATATGCTGTATGCACTAATATATACACGAAGCAGTACATACATACTATCTACATTGATTTATATCTTTTAACAAAATCCGTAGATATAATATATAGTGATGCATACTTATCTTTCCATGGGGGCTTCTTTCTCTTCCACCCGTCGATCACTTACCAAAAAAATTGATACAAGCATATGTGATTTAATTTTCGGATGATATATTACACTCCACCCCATCCACCTCTTTATCGAGAAAAGGAGGGGAGGAAGAGGTGGTGATGTGGGTGGTGGGCGAAGGATGAGGAGGAGAGTGAGTATTGTGGTCGGTAAAGAGAAAAGGTTTGGCTGTAAGGGGTGCATGTGGTTGTATCCTGATGGGAAAAGAAAATATGAAGATATTAGTGAGTCTTGGAGGAGGGGTGCAACAACCCAGTTCAAATTGGCTTTGGCTGGTCCTCGTATGCAAGAGTTTTGAAGGAGTGTAATAATCCTATTTAAATTGATTTTGGCTAGCCCTCGCATGCCTTGCTTGCTGATAGGAGTCCGTCTTCTTCCCCAATTTCATTGGATGAAAAAAAATTAAGGGTGCCTCTCTTCTTCCTAGCTCTAGATTTACCTATAGAGAAGATCCCTATCCCTTTTTTAAGCAATCCAACATCAAATCCTTACTCAATCAAGAGTATTTGGTGGAGATTCTTCTTGGATTTTCGTTGAAAGACTTCATGAGCTATTGTCAATACCTCTTCGGAGTCGAGATAAGAATCTCTAATCTTTCTTTTCCTTCTTTCAATGGTCCTAACGCTATCACTACTGACTAAATTATAGTTGATTCGTCGCTAAATTTAGCCATACACCATATCCCGATTTTATTCTTTATTTTTTTTCTCTCATTCCTTCCACCAATGAACATAGCCGATAATGTTGTTGCCTCGATCCTTGTTGGAGTCTAACTTTCTAGTCGATGATATTTAGATTACTAATGGTTGTCATAACAGATTGCGCATCGACTCATCCCTATCTTTCTCTGATCGACCAATGTTGCCACCTATCAGTGCAACCTCTCATTGCTATGGGACACCTTCCTGATCAAGCCTGTTGGGGATAAACCCCGCTCCCGCCAAAGTCAAGTTCGGTGCTCAGTCTGATGCGGCTAGAGCTTTAACGGATGGATCTTAGTCGAATTCTTACAGCCAACCGAGCTGCTCAGTCGGTCGAGCTGTTTGAACTCCAAGCGGTCGGGCTTTAACGGAATCCCCCAGCGTCCGAACTCCTCAACGGTCGTCCCTCGATCGAACTCGTCAAGCGACCATCCCCTCAGCCAGCCGAGCTCCTCGAACTCCCAGCGTCCGAGCTCTTTCGAACCCGTTCAGCCAATCGAACTACTTAGCGGCCGGACTCCTTGGATTCACAGTAGTCGAACTCATTCCGAGCCCCCTTCGGTCAAACTTCTCTTGGAGTCTGAACCTCCTTGGGATTGGTATACGTCCGAGTCCACCAGCCAATACCTACTTCCTCAAGCTACGACTGTCAGACCTCGGCAGTATGGCCGTCGTTACCAGTTTGACGATACCACTCTCTCCGTAACCAGCCCCATGCGGTCCATGATCTATCAGTATGGCTGTCACTATCCATCTGACGACGTTTTCTTCTCCGTACCGAACTCCATGCGGCCCCAACGGCTCGCTACCAGACGATATTGCCACCATCATCAATTAAGCTCCGCCTATAAAGGACCCTCCAGATATGCTATCTCTAGACTCTGATCTCTAAGCTCTACTTTCCTTCTCTAAGCTCAGCGGAACTCATTCCCGAGCACTCCATTCCTGTTGACCGAAGCTGACTTGATCATCGAAGGGTCCTGCTAGAGCCACCCTCCACCGGCTTCGGACGGAACTTTGTTTTGCAGGTCTCCTACAGTGACCTCGTCCACCACCGCTCCAGCTAATTTCGACGATGACCAAATTCTGCATCAACAGATTGGTGCTAGAAGGAGGGCAATCCCAAACTTTCGAGGTTTCCTTATTCTTAAAGAAGTGCTCGGTAATAATTTCTCTCTCTCTGGAGATCTCTCTTCTTACTCACTAGAGTTCTTTTTCGAAGAGAAAATACCTCCAGGAGAGCTTCGACTCGACGATCGGCGTCCTGTGCGTCAGGTCCACCTGCTCCCATTGCAGCCTCGGCAGCTCAGGTTCTACACGAAGCTACCGCAGACGTAGAGCAGTTCAACCTACTGGTCGGGTTCGTGGCTCCACCGAGATGATGCTGGCCGCGCGATAATCTCTGGTGGAGATTTTGTCAGCAAACCCGCCATAAGGATGCGAGAAACCGACCTTAAGGAAGAGCATTTGAGCATACCAATCATCCTTAGGAAGGAGAAATGGAGAGCAGAAGTTCTCCCGTAGAAGATTTCATAAGAAATCGGAACGAAGTTCGGCGAAAGCAAAGCCGAACTCTCCCTAAAAGCTCATCGCTCAAGTTAGGCCGAACTCCCCCATCTCGAGTATGTCATCAATGAAACTCCCTATAAAGAGTTTACAGGAGGCGGAGTGAAGTTTGGACAAGCAAAGCCGAGCTCCCCCTCGAGCTCATTGTCAAGAAAGTCTGGACGAAAGAAGCAGAAAGTTCGGTGCAAACGAAGGCGGAACGAAGTTCTCCCGCGGAATGAAGTTCGGCGCAAATAAGGCCGAACTCCACCTCGAAGCTCATCATCGAGGAAGCCCCGACAAAGAGGTATGAAGTCCTCCCGCGAAAGCTTTCGCAAAAAAGCGGAACGAAATTCGATACAAGTGAGGCCGAACTCCACCTCGAAGCTCATTATCGGAATGAAGTTCGGCCGCGTCCACGATCTCCCCAGTGCGAGCAAGGCCCAAACTTTTTAAGCTCACCACCGAGGAAGCCCCGACAGAAGGGCGCGAAGAAGCCCTCCTCCCAAAAGGTCCTGCGACCATGCCCCCCTCAACACTCCTCGAATTCTCACCAGCTGTCAAGACCAGAAGGGTTGCAGTCTCCCCCAAACAAGCATGATCGAAGCAAGTACTGCCTCTACCATCGCAACCACGACCACGATACTGAAGAATGCATGCAGCTCCGAGACGAAATTGAGGAGCTCGTCAAAAAAGGGCGATCGGATAAATTCCTTCGATGCCAGTCTAAAGCAAGAGAAGATCGACCAAGGGCACTGTCATAGCCAAAAATGACAAGAAGGTCGGCCGCCTCGCGGCATCATCAACATCACCCCCGGGAGGAGCTTGGAACATCGGTGATTCGTCGTCTCCCAGCGACAAAGTCAAGAGCTTGCTCTAAATTGGGAAGGCCAGCAAGAGATAGAGGAGACCGTTCGGCCTGGGACTTACTACCGAAGAAAATACGGAGGAACAATGCTACCACGATCCTGAAATATAGAATTTGGGGATGCGCTACCAGTAACTTCCATTCAATAAAATTCTTTTCTTTCAATAATGTTATTTCTAGATGCGAAAACTATGCGATGATAGGGAAGAAGCAGCCAATAATTGCCGCATTAGGAAAAGGAGGAGAACCTCATCCTAATGCGAGCAACAACCTCGACTAGAGATAAGATTTCTTCCAACCGAAGGCCTCATTCACAAAGGACGAGATGGGGAGAGAGGCCCAAACAGTAGCCCTTATATGCCCCCACAGTCCGTTAGGAACAGGAGGAGAACCTCGTCTTAACGCGAGCATCAACCTCGGCTAGAGATAAGATCTCTCCCGAGCGACCACTGACAATCTCGACTAGAGATAAGATCTCTCCCGAGCGATCATGGACAACCTCGGCTAGAGATAAGATCTCTTCCGAGCGATAGAGTCAACCTTGGCTAGAGATAAAATCTCTCCGAGCGACCGTTGACAACCTCGACTAGAGATAAGATCTTTTCGAGCAACCGTTGACAACCTCGACCAGAGATAAGATTCTTCCGAGCGAAAGTCTCATTCACAAAGGATGAGATGGGGGGAGAGGTCCTGACAGCAACCCTTATGTGCCCCCATAATCTATTAAGAATAGGAGGAGAACCTCATCCTAACGCGAGTATCAACCTTAGCTAGAGATAAGATCTCTCCCGAGCGACCGTTGACAACCTCGACTAGAGATAAGATCTCTCCTGAGCGACAGAGTCAATCTCGGCTAGAGAAAAGATCTCTTCCGAGCGATCATTGACAATCTCGACCAGAGATAAGATCTCTTCCGAGCGAAAACCTCGTTCACAAAGGACAAGATGGGGGAAGAGGCCCTGACAGCGGCCCTTATGTGCCCCCACGGCCTGTTAGGAATAGGAGAAGAACCTCGTCCTAATGTGAGTAAACAACCTCGGCTAGAGATAAGATCTCTTTCGAGCGACCGTAGACAACCTCGGCTAGAGATAATATCTCTTCCGAGCGACAGAGTCAACCTCGACTGGAGATAAGATCTCTCCCGAGCGACCGTGGATAACCTCGGCTAGAGATAAGATCTCTCCCGAGCGAGCCGTTGACAACCTCGGCTAGAGATAAGATCTCTCCCGAGCGACCGTGGACAACCTCGGCTAGAGATAAGATCTCTTTCGAGCAACCGTGGACAACCTCGGCTAGAGATAAGATCTCTCCCGAGCGACAGAGTCAACCTCGGCTAGAGATAAGATCTCTCCCGAGCGATCGTTGATAACCTCGGCTAGAGATAAAATCTCTTCCGAGCGATAGAGTCAATCTCGGCCAGAGATAAGATCTCTTCCGAGCGAAGGCCTCATTCACAAAGGACGAGATGGGAGGAGAGGCCCTGACAGTGGCCCTTATATGCCCCCACGGTCCGTTAGGAACAGCAGGAGAACCTCGTCCTAACGCGAGCAACAACCTCGGCTAGAGATAAGATCTCTCCCGAGCGACAGAGTCAACCTCGACCAAAGATAAGATCTCTCCCGAGCGAAGGCCTCGTTCATAAAGGATGAGATGGGGGGAGAAGCCCTGACAGCGGCCCTTATATGTCCCCACGATCCGTTAGAAATAGAAGGAGAATCTCATTCTAACGCGAGCAACAACCTCGGCTATAGATAAGATCTCTTCTAAGCGACAGAGTCAAAGGCCTCATTCACAAAGGACGACATGGGGGGAGAGGCCCTGACAGCGGCCCTTATGTGCCCCCACGACCTATTAGGAATAGGAAAAGAACTTCGTCCTAACGCGAGCAACAACCTCAGCTAGAGATAAGATCTCTTTCGAGCGACAGAGTCAATCTCGATCAGAGATAAGATCTCTTCCGAGCGAAGGCCTCGTTCACAAAGAACGAGATGGGGGGAGAGGCCCTAACAACGGCCCTTATGTGCCCCCACGGCCCATTAGGAATAGGAAGAGAACCTCATCCTAACGCGAGCAACAATCTCAGCTAGAGATAAGATCTCTCCCGAGAGTCGAAGGCCTCATTCACAAAGGATGAGATGGGGGGAGAGGCCCTGACAGCGGCCCTTATGTGCCCCCATAGTCCATTAGGAACAGGAGGAGAACCTCGTCCTAACGCGAGCAACAATCTCGGCTAGAGATAAGATCTTTTTCGAGCGATAGAGTCAAAGACCTCGTTCATAAAGAACGAGATGGGGGGAGAGGCCCCGACAGCGGCCCTTATGTGCTCCTACGGTCCGTTAGAAATAGGAGGAGAACCTCGTCCTAACGCGAGCATCAACCTCGACTAGAGCGCCCGCATCAACCTCGGCTAGGGATAAGGTCTGCGACAACCTCGGCCAGAGCCCTCGAGATAATCTCGGTCAGAGATGAGATCTCTCACGTGCGACCGAGACAACCTCAGCCAAAAATAAGATCGAGGACAACCCCGACTGCAGATCAGATCTCTCCCAAACATCCGTATCAACCACGGCAGGAGATGAGATGTCCCTCGGGCTTTAATTTCAGCACCAACTTCGTCTGGAGATGAAATCTTCCCTTCGAGCTTCGATCTGAACCAGCACGGAGCCTAGAAGAGGACTTTGGTAGTCGCCTTTTCTGTACTCCCTTTCCTCGACTTTCGAGCTTGGAAGTAGGGGGACTATTATTGGGGATAAACCCCACTCCCACCGAAGTCAAGTTCGGTGCTCAGCCTGATACGGCCAGAGCTTCAGCGAATGGATCTTAGTCGAATTCTTACAGTCGACTGAGCTGCTCAGCCGGCCGAGCTCCTTGAACTCCAAGCGGCCGGACTTTAAAGGAATCCCCCAGCGTCCGAACTCCTCAGCGGTCGCCCCTCAGCCAAACTCGTCAAGCGACCGTCCCCTCAGTCAGCCGAGATCCTCGAACTTTCAGCATCCGAGCTCCTTCGAATCCGTTCAATCGGCCGAACTGCTTAGCGGCCGAGCTCCTTGGATTCACAGTAGTCGAACTCCTTTCGAGCCCCCTTCGATCGAACTCCTCTTAGAGTCCGAATCTCTTTGGGATTGGTATACGCCCGAGTCCACCAGCCAACACCTACTTCCTCAGGCTACGGCTGTCGAACCTCGATAGTATGGCCGTCGTTATCAGTCTGATGATACCACTCTCTCCGTAACCAGCCCCATGTGGCCCATGACCTGCCAGTATGGCTGTCACTATCCACCTGACGATGCCTTCCTCTTCGTATCGAACTCCATGCGGTCCCAACGGCTCGCTATCAGACGGTATGGCCACCACCATCAATTAAGCTTCGCCTATAAAGGACCCTCCAGATATGCTATCTCTAGACTCTGATCTCTAAGCTCTCCTCTCCTTCTCTAAGCTCAGCGGAACTCATTCCCAAGCACTCCATTCCTATTGATCGGAGCTGACTTGATCGTCGGAGGGTCCTATCGGAGCCACCCTCCACCGACTTCGGATGGAACTTTATTTTGCAGGTCTCCGGCGGCGACCTCGTCCACCACCGCTCCAACTAATTCTGGCGATGATCAAATTCTGCGTCAACAAAGTCATTACCATAATGGGTCACCACCTTATGGCTATCACTCTTGAATTTAGCTCTCTTCTTTCCTTATGGTTCATGATTCCACCTCTATTCTCTCTCTCTCTCTCTCTCTCTCTCTCACTCTCTCTCTCTCTCTCTGATCCATCTCTCTTTCTTTTTCCGGCCAGGTAGTCAAAGGGATCTAGAGGTGGTCTTGAATTTCCACTCTATGAACCGCTAGAGATCTAATAAAAGGTACTGGGCTGTCAATTATCTCTTTTATGATTTTGATGTTTGAAATTAATTTTGAAAGAGAGCAACCATTTTTTTTTTCCTCTCGTTCCTTCCACCATCGGCCACAATCGATGACGCTAGTGTGGCAATCCTTGCCTCCAAGGAAAAAGACCTCCATTTTTTTTTTTAAAAAAAAGGAGCTGGTTTCTGTTTCCTAATCCACCTCTATCTTCTATCGTATTGTCAAGTGGCAGAAAAAATCCATAGACACCAGATCGAAATATCAGCCATGGGAAGCTGCCTAACCTTCCTTCTTCTCTGCTCTATCTCTCTCTGCCACCCTATCATAGCCCCACCATGACCCATGGCCAAGTCAGCACAATCACCATCAGCCAAAACCATTAATCCTTATCGCCTCACCCTCCAAGCCCTTGCCTTCTCCTCTCCTTTGGAGCTCTTACTTTGCTTGGGTTACAGCTACTCCTTCAGCAGCAGGTTGGGGATGGCGTGGTAGCGAGGTCATCCCCCAATGACATTCGACCACTTTTGATATATGGCCTAACTATTATTCGGTACCAACAGGCAGATCATCCTTGGAGTGTCTCGCCTCTGATGAGAATGACCTCATCTTCCTTAACCCCAAGTTCTCTCGTCTCCTCCCTTGAGCAAATTTGTCAGCGTGGCCTCGTACCGGCCTTTATCCTCCTCTTGCTTCCTTCGCCATTTCTTCTTTCAGTTGTTGTTCTTCTTCCTAAATATTATATTCATTAGTACGTACTACATAGCTTGATAATGCATCCTCATCAATTTTTTTAATACATATTATAACTTTTTTTATATAAATCTAATAATGATTCAATATACATCTTTAAGCAAAAGAATTCAAAATATATATTTTATCTGGAGATATGCATTCGATCATTATTGGATAAATATCAAAAAAAGTTATAGTATATATTAAGAAGTTGATAAGAATATATCATTCGACAATATAATGTGTACCGATAAATATAATTAATATTTTACTATTTCAAAAATTATGATCAATTTGCTTAAAGATGTGTATTAAATTACTAGATGACTAATTTATTAAATGCATATCATATGATCGTGTATTATGTATTGATGAACTTCATATTTTAGAAATTCTATATCGATTCATCTAGAAGTATGTATTGACTTATTTAATTATTAATTTACCTGGTTCATCTGGCCATATGGTATGCATTGCTAAAAAGCATATTCTAAAAATGATGAAGAAAAATTATACTACTCTTTTGTTTAAGTATGGGATTAACGACTCTGTTGGGGATAAATCCTGCTCTCGTTGAAGTCTAGTCTGATGCTTAGCCTAATATAACTGGTAATTATATAAGAACTTCGATCGAAAATTCTTTCTCTTGGGACTCCTCCAGCAGCCGAACTCCTTCTGACTTTCTTCTTCAGTCGGACTCCTCCAGCAGTCAAACTTTTTTTGGACTCCTCCAGCAGTCGAATTCCTCCATCAGTCGGACTCCATCCAAACTTTTTTTTTCAGTCGAACTCCTTTAAGACTTCTCCTTCAATCGGACTCCTCCATCAGTCGGATTCCATCTGGACTTCTTCTTCAATCAAACTTCTTCTAGACTTCTCCTTCGGTCGGACTTCTCCATTAGTCGAACTCCTTCTGGACTTCTCCATCAGTCGAACTCCATCCGGATTTCTTCAGTGGATTACTTTCAGATTTTAACTAGCATTCTTTTTGGATGATCTCCTCTAGCCGTATTCCCTTTGTGAGTCCGAACTCCTCTGAAATTGATATATGTCAAAGCTTTTCACCAACCAATGCCTGCTTTCTTTGAACTTCGACTATTAAATCTCAACGAACGGGCACATCACGATAACGAACACCTCTCTCCGTAACAAACTCCATGTGGCCCCGAGCGGCTCACTACCGGATGGTTATGGCTATCACTATCAGTCTGCTATAGACAATACCTCTCTCTGTAATAAACTCCACGCAATCTCGAGCGACCCCGGGTGGTCTGCTATCGGATGGTTATGGTTGTCACTATCTGTTTGCTACAGACGACACCTTTGTCCGTAACAAACTCCACATGGTCCCGAGCGGTCCGCTACCAGACGATTATGGCTGTCACTATCAGTCTACTACAGGCTTCGTCTATAAAAAGAAATCATCTAGATACATTTTCTCTAAGCTCTCTTCTTCTTTTCAAAATTCTGCTGAATTTTTTTTCTGAGCACTCCATTTCTATTAGCCAGAAGAGCTGACTTGATCATCGGAGGGTCTTGTTGGAGCCACCACCACCGACTCTGGATGAAACTTTATTTTGCAGGTTATTGATGGCAACCTCTTCTTTTTCAACTCCAGCTCGATCCGACGTCAATCAGATTCTACACCAACAGGATTGGTGCTAAAAAAAGGACCCTCTATTTCTGAGATTTTCTTATTCTTAAAGGAGTGCTCAATAGCAACCTCTCTTTTTTTTCTCTCTTCAACCTCAATAGGAGATAATATCTCCTTCAATCTCGACTGAAGATAAGATATCCCTAAGCTTCAACTTCAACAGAAGATAAGATCTTCTTTAATCTCGGCTGGAGATAAGATCTCCTCCGAGCTTCAACCTTAACAGGAGATAATATCTTCTTCAATCTCGACTGGAGATAAGATCTCTTTCGAGCTTCAACTTTAAAAGGAGATAAGATCTCCTTCAGTCTCAGCTAGAGATAAGATCTCTTCTGAGCTTCAACTTCAATCGAAGATAAGATCTCTCCCGAGTTTTAACTTCAATAGAAGATAAGATCTCCTCCGAGCTTCAATCTCAATGAGTGCAGAGCCCGAAAAAGAATTTCGACAGTCGTCTTTTATGTACTCCCTTCCTTCGAATTTCAAACTCGAAAGTAGGAAGACTGTTGTTGGAGATAAACTCCGCTCCCACTAAAGTCCAGTCTGATGCTTGGCCTAATGTAACTGGTAATCAAATAAGAGCTTCGATCGAAAATTCTTCCTCTTAAAACTTCTTCAGCAGCCGAATTCCTTCCGATCTTCTTCTTCAGTCAGACTCTTCCAGCAGCCGAATTCTTTCCAGACTCCTTCATCAGTCGGACTCCATTCGAACTTTTTCTTCAGCTGAACTCCTCACAGACTTCTCCTTCAGTCGAACTCCTCCATCAGTTGGATTCCATTCGGACTTCTTCTTTAGTCGAACTTCTTTCAGACTTCTCCATCAGTCGGACTCTTTCTGGACTTCTCCATCAGTCGAATTCCATCCGAATTCCTCTAGTGGATTACTTTCAGATTTCAACTAGTATTTCTTTCGATGATCCCCTCTAGTCGTATTTTCTTTAGGAGTTCAAACTTCTTTGGAATTGATATATATCAAACCTCTTCACCAACCAATGCCTACTTCCTCCGAACTTCGACTATTAAATTTCAACGAACGGGCACATCACGACAACGGACATCTCTCTCCATAAAATACTCTACGTGGCTCCGAGCGGTTTACTATCGGACGGTTATGACTGTCACTATCAATTTACTACAAGTGACACCTCTCTCCATAATAAACTCCATACGATCTCGAGTGGCCTGCTATCGGATGGTTACGGCCGTCACTATCTGTTTGCTACAGGCGACACCTCTCTCCATAATACACTCCACATGGTCCTGAGCGGTCCGCTACTGGACGGTTATGGCTGTCACTATCAGTCTGCTACAGGCTCCGTCTATAAAAAGAGATCCTTCAGATACGTTTTCTCTAAGCTTTCTTCTTCTTCCTAAAACTCTGCTGAATTCTTTTCTGAGCATCCAATTTCTGTTGATAAGAAGAGCTGAAGGGTCCTGCCGGAGCCACCACCACCGACTCCAGATGAAACTTTATTTTGCAGATCACCGATGGCGATCTCTTTTTTCTTAACTCTAGCTCAATCCAGCGTCAACCAGATTCTGCACCAATAGACTTTATTAGTGAAAAAGTCTTTAACTTTTAGGTTTCTTTTTCTTCTTTTTTTCTTTGATAAATTTTAGATTGCTTCTTTAAGATTGGTATTAGAAATGATGTGATGAAATAGGAAGCTCATCCCATAATTTTTTCTCTAATGCCTATCCCATTTGATTTTTGTTCTCTTTCTGATGACTATAGTAGCTTTTTTATATTCCACTTTCTTAAATATTTTTTTTTGCTATCAATATAAAAAGTCTGCTTATTACTCCAAATAAATAGGCAATCTAAGTAGCACAGAAGGTAAAAAAAAAAAAAAAAAACTATAAAAGATGGAGAGATTGGAGCTTCTTATTATTTTTTTAATCGATTAATATGGGGTGTTTTTTTAACCAAAATATGAATAGATATAATTTTTATTAGAATATTTTGTTAAATGGATGACAACTTATAATATATACTTGGCAATTCTAAATGCATTCTTAATGAGAAGATCAACTTTATATTATATCGTATAAATTTTTAGAAGTATTTCAATTAAACTTTTATTTATTAATCTGAAAAGATTATCTCAACCTATGTGGTGCAGAAGATGAAGGTACTTGGGGTTTCTTAATTTTTTTTGAAATATTCATATATAAAATTTCCTAGTAAAAGATTAATAGATGGCTTTATCTTAAAGAATTTTTGTTGAATAGATTATAGGTTTTAAATGTATATGCTTGGCAATGTTTGCAATGTTATATACAATATCTATCGAAAAGAAAAATTTATATTATATCATATAGATTTTTTAAAAATAAAAATTTTTCTTAAAGAGGTATAAATGGATAGGATGACGGGGTATATATATCTGTTACATATGTATCTTGCTGCAATTTTCTTTTAGAAGCATTTATTAGAGAGCTAGATGATAATATATGCCGCATGCTAATCTTTCATGGGTTGGTGATATCTAGTTTCTTATTGTATTAGACAAGATTGCGCTGAAAGAAAATTTTATGATTGATATCTCTTAAATAAATAATTTCTATTATAGTTGCCATTATCATTATAGAAGTAAAATAATATAATTAATTTTTTGAACAAAAAATTAAGTTCAGGAGGCTATCACAACTCATCACTTGGTGTTATATTCCCTTCTAGGTTGAGGATATGTAATTTTTCATTTTATTAGATATGTATGCACTAAAGAAAATTTATGATAGATATTTTTAAAATAATTCCTTTCCATTATAGTTATTATTGTCATTATAAAAGTATAAAAGAATATAATTAGTTTATTAAATAAAAATTAAGTTTATGAGGCTATCACAACTCAACTCTTGGTGTTCTATTCTTTTTTAGCTTGGAAACATCTAGTTTCTAATTTTATTACAGATATTTGTACCAAAAAATATTATGATGGATGTTGCTAAAATAAATCCTCTCCATTATAATTGCTATTATTATTATTAAAAATAAAAAAAAAAGTTGAGTTATTGAATAATAGAATAAGCGTACGAGGCCATCACAACTTACCACTTGGCATTTTATTCTCTTTTGGATTGAGGATATCTAGTTATCTATATTATTAGATAAATTTATACTAAAAAAATTTATAATGGATATCTCCAAAATAAATTTTTTTCATTATAATTATCATCATCATTATAAAAATAAAAAATAATTAATTTATAAAATAAAAAATTAAGTTCACGGGGCTATCACAACTCATCATTTGGCATCCTATTCTATTTTAGGTTGAGCATATCCAGTTTTTCATTTTATTAGATAAATTTATATTAAAAATTATAATAAATATTCTTAAAATAAATTCTCTTCATTATAATTATCATTATCATTATTAAAAAAATTAATTTATTAAATTTAAAAAAAAAAAAAAAAAAAAAAAAAAAAAAAAAAAAAAAAAAAAGGAGGTTCACGGGGGCTGTCACAACGGATCAGACAATCACGTAAAAGCTAAATAACGGCCGTTATTGAAGTTCCTCGCCCACGTTATATCCTTGATGATGCTGTCTCACTTTCTATCACGGAGGACAGCTGAGATATTCGCGCCCCTGAATTGGTCCCATCCCTGCCAACCGTCCAACTCGTGGGTCCACGGTGATTTCTCTAAATCGTTCAGAAAATAAATCTAATGATATCTATTGCTCTGACCGGCCATTTGTTGGTCCCAAAATTTGGTTCCCGTGGGCCGTCCAAATAAATAAGTCGCCGCGTCTCCTGGCATGGCCTCGTGAAGAGCTTTCTCGGGTCTCTCGAGTTCCGAGTCGCATGCAATGCTTTAATGGTAGCCTACACCGTTTTCCTGCCCCTTTATGGGATTTATTGAAACCCTGTCATAGCCTAGATATCCACTACATCCACTCCACTTGTACTATATATCTTAGTTGTATCTCATGATCTTCTGTGATGTGTTAGGCAGATATAGTTATACATATTTTCTCAATCTTTTTTCTTGTTGCCCGCTTTTCCTTCTCCCGTCTCTCCTTATTCCATATAATAAAAATCTTATATTATACAAAGTGGAAACTCATCGAGCATTGCTAATTATTAATAGTCATTATTATTTACTGGATTCATCTTAAACTCTTAATTCACAGCTTAATTATTTTTTTAGTAAAAAAAATTATTATTTATATTAGATGTGCCGAATTATTCTTTAACTTATGAGAATATTTTAAATATTCACATCACCAAAAGATAAATCTCTTCCTAAGTTAAGATTCTATGTATTGATATGGACAGTTTCTACTGGGCACGTGGCATCATCAAAAAGATCATTGCCTCGGATGATTATTGAAAATGGCAAATATTTGGTTCGAGGTCAGTAAAAAACTGACCTAAGGTACATATTGATTCCAATTGTGATCGAAAGGCAATAGGTTAAGTCATTAAATTAGATCGTCTATATAACGACCAATATAAAGCCCAAAATGGTAGACCACCATTTTCAATAATTATGCCAAATATGGGTCTAGATCGGTAGTCAATCGATCTCATCGTAGCCGTATAAAATCAGATCAGCATTCTGCTCTTTTGAGAACCGACAATTCCACAAGAGAAGGATTTTCCCCGATCTTATGCAGCAGTAATGTCCCATGAACGTGAAGTCAGTTTCTCCACGATCAATTCATTCTTTCGAGATCAATAAAACATCGATATCGTCAACTCTATGGATGAGTATGCTCCATCGACACTAACATTGGTAAATCACCGATTTCATCGTACAATCTAGATCGATGATTTATCGATCTCATCAGATCACGAGTGCCAACTAAGCGCGAACTGCGCTCCAACCAAATAGTTTTTCTCCAGCTATACTACAACTAATTACCATAAAAGCAAATGGCTAACGATTGCAATCCAGCTGGTCATAACAAACTAACGACTTAACAAACTCTTCTTAAGATTTAAGTAAACCTCTCTATAAATAGGAGAGCAGGATACCCTCCGAAGATAAGCTTAAGCATAAATTCACAAGAGTCAAAATTCTGCTTAAATTTATTCTCGACTTTTTCATTGAAGAAAGATCAAACTATTCTCTACTTAAATCCTTTCATTCTACCTTTTAATCCTTTATTTTTACTATTTGTTGATAAGACTTCAGCTGACTTAAATATCGGAGAATCCTAAATCGGAAGATATTCCATCGATTTTTGGATTTTTTTATAGACTGACCCATGATCTATGTCAAATTTGCTCGATCGGCTCTCCAGCACGAGTTTCTCTCAACAGTCTGAAGCTCTGTTATAACAGTATGTAAAAAAAACTATTATTTACTTATTTTTGATATATACTTAAATTATTTTAGGATAAAATACTAATCATTATAATATTTTATTAATTATTAAAAAAAATCTCAATTTTTTTTTTTTGGTATTTCTATTCATTAACTTTTTTTTTTTTGTCTGATCATATTTTTCTTTAGCTAAAGTAATGAGTTAAACTTAAATTATTGGTAAACAAAATATATAAAATTATAGTTATTATTTAGGCATAAAAGCTACATAATAAACTAGTAACTAATAATAAACTTGTTACAATAATTGTTAATATAAACTTTAAGCTTAAAGGCCATGAATATAAAATAAAAAATATTTAAAAATTATCAATATATGTTTTACTTTATGTCATGGCCAAATGATATCAAAAGTTCTATCTTTATGAACGTGTGTGGTTTTCCGTTACAATGCTTTTCATAACTTTCGGCTACATGCATCTTCAATACCATCCGATACAACCCGCATTTTTTCCTCAAGAATTTCCGGTCAAAAACTTGACCGAATAAAGAAGGGTTATTATTTCCAACCCAGCAGGTCGAGTTCAAGGGTACAGAAATGGGTCCACTTCCTTAGTTCGCGAACCGGATTTCCATTTACGAGACTACTCCGGAAAACCGTCCCCGCACTTTCCCATTTCCGTCATTTCCACTTCCAAACCCGACTAGATTCCGTCAAACCCCGGTTAATTTCCCCTTCTGTATTCAATTCCTCCGTCTCTCGCTTCCCATCACCTTCGAGACAAAGACCAAACCGTCACCACCCTCCACACTGTGACACCGTCTTCGTCACCCCGGCAGCTAACAACTCCCGTTATGTCGGAGAGATTCTTACCTCGAGTGACGGGATACCTCAGGCCCCTATATCCCACTCCTCTCGCTCGCTTCGGTCTTCTTTCTTTCAAATCAAAGACTCGTCTCCGACTCTCCTACTGAAAAGCCGACACGCTTGCTAGTCTTAAATATCATTCTAGACAGAGAAAGTGAGAGAGTTTAGAGAAAGAAAGCTTGGGACCTTGCTCTCATGGCGGAAGGTGGTGCTCCGATCCGGGCTTTTGCAGCGTAGAGGGCGACCGCCGTGGCTGCGTTGGGGAGGATTCCGGCGAGATCGGCGGCTGGGGGGGAGGGGGAGGAGGGGGGAATGGCTGAGGCGGCGGAGGGGAAGGCCGGGGCGGTGGAGGGGGAGAAGAGTAGGCAGGAGCAGAGCGTGGCGTTCTACGAGCTGTTCACGTTCGCGGACCGCTACGATCTGGCTCTCATGGCGGCGGGAAGTCTCGGTGCGGTGGTCCATGGATCGGCGATGCCGGTTTTCTTCCTATTATTCGGCGATCTCGTCAATGGATTCGGCAAGAACCAGGCGGATCTCGGCAAGATGACCAACGAGGTCTCCAAGGTCCGGTCACCGCCTGCCTCTCTCTCTCTCTCTCTGCCCCCTCTTTCCTCTTTAGATCTCTCCATTTTTTGTCTATCTTGTTTATTATTTTAAAAATGATTTATTGCTATTATTTTTCAGTATGCTCTCTACTTTGTCTATCTCGGGCTCATTGTGTGCTTGTCCTCGTACGCCGGTGAGTTTTTTTTGCCTCCCTTTTTATTTCCCTCCTAAATTATTTTAAATAATTATTACTGTTATTATTGGTTCGGATCGGGACACCGGCACTGGGGTAAGACGAGGAAAGGGATGCATTTCTTTTTATTTCAAGTCTTCCCTTCCGGTCGTCCGCCAACCTTTTTGGACGTTGTCTTCCGGCTTTACCGCATAAAATTTCTGTGCGGACAACGGATCTCGGCGGTCCAGCGACGCCCCACGTGAGCGCGTCGCTTCTCAGGTTGCCGACGGACGAAGTGGACCAGCCTGGTTCTGCGCGCGCATAGAAATTTGTATACGCGCGTCCGGGTGGTAGCATCCTCCTGTCTTTCCCTCCCCTCTGTTTCCGCGGTCGCTGTCACGTTACCTCCTGGGCCGGGAACGGAAGCGACGCGCAGTTTTATTCCTAATTAATACGGATCTATTCGGCCTTCGATCCTTGACTGCCGTTAAACTTATCCGACGGTCATCGTTTAGGATTTCTCCGTGACATCTATGGCCGTTTGGCTTTAGGCTTCATTGGGAGATCCGATCACTCTTGGGTGAGCTTACCGTGTTTTGTTCATTTAATGAACAGAGATCGCCTGCTGGATGTATACTGGAGAAAGGCAGGTGGGTACGTTTCGACGGCGGTACCTGGAAGCAGTTCTGAAGCAAGACGTTGGATTCTTCGACACCGATGCCCGGACGGGGGACATAGTCTTCAGCGTCTCCACCGACACCCTGCTGGTCCAGGACGCCATCAGCGAGAAGGTAACCTCGCATCTCCGACTCCACTCACCTTCCCAGCGCACGTTAGCACACTCTCATGGATCATACTCGTCAGCTAAACTGCGCCATGTGGTGACCATAACAGGTCGGTAACTTTATCCACTACCTCTCGACGTTCCTGGCCGGGCTCGTGGTGGGTTTCATCTCCGCCTGGAGGCTGGCTCTCCTCAGCGTGGCTGTGATCCCTGGCATCGCCTTCGCCGGCGGCCTCTACGCCTATACTCTCACCGGCCTCACCTCCAAGGGCCGGGAATCCTATGCCAACGCCGGGATCATCGCAGAGCAGGTGATCTACTAACAATCACCAAGTGGTGACTATATATCCAAAAGCTTCTAACTTTTACCATGCTTTAAAATTGGGAAATATTTGACGGGCTTTATAAGCTACTGTGGCCGAATTAGGAGAGGCAGGGCGGGTCGTTGTCGTGGCCTCGTGGATGTAGACGTGTGTATCAATGCTATAAGGCCTTTTCTCGATGGCGTTAACACTTGATAGCGATTGTTTCTTTTGTTGCTTCTCCGATTGGTACTATAGTTGAAATCAAAATTATTCATATCTTATGAAGTCCAAAAAGATAGCGCTGGAATGTACGTACTTCCATCCCCACTTCCGTTGATGCTTAAATTGTATTTAATCGCTATGATTCTAGTAGCAAACATCTTTTTTGAATCTAGCCGTTGATTCTGCCCAGCAATGGCCCCCTGTCCCAATCTTCATTAGAGTGGGTCTGTTATGTTATTCTTTGTATGGCCAGCTTCCGTCGACGCATGAAGGTTGTGGGCCCACCGCGGCCAGAGGTGGGTTAGGTGTATTTTGGCTGATCTATGTGGAGGGTGGTGGATTACCCCGGGGTTACGGCTGCTTTGCGGTTGTCCGCTTGTGATCATGTGGTTGCTGCGCAAATGCATGATGTATGGGTCGTCGATTTGGTAGCTATCTTTTTGGATGAAAGGTCTAATCTGTTCAGTTGTTAGCCATCATCGTGATAGGTATCTAACTAGTCCATGATGGCTCTTGAATACGACATTAGACAATGTAACTAGGCTGAAATATAAAAAAAGGAACCAGTCAATTAAGGAAAAATAACATGCTGTGCGCTCGAACATTTTCTTGCACGATGCTTTGCAGATGCCTAATTGTTGTGTCACAATGCAATATTGAAGTAGTTTCAGAAATTGTAGGATCCCATTCCTGTTTGCTCCTTAAATGGTATAACTTCGTTAAGAAACAGTGGACACTCTTCTCTCATGAAAAGGAACAGCGTTCCCTCATGATGAGTAAATTGTATGTCGAACTATAAGCATTTGCTTGCTCACTCTGTACATGACTCACCACATAAATATTTTTTCCAGGCCTAGGGAATCATTTATGTTGGATTATAATTGGAGTCAGAAATTGTACTAGTTTGGAAGTTCTAATGAGCTAGCAGCCTAGCACCTGTTGCGTAGATGCTTCATTCATGTTGTTTGTGATTGTGATGCATATTGTTGTAATCTGATGTGCCTTCTGCTTTTTGGTTGCTAATAATTTTTGGTTGGCATCTGAGTTCTGGATTTTATCACATAGTTGTTTTGAATCCTCCTTTCGACAACTTCGCTTAGGCAATTGCACAAGTGCGAACCGTATATTCATTTGTTGGAGAGAGCAAAGCCCTCACTTCCTACTCAGAAGCAATTCAGAACACGCTGAAGCTTGGGTACAAAGCAGGGATGGCAAAAGGTTTGGGAATTGGGTGCACATATGGGATTGCATGCATGTCATGGGCCTTGGTGTTCTGGTATGCTGGCGTCTTCATCAGAAATGGGCAGACTGATGGTGGAAAAGCTTTTACAGCCATATTTTCTGCAATTGTTGGTGGGATGTGAGTTCCTACACTTTAAATGTCAGCTTTTTATGATTAAATTGAGTATAGAATTTATTTCGCTTTCATGGTGTCATAGCTATTGGCAGTGATTCATGGTTGAAGGAAGAGTATTGCAGGATTTCATCACTATCATCAATTTGGTTACTTATTAGTTATATGTTTTATAATTTGCTAGGTGCATTTGTTGAGCATTACCAGCAAGTATCACTAACAGAATTTGGTTGGTATTAATTATGTCATCATGCAAAACTAATGCATGTCGTTTGTTTTGTTCGTATTTTTGCATGTACGTTTATGCAGGAGCCTAGGCCAAGCATTTTCAAATCTTGGAGCCTTTAGCAAAGGGAAGATTGCTGGATACAAGCTGATGGAGATCATTCGGCAAAAACCATCTATTACTCAAGAACCCTCCGATGGGAAATGTTTGGCTGAGGTCCATGGAAACATTGAGTTCAAAGATGTTACTTTTAGCTACCCATCAAGACCTGATGTCATTATTTTCCGAGATTTCTCTCTTTTCTTTCCCGCTGGGAAGACAGCTGCAGTTGTCGGAGGTAGTGGGTCTGGAAAGAGTACTGTTGTGGCTCTGATTGAAAGGTTTTATGATCCTAACCAGGGTATTTAGACCTTAACCACCAAGGCATCTATATGGAATTAGTCACTTATGTTAGCCCACCTTGAAGTATTTCTTTCCTTGCATTGCTGTTGCAGGGCAGGTTTTGCTAGATAATGCGGATATAAAGACACTACAACTGAAATGGCTGAGAGAGCAAATTGGTTTGGTGAACCAAGAACCTGCACTTTTTGCAACAACCATACTTGAGAACATACTATATGGAAAGCCTGATGCCACAATTGCTGAAATTGAAGCTGCTGCATCGGCAGCTAATGCTCATAGCTTCATTTCTCTACTTCCGAATGGGTACAACACCCAGGTGAGTTTGTGCTCTTTATCAAGGTTAGCTACCTAGCATAATGACTGTAAGGATAATAACTGTAAGCAAGGATCCCATGCCTAGAGTTGTTTTCCAACATGCTTATTTTGTCTGCCATGGTAGTCCATCCAAAACCACCAGCTGAAACTAATGTTCATTGATTTTGCACTTTGCTAACTTTATCTTTTGCTTAAACTCCTTTTGCGTGAGGCATATTATAGATCCTGATCATATGCTTCATATGGGTTTTGCTTCTCCTTTTTTTTTTTTTGGTTGTTTTTTTTTTGTGCACACGCCCGCACGCGAAACCTAATCCTATTATCATGTTTTTTAATAATCTAAGTTGATCTTGATCCCAAAGCTCAGATTGCAAGATGATCCCCTGCCAGTATTTTGTGTTATGCTCACTTGCCATTGCTGCAAAATTCATGTCCATCTGGACAAGTGGAACAAAGGGAACCTTGCAAGCTTCTACTTTGGTAAAAGGTGTTTTCCCTTTTAATTTTTAGAAGATCAATGAGTAACTTCCTTGCAAAGCCATCAGGAGCTTTTATTTTCTATACAGGACAATGCAACAGTGTGTAGGAAGTAAAACATAAACCATATTTTGAAATCATTGTCAAACAGAATTCTTCTTAGCATTCAAATAATTTGCAGCTATGTCCTTTCGAATCATTGCTAATTTTTAAATTTCTAGTGCTATCTTCCTTTGTAATTTGAAGAGAAACATGCTTTTCATTTTACTCGGCTAAATGCAAATTTATATCAAATCCAGGCAGGAGAAAGAGGAGTACAGCTATCTGGTGGCCAGAAACAGCGAATTGCTATTGCTCGTGCCATGCTGAAGAACCCGAAGATCCTGCTCCTTGATGAAGCCACCAGTGCCCTGGATGCTGGTTCTGAGAGCATCGTTCAAGAAGCCCTAGACCGCCTCATGGTTGGGAGAACAACTGTAGTTGTTGCACACCGGCTCTCCACTATAAAGAACGTAGATATGATAGCTGTGATACAGCAGGGTCAAGTTGTTGAGACTGGGACCCATGAAGAGCTTCTTGCAAAGGGCAGCTCAGGAGCTTATGCCTCTCTTATTCGGTTCCAGGAGATGGCAAGAAACAGGGACTTTGGTGCTCCATCAACTCGCAGATCCCGGTCTTCACGCCTGAGCCATTCACTTTCCACGAAATCTCTAAGCCTTCGGTCTGGAAGTTTGAGAAACTTGAGCTATCAGTACAGCACCGGAGCGGATGGCCGTATAGAGATGGTTTCTAATGCAGATAATGATCGCAAGTATCCGGCACCACGAGGTTACTTTTTTAAGCTTTTGAAGCTAAATGCACCAGAGTGGCCTTACAGTATCTTGGGTGCCATCGGATCTGTACTCTCTGGGTTCATAGGTCCAACTTTTGCAATTGTGATGAGCAATATGATTGAAGTGTTCTACTATAGAGACCCAAATGCAATGGAGAGGAAGACAAGAGAGTACGTGTTCATATACATCGGCACAGGGCTTTATGCTGTTGTTGCTTATCTGGTGCAGCATTACTTCTTCAGCATCATGGGGGAAAATCTCACCACCAGGGTGAGGAGGATGATGCTTGCTGGTATGGCTGGATTTTGATTCTGCTTTCTTCTCTTGAGTTGATTATCAAAGTAAAACATGATCAAAGTACCACATTTTTCATGCAGCAATTCTAAGGAATGAAGTGGGCTGGTTTGACGAGGATGAGAACAATTCCAGCCTTCTAGCCGCCCGCCTGGCTACAGATGCAGCTGATGTGAAATCTGCGATCGCCGAGAGGATATCAGTGATCCTGCAGAACATGACTTCTCTCCTTACGTCCTTCATAGTTGGCTTCATCGTTGAATGGCGGGTTGCTCTCCTTATTCTTGCCACCTTTCCTCTTCTCGTCCTGGCTAACTTTGCACAGGTAGTTTACTCTATTCTCTATTTTTCTAATGACAACCGAGACACCTTCCTAGCCGAAATAATTTGAAATGCCTAAAATATGCTTATTTGACTAACCTAGTGGTCTGGGAATTTCATAGGGAACCTCGAGGTGGTTCATGTTCATTACTGAGATACATACATTCTGTGTTCACGGTAACATTGTAAATGAGTTGGAAATAGGCTTACAGGTCATTCTCGTTTAATATGTTTGTATTCAATCTCGTGGGTTGGATACTGGCAATCTGTGCCCTTTCCCGGAATCCAATAACCCCTCACTATTTTAAAGAGCAGAAGACAAGGGAGTTATTGGGGAAATAATAAAGAAAGCATCGACACATTGTGCGGTTGATTCTGCCAAAGGATACCGTAGCGCATGTGCTTCCTGGCAGCTGCTGTTAGCTCTTCTTTAATTTATGGCAAGGAGCTGCTCTCTTTGACCTGTATATAAAATGATATAATAAATAAAAGAGTGCGTAGAAAGCTCCCCAGCATTTATTAACGTGTTTTCGTATATGCTGTACATGTATATCTCGAGGTTCTTTGTACACACGTCTGCTTGCTGTTGCAGGAAATTTGGAGCCACTCGATAGCAGTGCTCTGCCATCCTTCAATTGCTTTGTCTGGGAGCGGTAAAAAGTTATAGAAAAAGTAGGGAGTACTTACTGTTTTCTGCTCTAAAAGTTAGCCTGCTCTGAACCTTTCCTTTCTGCATAAAAAAACGCGTGCTGATATGGTTGATATGGAGAGATTCTTTTGCTTGTGATGCTTTCTGAACTTCGCCTTTTTAAAAACTTTGCTGCCTCCTTTGGATTCTTATGGGGAGAGTGATTCCATTCCCCCATTGGTGGGCATAACTCCCTTGGTTTTTCGTCATTGAATCATCTTGATTCACCATCCCGTGTATGGCTGGAGCCCATGGTTGCTATTTTGTGCTGTTGCTTCCTTTAATGCTCTTTTATTCGAAGGTTAAAAAAAAAAAGAAAAACAGATTCCTGCAACTCTTCGTACAGAAAAAAAATAATGATGCTTCTGTTCTTCTTCGTGTGGATGACCTCTTTATTAAATAGGCCATGCTGGGAAGTTCAGAAATTTCTTAATTGTCCATGGATTATTAGAAATACAATCTACATATTTTGGCTTAAATGGAGATGCAAATGCATTAAAATCTTGTTCGATATTTTTTCTCTTTTTTTTATTGAGTGAAAATGGAGGAAGTGAGGCACTTCCCCCAAGTGATATTCGTTCTCATGGTTATCACTGAGCATTTTGTTACTCATGCGAACTTAAATCTAGATGTTGTTTATGAGAGAATAATGCCCAAGCTAGGCTTCAGCATTTGGTATTAAAACTATATTGTTGTAGAATTCTCAAAATATTGTCCTATTCTTTATTAGCTAAATGATATTCCAATGCTAAAAGAAATATTGTCCTACTCTTTATTAGCTAGATGATACTCCAATGCTAAAATCAAATTTGTTATAAATTATTTCGTAATTCTCACATTGTTCATGTTGTTTATTAGTTGTTCCAAACTCATGAGACACCTATAGTTACATGGTAATTATTATCTATTGTTGTCATAGTGCCTGTATTCACTGCTGTTTGGTTTTTAATTCAAGATTAATTTTGCAACTCAAAACATGATTAATTATCTTTATTCTTCCCGAAGTTGTGCAATGTGGCCACATTTTTTCCACCCTGAATTGCATTTATTTTCTCTCAATTGAAGTATTACAGAAGATGAAGTTGTGCCAGGGCTTGCATCCTCCATGGATCCTGACGGTTATTTCTCTTGATGTTGCCAGCAACTCTCACTGAAGGGGTTTGCAGGGGACACGGCAAAAGCCCATGCAAAGACAAGCATGATTGCCGGGGAGGGTGTGAGCAACATCCGCACCGTGGCAGCCTTCAACGCACAAGAAAAGATCCTCTCGCTCTTTCACCATGAGCTTCGAGTTCCCCAGCGCCGCAGCCTCCGTCGGAGCCAGACATCTGGCCTTCTTTTCGGTGTGTCCCAGCTTTCCCTCTATTCCTCGGAGGCTCTCATCCTCTGGTATGGTGCTCATCTAGTCCGCTCTGGTGCTTCCACCTTCTCCAAGGTCATCAAGGTCTTTGTTGTCCTTGTCATCACTGCCAACTCCGTCGCTGAAACAGTCAGCCTTGCACCAGAGATCATCCGAGGTGGCGAATCCATTCGCTCTGTCTTCTCTATCCTCAACCGGGCAACCCGCATCGACCCTGATGATCCTGAAGCTGAGCCCGTTGAATCCATTCGCGGTGAGATTGAGCTGAGGCATGTCGATTTTGCTTATCCATCTCGGCCTGATGTGCCCATTTTCAAGGACTTCAACCTAAGAATCCGCGCTGGCCAGAGCCAAGCTCTTGTTGGGGCTAGTGGATCTGGGAAGAGTACCGTCGTTGCGCTCATCGAGCGGTTCTATGATCCCACTGCAGGGAAGGTCATGATAGATGGCAAAGACGTCCGGAGGCTGAACTTGAAGTCCTTGAGACTCAAAATTGGACTTGTACAGCAGGAGCCTGCGCTCTTTGCTGCGAGCATTTTTGAGAACATTGCCTATGGAAAGGATGGGGCGGCTGAGGAGGAGGTGGTTGAGGCGGCACGGGCTGCCAATGTGCATGGGTTCGTGAGTGCACTGCCCGAGGGGTACAAGACGGCAGTGGGTGAGAGAGGGGTGCAGCTATCGGGTGGCCAGAAGCAGAGGATCGCTATCGCAAGGGCGGTGCTTAAGGATCCAGCGGTGCTGCTTTTGGATGAGGCAACGAGCGCATTGGATGCTGAATCAGAATGTGTTCTGCAGGAGGCTTTGGAGCGGTTGATGAGAGGGCGGACGACCATCCTAGTGGCGCACCGCCTCTCTACAATTCGAGGGGTGGACTCCATTGCAGTGGTGCAGGATGGGCGTATCGTGGAGCAAGGGAGCCACTCAGAGCTGGTGGCCCGGGCTGATGGGGCATACTCCCGGCTTTTGCAGCTGCAGCACCATCATGTCTGATGGAATGTCATCACCTCCAGTTGAGCCTCCCTCCCTACCCTCATGGTAGATAATTTGACATCCGGTTTTTTGGGTGTTATTTTGAAGATTTGTGGTTGTAGATATGGGTGAGGGGTTTAGCTTCTATCTTGTCTTGGTACTTAACTGAACTCTGCACTGCTCCTTTTCTCCAGGGAGAGAGAGGGGTGAGCGTTGGATATTGTTGTTATCATAATTCTCGTATGGACTTAATTTAAACTGTTTTCTCTGACTTGGAGCGGTCGAACGGTATTATTAGAACAAAAGAAAAAATCAGCCTCGAGTCATCCTAATATGTGCGTGGGACTCAGCAGGTGTTCCAAATGTATAACTTGAGTTGCTCTGTCATTCCTTCGTAACTTTGTACTTGGAATTGGAACAGCATCCCTCAATCTGGACATCTGAATGCAGCCAATTAGTTAATGAAGAGTGATATGACCCCCTCCCATATCAGCTTTTCTAACTGAATTAGAAATGGTCCATTTAATTTTTCGTACCGAAGTCGGACTATGTATGCTTGAGATCTGATGGTGCTTGCTCAGAATTATCCAAGCTATTAAAATAATTAAAAGATATGAATAGATTTTAGAAAAAATTATCTAAATCAACATAATTAATTTTTAGTTCTCAAATTTTTTAGATGAAATAAAACTTTTCTAGGTTGTTAAGGAGTTATTTTTAGGTCTCTATCATCCATTTAAGTCATCCGCTATCCATAAAATGATAGAACTATTCTTGGATGGGTAGTGGCTATGGCAGCCATGGGGCATGTGCAGTGGTGTCGGGAGGAAGGCGGTCAGGGGCGCGTGGAGGGGAGAGGAGTGCAGTCGGAGGGCGATGCTAGTGGCACGATGGTGGGGGGCTGCAGGGGAGGAGAGCGTGGAGCAGCTGCGTGGGACGATGGGGATCGGTCGAGGGCGCACGAATGGAAAGGGATCATGGCTGGCTGGCGGGGGGCCACGAGGGAAGGGGATTGCAAAGCAGTGGCGTTGACGGGGTGGAGAGGTGGTCGGGGGTGCCTGGAGGGGAGGTGAGCATGGTCGAGGGGTGGTGCCGAACGTACAACGAGTGAGGGGGCCATAGGGAGAGGGGAACGCAGAGCTGCCAGGGGTGGGGGTGGCGTATGGGGAAAGAAAAAGGAAGAAAAAAAAAAGAGAGAAAAAAAAATAAAACAAGAAAATAAAAATAAAAGTAATGAAAAAATAAATATTAAAAAATAATATAATCTTTTTACATTTTTTAATAATAATAATAATAGCCATTGAATCCTCAATTTTGATTAAAAAATAAAAAAATAAAAATAATAAAAGTAATAATAAATATTAAATAATACAAAAATTAGATTTTTATAATAATAATAATAATAGCCATCAGATCATCAATTTTGATAAAAATATAAAAAAATAAAAATAAAAGTAATAAAATAATAATAAGCATTAAATAATAATAAAAAATAAATCTATATAATAAAAATAATAAAATATTATTAATAAGTATTAAATAATAATAGCCATCGAATCATCAATTTTGATAATACATAATTTTTATCATTTAAAAAATAAATAAATAATTTAATAAATCTAATAAATAATTTAAAAAAAAATTAAAACTAGGTAATCAAATCAAATGATTACATAACCAGAGAATCATCTTGTATAACCTGTTCATAAATCTATGTAACTTGAATACAAATCCATGTAACCTGAATAAAAATTAGTATAACTAATTATCAAAATTATGTAATCAAATTTTCTGGGCTATCACTCAAGTTTAAATCTCGTTACGTAATTTTGATAATTGATTATACAGATTTATATTCAGATTATACAGATTTATATTTAAGTTATATAGATTTATATTCAGATTACATAAAATGATTCTCAGACGTTTGATTTGGTTACTCAGTTTTAATTTATTTAAATTATTTATTTAATTTATTAAATTATTTATTTATTTTTTAATGATAAAATTATTTATTATAAAAATTAATGATTCGATGTCTATTATTATTAGCCATTATTATTATTTAATACTTATTAATATTTTTTATTACTTTTATTTTATAAATATATATTTTTATTATTATTTAATACTTATTATTATTTTATTACTTTTATTTTTATTTTTTATATTTTTATCAAAATTGATGATGCGATGGCTATTATTATTATTATTATAAAAATCTATTTTTTTATTATTTAATATTTATTATTATTTTTACTATTTTTTTATTATTTTTATTTTTTAATTGATTATACTGGTTTATATTTAGATTATATGGATTTGTATTCAAGTTACGTAGGTTTATGTGTAGGTTACATAAGATGGTTCTCTAGTTATGCAGTCGCTTGATTTGGTTATTTAGTTTTAATTTTTTAAATTATTTATTTATTTTTTTAATAATAATAAATATTTATTATCAAAATTGATGATTTGATGTCTATTATTATTAGTCATTATTATTATTTAATACTTATTAATATTTTTTATTATTTTTATTATATAGATATATATTTTTATTATTATTTAACACTTACTATTTTTATTTTTTTATTTTTTATATTTTTATCAAAATTGATGATGTGGTGGTTATTATTATTATTATTATAAAAAATATATTTTTTATTATTTAATATTTTATTATTTTTATCATTTATTATTAATTTTATTATTTTATTATTTATTATTTTTTAATTGGTTATACTAGTTTATATTCATGTTACATAGATTTATATTCAAGTTTATGTTCAGGTTACACAAGATGGTTCTCTTGTTATGCAATCATTTGATTTGGTTACCTAGTTTTATTTTTTTTAAATTATTTATTTAATTTATTAAATTATTTATTTTTTTAATGATAAAAATTATGTATTATCAAAATTAATGATTTGATGGCTATTATTAGTTATTATTATTATCTAATACTTATTAACAATATTTTATCATTTTTATTATATAGATTTATTTTTTTATTATTTAATACTTATTATTATTTTATTTCTTTTATTTTTATTTTTTTATATTTTTATCAAAATTGATGATTTGTTGGCTATTATTATAATTATTATAAAAATTTTAATTTTTTAATTTAATATTTATTATAACTTTTATTACTTTTATTTTTATTTTTTACTTTTTATCAAAATTTAGGATTCAACGACTATTATTATTATTATTATAAAAAATATAAAAAATATATATTATTTTTTAATATTTACTATTTTTATTACTTTAATTATTATTTTTCTTGTTTATTTTATTTTTTTCTTTCTTCTCTCATTTTTTTTCTTATTTTTTTCCTTCTCCTTCCCCCGCACACCACCCCCACCCCCGACACCGTTGCTTCATGCTCCCCTCCCCTATTATTTTATTTTTATTATTTTTATTTTTATTTTCTTATTTTTTCTCTCTTTTTTTTCTCTTATTTTTTCTCTTCTCCTTCCCCGCATGCCACCCCCACCCTCGGCACCATTGCTCCATGCTCCCTCCCCCCGTGGCCCCCCGCCCATCATGCGTCCGGCATCGCCCCCGGTCGCGCTCACCTCTCCTCCAGGCACCCCTGACCGCCTCCTCCCCCCACTGGTGGTGCCACTGCTCCGCAATCCCCCTCCCTCGTGGCCCCCGCTCATCGCACATCCAGCACCGCCCTCCGACCGCGGTCCCCTCCTCTGCGTGCCCCTGACCACGTCCCCTCGCCCCCATTCCGTCGGTGCTGCTGCTTCGTGCTCCCTCCCCCGCGGCCCCCTACCATCATGCCGTCAGCATCGGCCCCACCTTGGCCCCTTAGCTGCACTCCCCTTCCCTCTGCATGCCTCCGACCACCTCCCTCTCGGCCCCATTATGCATCCCTAACGGCCGCCATGAACACTATCCATCCAAGGATAGTTTTATCATTTTATGAGCAGTGGACGGCTTAAATAAATTGTACGAACTAAAAAATGACTCTTTAACAGTTCAGGAAGATTTTATTTCATCTAAAAAATTTGAGAATTAAAAAATAATCTGAGTCAATCTAGGGACTATTAGATAAATTTTTTTAGATTTTAAAGCAGTGTAAAGAAAAAAAATATCAGAAGGAGACTCCCATAAAAAGTCTTTTTCTTTTGAACGACTTCTAAATAAAGTCGAAATCTACTACTAGAGAGGAGTGGAATTTCTCTCCTCGTGCCCTATTTAAAGGAAACAGCCTACCCTCTTCTTCTTGTCAAAAATTAAGATCCAAATTATCAATAATCGTTGAAAATTCTTTGCAGAGGCCTTTCACCATGTCCGTCAAAAGTCATAGCTGTGCATTGTCGAAAAATCTAGGTTAGAACTTAAGATTTTTAAGTTGATCTTTTTTCCATTTTCTCCAACCTTGGAAGAATCGGGGTAATCATCAAGAAATTAAGATAGAAAGATCCCTTATTTTCCCTCTCATTCTGTTCCTCTTTTCTTTGATTTTTCAGCACTGGTGGTCATTGTCGACTGCCGATTTGGCATTGCCAGGCTATGGCATCATAGTCCTACCTGCCGTCAGTCATAGTCACACCAGCTATAGCCTCCAATATAGAAACAAATGGGACCCGAAGGTCTTTATGTTACATAAAACCCATAGGAAGAAAGAACAAGAAAGAAGAAAAAAAAGAAAAGAAAAGAGAGAGTTTTTTTCTCTTTCCTTTCTCTATTCTCTGAACTTGAATCCTCACCATCTCTTTTTGAAAAGTCCAACTTCTCTCTCCACTTTCTCTCTCCAGACTATGCCTCTCTCTATAAAGTTTATTACTCCAAGATTGATTCAGTAAAAAAAATTTTTCAATTATTTTGATCCAATTATAGTTAAAAGAATCTTGATCTTAATCCATAATCGTCGAGCAGCATATTGGTACCTACCTTAGTCAAATTCGGATACAATCAGATTCAATCTTTCTTGATTCTGTTGAATTATATATATCTTAGTATAATCCTTGATCAGATAAAATTAACATGATTGGACCAATCCAAATCATAAGATGCGCTATCATTTATCTTGTTTTTCTTGATTATTCATTTCATTTTTGATTATTAGATCTAATTATGTATGGGGATATAGTTGTTCCAATAAGAAAATGTCTAGTAGTAGAATACTGCGATATGATCTATGGATTGAAGATTCTAAAAAAAAAATTATGGAATTATGTGGATTCATTAGAATACATGTGAAATAAGTAATGAGACTTTTTTTTAGATATATCGGCAAATTATATAATATTTATATCATTAAATTTTAAATTATATTATCTATGATTTGTTAGTATAAAATATGATATTTATTTGTTAAATCTATTATAGAATACTATTGATACATTATCGAAGGCATTGATTTCATTATGAAGTTGTGATCAATTTGATTTTGATTACGAATTATTTTGTGTATTGTTCGATTGAAATATAAAATTAATTATATCAAAAAAATATTTAAATCGAGATGGATTTTGACTCGTAGTCTGACTATGTATCGAAACCTTACCAATGAATGTTATATATTTTCATATCGACATCTTGCCGGTAGGAGTTTTGCATTGGTATATCGATACCTTATCAGTGGGATTGTGCGCTTCTGCTAGTGGGGGTTGTATGCTTGTATATCGGCAACCTATCAATGAAGGTTATGTGATGGTATATTGACACCCTATTAGTGGATGTTTGCACTGGTTTATCGATACTAATTTGTCAGTAGGGATTATATGTTGGTATTTTGATTTGATTCATGGCTATCGAGACAAATATGATATTTTGAAAAAAATTGATTTATGAACGAAAATAAATTGACATGAATTTTATTTGATTAATATCGTATATTTTGAATTGATGCATCTTGCATGCTTATTTTTAGTATGTTATTATTATTTAATTTATCCAGCTAAAGGATACATTGCTTACTGGGTTGTCTAGTTTATTACTCTAACACATTCAGAGGACTAGCTTGACTCGGGGATTCGATATGGAAGAGTAAATTAGAAGCAGAATTTAATATTGTTGTTTAAATTATAATTTATTAAAATTGGTGAAAAACTATGGAATATTATTTTATAAGGCATTTGATTCAGTCACGCGAACTAAATTTAAATATTAATTATTTAAATTTTATTATAAGATGTTCATGCTTATGAAAAGAATTTTCTATAAGTACGTGGTGATCGACATGATCACCGATTTTTGATTTTGAATCATAGGCGTGACAGTACCGACAAGATTTCACCTTTGACAATACGATTAGAGAAGAATATTGTTAATGCCCGGTCGTCGCATCGGATTTCAATTGGACTAAAATCTTAAATGGTAACCGGGAATTCTACTCTCCTGGAAGGAATGGTGTTGAAAAATCTGCGTTCTTGGGTCCGAACTTTCTCAGTTCTGGTCCTGCCCTGCAATATGATTGATAGGTCTCTCCAGGAGTAGCGTCCAAGCTGTTTTCTGTTTGACAATCCAAAAACTAGTAACCATATATATATTTTAGGATTTGCTCTAAAGTATGGCATGCACCCCTTCACATATCAAATTTGGTTTGCAATATTACGTCTCCAAAGATTAGAAATAATTTACGGCCATTTTATTTTAATCAAATTAAGCAACACAAATACTACAGTATTAACAGCAGATTGTCATTGATCAAGAACACAACATACAACCGAGGATCACAACTTAAATTCTTTTCCCAGCCCTTGACTTTGATGGTCTGATTGGTTTGCCGGCAAAATTGTGTTTAGGATATGCATAAACCATTCATGTATGAAAGACTAATCATTGATCGAAAAAATAATTATGAACTATGTAAAATATGCGACTCCTTTTTTGATTTTTTAGAGAAAAGAAGAGAGACCTGCCTGCACTATATTGCCCGGGTTGGTGATATTCTTATATCTGTGAACTCCCCGTGAGAATATTTTTGATTTGAGCTTCCATGCGAAGTTGGGAATCCATTCTCTGAAGTCATTACTCGAAAGCAACGGCCACAAGTCATTCTCCCGGCTTCACCAACACGACATGCATCTAGTTTAAAAGCAGGGAAAAATCTGATGCACTACCATATTGACTTGATGAGATCTATATTACAACAAGCTCTTCCCTTTTCTTTTAATTAAGCTTTACATGCATGTGGGCCGCCAAGGGCTTGAAGAAATCACTCGATCAAATCAGAATCTGCCTTCATGTTTCGATCGGTTTGTGTTATGCCTAAGAAAAATTTTTGGGTCTGAACTATGTTGGAAAATTTTGCTCAAAATTTGAGTTGCATCGAGCTTTAGTTTGATCATTTGGTCCAACTAAACTTTGAGCCTCAGTGTCAGTCCTGCGGAAATTAGCCTTTGTTCGACCTCCACAGCCACCTTTATATTTACTTGTGCTTAAGCTTGAAGATAATAGCTTATATTTTGGGCAAAAAGTTCTGACTTCTGCATTTTTTGTTTGTTTTTCTTAAAGCGTCGGTTTTGTTGAATATAAGCATGGAATCTTCTGTTATTTCGATATATAAATAAGTTGAAACCCATGCAATGCACATATGCATGCATGTTGTGGGAAAAAACAATAATAGAAGTAAAAAATTAATTTATAGCAATCGAATTCCATGAATTATTTTTTGAACAATTACATGAGTTCAAACATATGTAGTACAAGCACGCATTTTAATCATAAAAAAGGTATATCAACTTTAAAATTATTTTAGTATATGAAAAGAAATTTCGTGAGTTACAGCATGATGAATCAAAAGCTATAACATTTTCTAAAAGAAATAAAATGGAGGTATTAAAGATCAACTTATAGTAATCAAATTTCATGAAGCATTGTTTTATGTACAATTACATGAGTTCAAATTTATATAGTGCAAGCATGCTTTTTAATCAAAAATATGATATATTCACTTTAAAATTATTTTACTATATGAAAAGAAATTGCATGAGCTGCATCATGATGAATCAAAAGATATAAAATTTCCTAAAAAAGTAAATGAAGGTATTAAAGTTCAATTAATTAAAATCATGAAATTAATGAATTAAAATTATACATTGTGTCCAAAAACATTGTCCACAAAATTTCTTGTAGGAAAAGGAATTTGTTAATGTACCAAACCAGATTTATTGTTCTAATGGAAGATAGTGATCAACTGGTTCTCTATCGTTTAATTTGAAGTTTGCAACAACAAAAGCATGCATTGACTTTCTAGTTAATGCTTTTTTCAGAATTATGAAATTTTTTAGTAAGTTAAGTGAGAGTTATATAGGGAAATTCTCTTTACCATAGAGCTATTTTGACAGCTTAATAAAGTATGACATGAGCAATGGAGAGAGTTAACTAGAATGTTTTTTTTTTTTCTTGTTAGATTATGCAAGAGAGTTATTTGAGCGTGCAAGTGTAGCATGGTTGCCTCATGGATAATCTTCTAAACCTTTTACTAAATTATAGAATTTGCTATAAATCTCTCTATAGCGTATATAGTTATACTACAAGAATCCAAACTATTAGTGATGGCTAACAATCCTTTCGACGTCACTAATAGTCCCATCATCGCTAATCCCGCATAAAAGCCAATATGAAAAACTCTGATCGCTAAATATCATTATTAGCAATGAAAAATTTAGCCATCGCTAATAAGCCTATTAGCAATGGCTATAGCGATAGAATAATTTCATCATTAATTATTTTATAATTTTTTAATTAAAATTTTTAATTTTTTTTAAATATTAGCGATGGTATTTTTGTGACTAATGCCATAGCTAATAATTATTAGCGATAAAAAATGCTATCGCTAATGCCATCTTTAATATTTTTAAATTTTAAATAAAATAAAAAATTTATTTTAAGAAATATTAGCGACGATAAATCATCGCTAATAATTATTAGTGATGAAAAATATCATCACTAATATCGACGCTAATAGTTAATTTTATTTTTTAAAAAAATTAATAATAATATTTTTTAAAATTTATTTTAATTAATCATAATAAATTATGATTCCTAATACCTGTTATAATTAAAATCCAAAGATAATATGATAATAAAAAATTTAAAACTAATTATATTATATTAAAAATATAAATTATATAATTTATTTTATAGGTAGTATCAAAAAATAAAATAATATATATAAAAAAATTAGGTCCGATTCTCATCATCGTCTGCCTCCTCCTTCTGCTCCTCTCTAGCTACTGATGGATGAGAGCCGAATATCCCAGCATCTTGTAATGAAAAAATAAAATATTGATAGTAAATTTTGATATGAAGGCATATCTTTCGATATGAAAGTATATATGAAAGAATAAGTGCCCTATAAGCCAATCCCATATGTGATGTGATGAAATTTTTCTATAAAATTTTCAACTCATGTAATGACATTTATTTTGATATTAATAATATTGAGGCATTTGATTTATCATTCCAGTTGTATCTGTTATATTTAAAGATTATGATGAATCCCAAAGATTAGGACAATGATTTTAGGAGATATGAATGGATCATGCCTGTGAGACTTAAAATTCTAAATCATAATCTTAAATATTCATAGGCATAGAAATATTGAGTCGAAAATCAATATTCTGGAAAGACTAGCACATCCTTTGTATGCACAATGGAGAGGATGGCAGATCTCATAAGCCACTTGTGTGGGGATACTAATACAAGAATGTAGGTGCTCATCGAGAAATAAGTTCACTGAATTGACTCGCTAAATGAGAACATCTTATAAAACCTTACTTGTATGTCAAAAGATGATTTTCTAAGTGGGAGTTATGTAAGTGATCCTTAGACCTAAGATTATCATGGTACCTTATGCATATAAGCTCATATTTTTGGTTCATACTCGGTCATGATATTCAGTCATGAACGGGATGTTCTGGATATGGTCCAGTGTATATGAAGATTATGAGTAGATCAACAAAAAATTGATCACTCCTAGTAAAAGAAGATGACATCCTATGTATTATTATCTATTGATAACTCAGTAAGACTTTGGCCAGAGCAGAATAAAGATTAGATTGGACTTCTAATTATTTATTAGAGTTATCATTAATCGATGGAGAATTAACATGAATATGTATTTGAGTTTGACATTTATCCATGCTCATAAACATATTCGGGATGCAGGATGATCAAGGAATTGAATTGCACGAAAACTTATCACTGAAGGATATTTTTGATATTTTCATTAAATTTCATATCTTCTAGGTAGTCATGATACTTTGCTAGATATCAATCTTGACTTATAATTTTGATTGAATTAATGAGATTAATTCGATCCTCAATTAGATGGTTCTTCTAATTGGTAAAATCAGGTCGACATTAACCCTAATTGATTGAGATTGAGTTCAATCGAATTAGATTAAAATGCACCCAAGCTTACTACTAGCTAGATGTGGAGTCCAATGGGTCACACACATAAAAAAAATGATCAAAAATTAATTATTGGATTATTGGATCTTAATTGGATGGCTAATTGATATGCTAGCACATGTTGGCTAACCTAATTCCTTGCCAAATCAATTTTGGCTTGAATTCTTACACTTTTGGCTAACCAATTTTATTTTAATCTAAATTTTGGTTAAGTCAAAAGAGTTGGCCATTAGATATTTGCCACATGGCATTATCTGGATTTAATTTGGACTCATTTTGGAAGAGTCCAAGGGGCCTGGGACTCTCTCTCATGGTTGGCACCATAATATGTAACGTATGAATTAATATGGCGCATAAGAGGATCTAAAGTCCTTCTATTTTGGGGCATTGACTAAGTCAACACTCTTTTGCAGAGTCCCTCTCTCACAAGGTGCCTACAATTGTTGACTAGTCAAAGTCTTGTGGGTGTAGGTCTTTATCTCTAAGGAATATCACGTGAAACATCATGTAGTTTTAGATTCTTGGCACTTAAGAGTCCTTCTACTTGAAGGCACTCCAATAGGCACCTCCTTTGAGACTCTCTCTTTCTTATCCATGCCATATCAGAAGAAAAGTCAAAGAAAATTTGAAATAAATTAGATAAAATTTGAAATTAATATGGGAATGACGTATATATGATGTTCTGGAGGCAGAAATCAATTTTTTTGTGCCTCCAAGACTCCTGCTTTAAGAGACTTATTTAGCCTCTTGATAAGACTTTTTAATGGCTGATAAGGGCTTGGGAATGGATGCTATTGGTGCCTCATCTGGATTTATAAATAGAATTCGAATGAAGGTATCGGGCATTCTAATTTTCAGAAGCTTGTCTTAATTTTCTTCTTTCCTTTTTTTTAGACAAGGTATTGTCAAGACAAGAAGTCTTCGTTTAGACAAGGTCTTGACTAATACAAGGAGTCTTAATTAAGATAAAAGTTAGGAAGATTATTTAAGAAGGCTAAGAGAGAAAATAAGAGAAAATAAATTAGAGAAAAGAAAGTAAAAGAAAGGCCAAGAAATTCTAGTGTAGAATTCAGTAAGCAAGAATTCAAGAAGGATTATTCTTGAACCCAATTTCTGTGTGGATCACCATTGGAGGGCGAACACGTGGGTGCCTCGTAGAAATAAATTATCACCAAATCAGATTATTAAAGGTATGTTATTTAATTTTTTATATGATTGAATTACATCAAGATTGATCTTAGGATTTCTTTTGGGTTTGATAGACTAATTTTTAGAATCTATCGCTTCCGCCTTGTCCATCAAACCTAATAGTGGTATCAGAGCCCATCTTGCATGGTTCAATCATATACATTAATGCTTTTAATTCTGATTTAGAGCATGATATGATTGTTCGTATGTTATATGATAACGATGATATATAATATCATGTATGTTCATGCTGATGCTTTATGTCTTATAATATGATCATGTTTATATTATTATGATTTTAATTTGCAACTTCAAATAATGTCTTAGATAAGATATAATAATGTTTGTTGCACTTATTCATCATTCTAATTATAAGATTATTCAAAATATGATGAATATGTTATGTTTCACATGGCACAATATATAGATGCATGTTTTAATGTGTTTAAGGATGTGCTTGAGTTCTTTAAAGCCCTCTTAAAAATTATATTAAGTCATTATGTTATAAGATCAAAAAAAAAAAGCAAATCCATTCTTGATAGAAGTTGATCAATTGGTGTCTAGGAAAGTGGTTCTAGAAAGGTAAAGAGAATGTGATTTAGTAATTGGGTTCGTTTCTTACCTGGTCAATTTTAATTGGTATCTAAGATAAGAATGGGGGGCCTCCCACCTCTCTCCCACTTACTTGGCTAATTCGATTCAATTGAAGTCTTGAATTGAAAATGCATATTGATCAAAAATAGTATACATTGCCTTCCTTCATGCTAAGATAATTATTATTTCATAAACCATAGTAAATTTATTGTGCTATCCATAAGACATACCATGGCGATTGGTATAATAATAACTTAGTGCATTTTTAAAAATGCTTATGATATATTTGATTTATTATTGCTTTGTTGTGCTATCCATAAGAGCAATATTATTTTCAAACATGATCATATGAAAATGAAGGGTTTGACTTAACTAAAATATTATAGTTTATTGTGCTATTCACAAGATTATAAATATTTTAAAGGTAAGTAATGTTGAGAGTTACATGAAAATGCAGTTGGATAGGTTTTCCTACTTTTGAACTTATTGAAGTTTGTTATGCTATCCATAAGACTTTCTCAAGGGACAAGGATCTCAACCCCACTAAGAAACCGATTTAGGATTTTCTCGTATACCATAGGGAGGGCCATGGTATATGATAAAATAGTGAGAGTAATAACTAGAATAAAAAACCTCATTTAGTTATACATGTTATCATGACTGGTCTGCTTATATTAGTGTTCTTATTTCACATAGATTAAAATATCCGCATAAATGGTTTCTTCACTCTCATTACGATGCATTCTTGATACAAATAAATTGACTGATCCAAATTATATGGACTGGTTGAGAAATTTGTGCATAGTGCTTGTGTAAGAGAAACTGTCATATATTCTGGACACCTCTGACCCAGGTTCGGTCAAAGAAGATGCTTCAGAGGAGGAGAAGTCCATATACAAGACGTGAAAAAATGATAGTATGACTGTTAAATATATCATGTTGGTCTCTATGAGTAATGAATTATACAGATAACATGAAATTATGGATGCTTCTTCCATATTGCTCAATCTAAAAGAGCTTTATGGAGAATAGAGTCGAACTGCAAGATATGAATTATCTAAGCAGTTATTCAAGACTCGAATGACTGAGGAAACTTCGGTTTAGAATCATGTACTGAAACTCATTGACTTAATCACTAGATTGAGTCGATTAGGTTTCACCATGAATGTAGAGCTCAATCAGGATCTCATACTCCAGTCTTTTTCAGACTTCTTTCAGTTTGTAATCAATTATTATATGAACAAACTGGATACTATTTTGCTAGATCTACTAAATATATTGAAAGTAGCAGAAACTCACGTCAAAAAAGAGAAAGGTCCACTATTATTGGTAGATAAGAAAAAGACTGGCAAGAAGGGTTCAAAGAAAAGAACTAAGTTGAACCCTAAAAGAAGCACCTTCAAGAAGAAGGCAAAGAATGTCCCTACAGACATGACCTATTATCATTGCGGTAAGATGGGACATTAGAACAAGAATTGCAAGAGTTATCTTGCAAAGATAAAAGAAAATGCAGCATAAAAGGATATGTATATGATACATATAGTATTTTCATTAAGTAATTCAGCCAGTAATTCATGGGTATTAGATACTGCATATGGTTCTCATATCTGCAATACTTTGTAGGAATTATAGAGAATCAGATGGCTATATAAAGATGAGTTCATGCTTTTTGGTGCCAGTGGAGAATCTATCTCTGCAGAAGCTGTAGAAACTTATCTACTGGAGCTACCAACTAGAAGAACTCTCAAATTGGAAGGATGTTATTATATGCCCAATATAATAAAAAATATTATATCTATACCTCTTTTGATAAAAGATGGTTATTAAATAAAATTTTCGAGTACTGGATGCTCTATTTATTATTCAAATGAGTTTTATGGAAATGGGCATTTTAATAATGATCTTCTAATTCTGACACTTAATGAAAATGTATTTCATATTAATAAAAGTATGAAAAGGAAGAGAGAAGACATTAATATGTCGTTTCTCTAGCATTGATGTCTCGGTCATATTAGTGAGTCAAGAATAAATAAGTCATACAAAGAGAAATTCTTTGAATCCTATGATTTTGAATCATATAGGACTTGTGAATCTTGCCTCATAGGAAAAATGATCAAGTCTCCATTTTCTAGATATGGAGAAAGGGCAAAAGAGTTATTAGCATTAGTACATTCAAATATATGTAGGCCAATGATAACTCAAGCTAAAGAAGGATATTTCTATTTAATCACTTTTACTGATGACTTATCAAGATATGGATATGTGTATCTAATGAAACATAAATTTGAGACTTTTGATAAGTTTAAGGAATATCAAAGATGGTCAAAAATCAAACTAGAAGAAGTATTAAAATCCTTCGATCTGATCAAGGTGGTGAATATTTGTCCAGTGAATTTTTTGATCATCTTAAAGAAAAAAAAATCTCTCTAAATGGATACCTTCTTATATGCCATAATTAAATGATGTAGCAGAAAGAAAAAATCGTACCCTCATAAATATGGTACAGTCCATGATGTGCTATGCTGATCTTCCAATATCTTTCTGGAGATATGTCCTAGAAATTACTACTTATATTCTTAACAGAGTACCTTCTAAATCTATTCCTAGCACTCTATATGAATTATGGAATTGAAGAAAGCCTAATCTTAGGCATCTTAAGATATAGGACTGTCCTGCTTATATCAAGAATAATTTTGGATATAAGCTTAGTGCAAGGATAGACAAATATTTATTTATAGGATATTCTAAGAAAATTAAAAAATATTATTTCTACCATCCTACTGAACAAAATATAATTGTTAGTAGGCATGCCATATTCTTGGAGAAGAAATTCATCCAAAAAGAAGGTAGTGGAAGAAATATTGAACTTAAGAAAGTTCAGGACCTACAAAATATTTCAAAAATAATGAATGAAAATACTTAACCAGAAGTACCCAATGATGAGGTATATCCACAATAACACCTCCTCCCCATAGGTCAGAAAGAGTGCATCATGCACCTCTAAGATATGGTTTCGTCATAGAAAATGATAATGAGGCAAATATCATTCAAGATGATGATCCATTAATCTATTCTGAAGCCATCATGAGTAAAGACTTTTACAAGTGGCTAAATGCAATGAAATCTGAAATGGACTCTATGTATTCCAACTAAGTTTGGACTTTGGTTGATGCAACAAAGGGTATAAGTCCTATAGGATGCAAATGGGTCTTTATGAAGAAGATCGTAGTAGATGGCCAAATTGAAACCTCTAAGGCTAGGTTGGTGGCAAAATATTTCAGACAGAAATAAGAAGTTGATTATGATGAAATCTTTTCGCCAGTAGCTATGCTAAAGTCTATAAGGATTCTACTCGCTATAGCAGCAAATTATGATTATGAAATCTGATAGATGGATGTCAAGACTGCTTTCTTTAATGGTAACCTTAAGGAAGAGATCTATGTAACTCAGCTAGAAGGGTTTGTCTCTAGTACGAGACCAAATCAGATTTGCAAGCTTAAAAGATTCATTTATGGATTAAAACAAGCTTCGAGAAGTTGGAACATCTAATTTGATATAACAGTCAAAGAGTTTGACTTTATAAAAAATATGGATGAACCATGTGTATATAAGAAGATTAGTGGGAGTGCTATAGTCTTCTTAGTTTTATATGTCGATGACATATTACTTATTGTGAATGATGTCCTAATGCTTCAGTTAGTTAAGACTTGGCTATCAAATAAGTTTTTCATGAAAGATTTGGGTGAAGCGTCCTATATTCTTGGAATAAAGATCTATAGAGATAGATTTAATAGAATGCTAGGCTTGTCCCAATTTAGGTACATTGACTTAGTATTAAAGAGATTCAACATGGAAGAAAGTAAAAGAGGTTACTTGCCTATAAGTCAAGGCATACGTTTCTCTGAAAAAATGTCTCCCAAGATACCAAAAGAAAGAGAAAGAATGAAATCAATCCCTTATGCTTCAGCAATGAGATCTATTATGAATGCCATATTATGTACCAAACCTAATGTGGCTTATTCTTTAGGCATAGTCAGCAGATATCAAGCTGATCTAGGGGAGGATCATTAGAAAGCTATGAAAAATATTCTTAAGTATCTAAGAAGAACTAAAGATGTTTTTCTGATTTATGGAGGGTTAGAACTAAAACTAGAAGGATATACTGATTCTAATTTTTAGTTAGACTTGGATGATAGCAAGTCAATATCAAGATATGTATTTACCTTTAAGGGAGGTGTAATGAGTTGGAAAAGTTCGAAAGAGCAGACTGTAGCTGACTCAACATTAGAGGCAAAATATATCGTTGCTAGTGAAGCTGCCAAGAAAGCTGTTTGGATGAAGAAATTCATTAGTGATTTGAAAGTAATTTCTAAAATTGAACGATCAGTACCACTTTATTGTGATAATATCGGTCTAGTAATCCAAGCTAAGAAACCAAGGTCTCATCATAGATCAAAGCACATCCTCAGACGGTTCCACCTCGTTCGGAAGATTATCGAGAGACAAGATGTTGTATTAAAATGAGTAGATACTAAGAACAATATAGTAGATCCATTCACTAAGGCCTTAGCATAATAACTATTTGATCGCCATCTCAATTGTATGGATTTGAGATATAAGGATGATTGGCTTTAGTGCAAGTGGAAGATTGAAAGAATAAGTGTCCTATAAGCCAAACACGTGTGATGTGATAGAATTTTTCTGTAAAATTTTCAACTCAGGTAATGATATTTATTCTGATATTAATAATATTAAGACATTTGATTTATCATTCCAGTTGCATCTTTTATATTTAAAGATTATGATGAATCTCAAAGATTAGGATAATGATTTTAGGGGATATGAATGGATCATACTTGAAAGATCTAAAATCCTAAAATTTTAATCTTAAATATTTCTAGGCATAGGAACATTGAGTCAGAGATCAATGTTTTGAAAAGACTAGCATATTCTTTGTATGCTCAATGGAGAGGATGACAGATCTCATAAGTCACTTATGTGGAGATACTAATACAAGAATGTGGGTGCTCATCGAGAAATAAGTTTATTGAATTGACTCGTTAAATGAAAATATCTTATAGAATCTTACTTGTATGTCAAAAGATGATTCTCTAAGCGAAAGTTATGTAAGTGATACTTAGACCTGAGATCACCATGGTACTTTATGCACATAAGTTCATATTTTTGGTTCATACTTAGTCATGATATTCAGTCATGAATGGGGTGTTTTGGATATGATCAAGTGTACATGAAGGTTGTGAGTAGGTCAATAAGAAATCGATCACTTCTAGAAAGAGGAGATGACATCTTATATATTCTCATATATTGATAACTCAGTAAAACTTTGGCCAGAGCAGAATAAAGATTAGATAGGACTTCTAATCATTCATTAGAGTTATCATTAATCGATGAAGAATTAACATGAATATGCATTTGAGTTTGACATTTATCCATGCTCATAAACATATTCGAGATGCAAGATGATTGAGGAATTGAATTGCACGAAAACTTGCCATTGAAGAATATTTTTGATATTTCTATTAAATTTTACATCTTCTGGGTAGTCATGATACGTTGCTAGATGTCAATCTTGACTTGTGGATTTGATTGAATTAATGAGATTAATTCGATCCTCAATTAAATGGTTCTTCTAATTGGTGAAATCGGATCGACATTAACCCTAATCGATTGAGATTGAGTTCAATTGGATTAGATTAAAATGCACCCAGGCCTACTGCTAGCTAGATGTGGAGTTCAATGGATCACACACATAAAAAAATTGATCAAAAATTAATTATAGGATCATTGGATCCTAATTGGGTGGCTAATTGATATGCTAGCACATGTTGGCTAATTTAATTCTTTGCTAAATCAGTTTTGGCTCGAATTATTATACTTTTGGCTAACCAATTTTATTTTAATCTAAATTTTGGTTAAGTCAAAAGGGTTGGCCATTAGATATTTACCACATGGCATTATCTGAATTTAATTTGGACTCATTTTGGAAGAGTCCAAAGGGCTTGGGACTCTCTCTCATGGTTGGCACCATAATATGTAACATATGAATTAATATGGCGCATAAGAGGACCTAAAGTTCTTCTATTTTGGGGCATTGATTAGGTCAACACCTTTTGCAGAGTCCCTCTCTCACAAGGTGCCTACAATTGTTGACTGGTCAAAGTCTTGTGGGTGTAGGTCTTTATCTCCTGGAAATACTACGTGAAACATCGCATAGTTTTAGATTCTTGGCACCTAAGAGTTCTTTTACTTGAAGGCACTCTAGTAGATGCCTCCTCTGGGACTCTCTCTCCCTTATCCAAGCTATATCAGAAGACAAAGAAAATTTAAAATAAATCAGATGAAATTCAAAATTAATATGGAAATGACGCATATACGACATTCCGAAGGCAGAAATCAGTTTTTTCGTGCCTTCAAGACTCCTTCTACTTTAAAAAACTTATTTGGTCCCTTGATAAGACTTTTTAGTGACTGATAAAGGCTTGGAAATGGGTGCTATTAGCATCTTATCAAGATCTATAAATAGAATACGAATGAAGGTGTCGGGCATTCTAATTTTCAGAAGCTTATCTTAATTTTCTTTCTTCCTTTCTTTTAGACAAGGTATTGTTAAGACAAGAAGTCTACCTTTAGACAAGGTCTTGACTAATACAAGGAGTCTTAATTAAGACAAGGGTTAGAAAGATTATTTAAGAAGGCTAAGAGAGAAAATAAGAAAGAATAAATTAGAGAAAAGAAAGTAGAAGGAAGGCCAAGGAATTCTAGTATAGAATTCAGTAAGCAAAGATTCAAGAAGGATTATTCTTGAACCCAATTCTCGTATGGATCACCATTGGAAGGCGAATATATGGGCACCTCATGGAAACAAATCATCACCAAATCAGATTATTAAAGGTATGTTATTTAATTTTATATATGATGGAATTACATCAAGATCGATCTTAGGATTTCTTTTGGATTTGATAGACTAATTTTTGAAATCTATCACTTCCGCCTTATCCATCAAACATAACAATATCTTTTGATACACTCCTCTGATTCTTGAATAAATTATTTCTATATATTTCATTCGATGATACAAAGCTATAAACACTCCTGATCCATCGATTGGATGATTAGATTAAATTTTTAACCCCTAGATCGCCTTTCCGAATTTAAATTTAAATATATGAAGCTTCTAAATATGAAAACTTAAAATAAGTAAAATAATTTAGTAGTATAATTATCTGATGTGATGGCTGGGATGATGAGCTCAGTTGGTTATGCAGCTGCAGGTCCCAAAGAAGCTCTATGACCGTATCGTGGATGGCATCCAGGAGGCTCTTAGGTTGTTAGCTTAGAAGCCTCTATATGACCTCCTCCATATATGCATTGCTCTAGGTCTTGGACGTCGAGGTTTGTAAGGTTGTTGAAGGATATCAAGATAGTGGAGGGTCGAGGCTATGGTCGAATCCTATAACTTGGCTCATACTCATCCTCCTGATAGTGTTGAGCCATCCCTCAAGATCAAGAAGAACCTAGAACACGGGTCATCACCATAACTATCAGCAACATACACCACATAATGCATCTGTACAATTTAGAAACATATTTGTTCTAATATAAAATTTAGATCTTGTAACAACTTAATTAGTAAATAAAGTTTGAAGTTCTTACCGCGATCTATCATGATGTAAAATTTAAATAATCACCAATTCTCCTAGACTGGTGTGTGGCCCATCACAACTATAGCAGATCTGGTGGACGACCCAGCTACCATATCTATAATAAGTAAATAATAAAATTAAATTAATTAAAATATGTATATAAAAATTTTTATAGTTTTAGTGAAGAGTTTTGGTATTGATTTCTTACTAATCTGTCGACTACAATATGTGTGCCGATCGAGCCGTCCGTATGCCTGATTGAAACTTGCTAGACGGTTCGACTTTGCCGAACCCTCTACCATCTATTGGAGTACTCATCGTTGCTCCACTTGTTGCAGAGGGCCAGCCATATGTCCGTCCGCATCCAGTGATCCATGAAGAATCTCTAGTCCGATGGTAACTAGGAACCAGAGTGTTGGATGGCAGATTGCATGAGGCTGTAGATGCCATCTTGGAGCCTCCGTGTGGCCATCTTCTCGAAGGTTTGACAGCCAGCCTTCTCATCCTGAAGAGTCTCAAATTGATAGTACTCCTGCAAGATAGAAGCAAGCATGGATTAATACATAATTAAAATATCAATGTATTGAAAATTTAAAAATTAAACTAGTTTTAACTTACTAGAAACATATCTCAGTCTACATCATGAGCTCCCAATGACTAACTCGAGAACTCGTTCACGAGTCCTAGTATCAATTGGTGTATGATCTCGGTAACAACACGAGATGTTGAAGGCTCTCTGAATATATTAAAAAATTGATTTTGAAGAATAAATATGAATTCTAAAATTACTAAATTTTAAACATATTAATTGAGCATGTAGTGCTTACGAGCGACTCTATATATGAATGATCTCTCTATCCTCTAGTTGAGTCAAAGATGTTATGAGTTGGGCAGGTCCTCGATCACGATACTGTGTTTGAGAGCCGATAGTCTATACTGCATGTGACCCCCTATCCTCCAAACCTGAGTGCAAAAAATCTAATATAAAGAATATTATATTAGTTAAAAAATAATAAAATAATATAAATAAAAATATATAAAGTATTAGAACTTAACGCCCGATGTGAAAGGTACAGAACCATATGAGCTGGCCGCGTAATCGCTCTCTCTTTGAAAGCTCTATCCTTGGCTAGTGTGGCTTCGGCCTTTGGAAGATATGATGTATATTCTCTAAAAATAAAAATAAATAGATTCATCAAATTAATTATATAATTATGGATAGCAATATAAAATTTAAAATGATGCAAAATAAGTAATTAAAATGATCCAAGAATTATATACTTAGCCTTACTCATCATACTTTTGAGATGTTTGGTATCCTTTAGAATCTTCTTTCGATTCTTCCTCTTTTTCCTCTTCTTCCTTATCTTCCTCTTCTTGGAGAGGATTGTCCTTTAAAATAATCTTAGTTGGATCTACTTTCTTATGTTTGCCATCTTCATGTAAGAGAATTCTTAGAGCATCCAATTCCACATCATCGAAGGATTGATGAACTCCTACTATCTCATCGTCTTGAAAGCATTCTAATAATTGAAGCTCTTCTTCTTCTTCTTCTTCAAGCACGTAATAAATGGCTCGAGACTTAATTTTGCATACAGCTCACCAATCTTTTGTGAAGCTAGTACAAATGGCTTATTGACATAAGCTTTTGATTCATGTTTAATTTCAATAAGTCCATGCCATAGATCAACCTTCGTACCATTATCAATATCGAACAATTTGCACTTAAATAGAATGATAATATTACCTCTAATATAGCTCATCTTAATCACTTCTTTGAGGATTTTATAGTAGTCATTCTCCGCCTTATCTTCCCACCAGCTGTCTTTTATATACACACTACTATTCATGGTGTTTTTATAATTTTCATATTGCTGGATGTGAAATTTGAAATCATTTACGTTATAGCTATTATAGCATGTCATGTATTTTTCAAGCCTGTAACATAATGGTCTCAACTTTCTTGGTATGAACTTGCTCCCTTGAATAACCTGCATATTATAAAAAAATAAATTAAAAAAATTAAAATATATAAAATAATAATGGATGCTTACCAATTAATGGAACCCATACACAACGTTCTCTGAGCACTGTGTTGATATTTCTGCATCACTTATGCTCAGATTTTCTTCTTTCAGCATTTTATCATATTGTCTAAGCATGTATAAGATAAGTATACTGAAATAAGTGATTAAAGAGTTGGGATTATGATAGATGTTTATAGGATATATGGATCGACCTTCACGTAGTTTAGCAATATATATGTCTCTGCCTGTCGAAGTTCAGTATCAAAAAAAATCCGACGAACCTCGAGTCCAAATTCTCGAGTAGGATAGGTAAATATTGAGATCTCCCACTCTGATCTCTCAGTACCATCATCATCATTTTGATCCCCTTGAGTCAGCTTGATCTGCACATGGGGATCTTATTTTTTACTTTCTTTTTGAGATTGTGCATGTATCTTTCAAATGGATACATCTACCTGTACTGCACTAGACCCTCCATCCTAGCTACATATGCCAGATGAATCATAAAGTGCTCCATGAAATTAAAGAAGCTAAAAGAAAATATCTTTTTCAACTTGCATATGATCTTTACACTGCTAGCATCAAGACAGGAGATGTGGTTGGTGGATAGTTCGGTAGCACAAATGTCTCTAAAGAGAAGACTAAGCTTAGTCAAAGAACTCCATATGGAGTTTGAAAGGAGATCACGCCAAGTCTGTGGGAGTAATCGTTGCATGAATACATGACAGTCGTGGCTCTTTAGTCCATAGATCTACAATCTTTGATTGATGCACCGAGTTAAATTACTTGTATAACTATCTAAAAATTTAAGACTTTTATACCATTCACAAACATTCTTCAACTACTCTCTTGTTATGTTATAAGATGCATTTGGCTTCAAAAATTTTTCAAGTATACATCAATGCTTCTACCAAAATATCATAGTCTAGGAATAACTAATGTAAGAAAGATGTTATGTTCTTTCATTTACATCCCAGGTGGCATATTGTATGGAGTAATAAAGACTGACCAACATGAATAAGGGACCACTACATGATCGAATGGTGTAAAGCCATCCATAGATAGATCCAACTGAACATTGCATGATTTCTGAGCAAATAAAGGATGACAAGCATCAAATTGCTTTCATACCTCGCTGTTCGACATATGACACATGATATTGGAGTGCTTGTAAGGTCCTTTTCTGTGTTATATCATCTGCCCGATAGTACTCTTGGACAAGCAGAGTCTCTAAAATCTAAGTGAGAGGAAGATATTAAAGAACCTTATATAGTATGTTCTTCTGAATTCTATCCTCTTGCCTTGGCTTAAATTGGTCTGCACCACATATGCTGCATAAGCTCTTCTATTGATCCTCTTTATAGAAAAGCATACAATCATTATGACATGCATCTATTTTCTCATATCCCATGCCTAACCTTTCATCATTTTCTTTGAAGCATAGAAGCTCTCAACAAGCTTCTCATCCTTTGGTAGTATTTTTTTTATTATTGTTTCCATTCTATCATAATAATTGATCGTTATATTAAACTCGACCTTCAAGTTCAACAACTCTGACATAGCTGATAGTATAGTATATATTTTACATCCCGACCATAGTGGTTCATTAGCATCTTTTAGTATATGGTGAAAATCGTCGCTACTAGTTTTTGGATCGTCCTCTACATCCTAATTAAATTCAAAACCAGCCACATCCATAATCATGTCCACCATTCTATTTGTGTTTGTCCTGCTTGGTTCTAACCCTTGTAACTTTCTTTTATGTTTCTTCATGCAGGTACTAATGCTTATAGTTGGGCATAAATCTATTTTATACAAATGAATAGTAATTGTATCTCTATCAAATATTTATCTATTGCCCCATCTGTTATAAGGGCAACGAGCCCATCTTTGATGTAAGAGTGCTGCATTCTTAAAAACAAAATCGTAGAAGTACTCTACACATTCCCTTTATTTAGTAGAAATCTTCTCGTCGACTATTCGATGGTCTATCCAACCACGATCCATGGCAGACTATCTAAGAATTCGACATATATATAAATATAAGATAATTACTAAATACTATTTTATCATTCAAAATGGCTTACATAGGAAATACATCCTATCATCAACTAATAGATAAAGATAGATCCTATCCCATTCAAGAAATGTATGAATTTCATTGGTCTATTATGTTGGGGGTATCAACATGCTTTGATACCACTTGTTAAGGATCTAGTATCAGTGGATTGTGACAGAAAGAAAAAATCAAAATAAGAACAATCAAGTATGTGGATCAGCCTAAAGACTCGCCTCCATGAGGTATGCAAAATTTTACTATAAAAAAGAAAAAAATACAAGAGGAGATTACCCACTCTCAACTCACGTATACAATCATCTCAATAAGAAGTTATCTTGAACAAACTCTCTCTTGGAGACCCTCTAAAACAACCGCAGTCTGTCGTCTAACCGTCTGTCCGAAGCCTCTACTCCTGCTGTTGCTAATGCCCTCTCTTTCTGCTCTCTTTTACGTTTTAGGTTCTCTAAAATCACTAAGCCACCACCACTACATTTAGCTTTCGGTCTGCTGCTTATAAAGCCCGCGGATACAGTCCAAAACCTAATAAAACATGGAGAAGGAATCCTGTAAGCCGTGATAAACTTTTGGTCCACGCTCTCTAGTGTGTAGACTATGAAAAAAACCCTGCACCTACGCAATCACGAGGCCGCCTGGACCCAGGCCACTGCTTGTGTGCGCGCCCGGCCTGGGCCACGCACTCGTGCAGGGCCGCGTGCCGCCGTTGGGCGGCGCCCGCACCTGGGCCATTGGGCTGTGTTTGCGAGCTGGTTGGCCACGTGCCAGTGCATGCCTAGGCCGGCCCCCATAGGCCTGTGCACCTAGGTCGCACCTTCGGTGGGCCTACCGATCGTGGGCCCCACTTCAACTTCCACTACGATGCTCCAAGTGCATTCTTCGCACATATCTTTCTCATCCAGACTCCGATTGAGGTGTTCTTGGGCTCATTAGACTTTGTTCATTATCCTGAATCTCGTTGTGGACTTAATGTGAAAGAATTCAAGACATTATTATCAATATATTATAATAATTAAATGATACATAATAGGAGCCAAAAAAAATTTTGGTAGTATTTTTTCTTAATTCTTTTATATAGAGAGAATAAAAGAAAAATGCTGTTCAAAATTTTTTCTAACCCTTAGTATATCATTTGATTGCTGTAATGATTTATAAAATTATTTATATTTTTCAAACTATCCATAGTGGACAATCAATTAACCAATGTACATAATTTTTCTATCCATACAAAAATAAATAAATATATAGATACATTAGAATATATATATTAATAAACTGATGGGTTTATTACCCATACAATATAAATTTTATTAAAATTAATATATAATTAATATTGTTCGATATCTTTTATCGGTCTGAGCGCACAGGGCATACTAGGGCTAGATGCCTTGGATGCCAGCTATGACCCGAGGCCTGGGCATGCAGGGCATGATCCAGCCCCATGTTTGCAATGCTGCTCAGCACCTTTTCTCGGCTCGAGCATTCTATATGCCGAGATCTAAGTCATGTACATCAAATTAATTAATTAATTATCCAACTAATTAACTAAATTAATATTTAATTAAATTTTAGGGATGGCACTAGCTGTCGCTAATGCCGTCATTAATACTAAACAACATTAGCCATCACTAATGCCATCGCTAATACTCACGTAGGCGTGCTCATGCAGGAACGGGGCCATGAGTTGGGGGCGGTGGGGCAGGGGCCGCACGGTTAGGCTGGTAGGGACAAGTCCACGGGGAGGTTGGTTGGGCAGGGGCAGCAAGCTTTGGCCAATAGGCGAGGTGGTTACTTGGGGCCGCAGTCTAGGTGGCATCGGTGGGTTGGGGCGGTTGTGGCGAGGCAGGTTCTGGGTGGCTGGCTCGTGGTGGGCTTAGGACTGTGGCATAGGAGGTGCCGACGGGATCAGGGCGGCCGTAGGCGAGGCAGGGCCAGGGCGGCGGGGTTGGGGCGGCCACGAGTGAGGCAGGGTTGGGGCAGTAGACTCGGGGTGGCCACGTAGGAGCGCTGGTGGTCTCATGCAAGGAGGGGCTAGGATGGTGGTTTCAGGGCCATGGCGTAGGAGGTGTTGGCGGGGTTGGGATGCCGGAAGTAGGACATGCGAGTGGTGGAGAATACTAGAAAGGATGTGGGAAGCAGAAAGAATTTTTTTCCTCCAACGCGGTGGGGGAAGTTTTAGGAGGACTATTACCAACAAGTTCACCATTAGTAATACAGTTGGCAAAACCTGATTTTTCATGCTAGGATATTAGCGATGGTAATTTTCATCACTAATACTCACCAACCATCGCTAATACTATTAAATTAGGATAAATTACAAGAACGCCCCTTCAAGTTTGGGTTAGTTTTACTTTCATCCTCTATATTTTAAAAAGTATCAAATAGATTCTGAAAGTTATTGAAATATTCTAATACAATTCTATCACTTAACAACCAACGGTGTTAATAAAATTTTTTAAAATAATGAATATATCTATCTCCTTCCTCCTCCCTTTTTCTCTATGGTTGATGTCCCTCTTTCTCCCACTTTCTTCCTTCTTTCTTTCTCTTCCTCCCTTTTCTTTTCATCCATTTCTCCTTCTCCCCTTCTTTCTCTTTCTTCCTCCTTTCTCGTTCTCTTCTTTTTCTACCCATTCTCTTCCTCCCTCTCCTTCCTTTTCTCCCACCATGATGAGATCTTTCTTCATGGTCCATCGGCCTTTCCTCACCTTAGCCTTTTGGCTGCTGTTTATCCTTTTGTTCGTAGTGTTTGTTAGTTTCTTCCTCCATGAAATAAAATTTTTCTGATCTATCCATTTAGTTTTTTTTCCAAACCTCACAAAACTTCATGCTTCTATCAAAATTAAACTCTTAAAACCTCAAGAAACCTACTCACACCAGCATAACTCTTACAAAATCTCATATGCTTTAGAAAAATCCCAACTAGAGCCTAAGAAACCCCTTCAATCTCCCTTAAGTGCTCTATTTTCTCATAGATCTCTGTAAAAGAGAATTAAATGAAAAGAAAAGGAAGCAAAAAGAAAAAAATAATAATCAATCTATGTGGTAAAAAGTCTTATCTTTTAATTTTTTTTATTTTTCTTTTATTTTTGTTGAATTTTTTTTATATTTTTCTTCGATTTTTTTTTTATTTTTTTCCTTCCTCAGGAGTCTTAATTGGATGGGAAGTCTAAAGCAGCCGAACAAGAAAGCTTAGATGATGGTTATGGTTTTGTGTTGTGTATAGATGGTATGGAGAAAAAGGATGAGGAGAAGCAGTGGATGGAAAGAAAAAGGGAGGAGAAAAGAGAAGAGAAGAATGGGTGGAGAAAGGAAAGGAGGAAGGAAAAAGAATGGATAAAGAAAAGAGAGGAGAAAGGAGGAGGAAGAAAGAGGAGGAAGGGGGAGAAGGAGAAATAGATAGAAAGAAAGGGGAGGAAGAGAAAGAAAGAAGAAAGAAGAAAGAAAGTGGAAGAAAGAGGAACACCAGCTATGAAAGAGAAGAAAGGAGAAAAAAGATTGATATTTTTATCATTTTAAAAAAATATTATTAACAGAGATAGATGGCTAGACTACATCAGAACATATCGATAACTAGAAGGTCTAGTTTGATACTTTTTAAAGTATAGAAGGTGTAAATAAAATTGAGCTAAAATAGAAGAAATATTTCTATAATTTATTCTATATTTTAATATTATTTTTTTAAAAAAAATTAAAATAATATTTTTTTCAAAATTATTAGCGATGAAAAGAACTCTATTACTAATAATTATATTTTTTAAATAATATTCTAATATTAATTTTTTTTTTCTAGATCATTTTTTGGATGGTTAGAAATCAATATCAGGTTTCATTAAATTTTTTGGCTCAATTAGTTTATGGATCAAGTCCTAATTGATTAAAATTAAATTAAATTTAATTAAATTTGATTTAATTTAAGGCTAATTAAATTTTAATATTTCAAATAGGACTTGGATTCAAAGCTTAATTGAATTAGGTTTGATATGATTTCGAATTAGATTGGAATTGGATTCGAATTGGATTTAAGTTGAACCTAATTAAAAAATATTTTTTTCTAATTAATTTAAATTAGATTAAATTTAATTAGACTTAACTTAATTTAAGAATAATTAGATTTTACAATCTAATTAGGATCTAGATTCAAAGTCTAATTGAAGTAGGTATGACATGATTTTGAATTAAATTTGAATTGAATTTGAATTAGATTTAAATTAAATTTAAATTAAAAATTATTATTATTTAATAATTTAAAATAAATTAAATTTAATTAGACTTGACTAAATTAAAGATAATTAGATTTTACTATCAAAGTAGGACTTGGATTCAAAGTCTAGTTGAATTAGGATTGACAGATTTTGGAATTAGATTCGAATTGAAACAAAATTAAAAATTATTTTTTTAATTAATTTAAATTATATTTAATTTAATTAATTTTAACTTAATTTAAGACTAATCAAGTTTTATAATCTATATAGGACTTGGATTCAAAGTCTAATTAAATTATATTTGATAGAATTTCGAATTGAATTTAAATCAAGTTCAAATTGGATTCGAATTGAATCATGGATCAAGTTCTAATTGATTTAAATTAGATTTAATTTAAGTAGGTTTGACTTAATTTGAGGCTAATTATATTTTATAATCTAAGTAGGATTTGAATTCAAAGTCTAATTGAATTAGGTTTGATGGAATTTCGAATTAGATTCGAATTAGATTTGAATTGAATCTAAATTAAAAATTATTTTTTAAAATTAAATTAAATTAAATTAAATTAAATTAGAGTTGACTTGGAGGGTAATTGAATTTTATAATCTAATTGAAACTTGGATTCAAAGTTTAATTGAATTAGATTTGATAGGATTTCGAATTGGATTCAAATCAGATTTGAATTGAATATAAATTTAAAAAATTATTTTTTTAATTAATTTAAATTAGATTAAATTTAATTAGATTTGACTTAATTTGAAGATAATTAGGTTTTACTATCCAAGTAGGTCTTGGATTCAAAATCTAATTGAATTAGGATTGATAGGATTTTGATTTGGATTCAAATCAGATTTAAATTAAAATTAAATTAAAAATTATTTTTTTCTAATTAATTTAAATTATATTTAATTTAATTAATTTTAATTTAATTTAAGATTAATTTAATTTTATAATTCAAGTAGGACTTGGATTCAAAGACTAATTAAATTAGGTTTGTTAGGATTTTGATTTGGATTCAAATCGAGTTCGAATTGAATTCGAATTAGACCCATTATGTTCTGAACTATTAGCGATTGAAAAGTATTACCATCACTGATTCTATTGCTAATAATATTTTTAAATAAAATTATTTTTTAATTTATTATTGAGATTTTTTTAAAAAAATATTAGCTACGGTAGGATTTTCATCGCTAATAAATAAAATTCTCCATCGCTAATAATTATTTTTATGTTAATTGCTATCGCTAATATGTTATTATTAGTAATGATAAGATTTTTGTCGCTAATAATTTAAATTTATCATTACTAATAATTTTTGTTTTTTTAAAAAAAAAATACTTTTAGCGATGACTTTTATCATTGCTAATAATTAAATTGTCATCAGTAATAGTATTTGCAATGACATTATTTTTGGTTGGTTTTGTAGTGGCTAAAAGATATTATTAATGATAGAATTTTTTTCATTATTAATAGCATCGCTAATATTTAAAATTCTTATAGTGTTAAGACTTTCAATATTCCTATTAAGCATATGAGCTTTTGGTTATAAGAAACTGTCCAACCTTGCAAAAAAAAATCAATGAATGATCAATGAACTTACAATCTTTTAGAATTTATAAGTTATAGTTCATTTTTTAACCAAAATTTTTTGTTAAGAATTAATTAGATGCTTTTTGCAAATAAAATGATGGCGCTATGCTTGTTTATTTTATACATTCTACATTATCTCTCTAATTATAATGCCAATATTTGAGGGTTGAACTTTACCTCCCTAGTGGACTCCACTTTAAACTTTTTTCCACTTTTCTTTTAAAACACCCATGTAAAGTTGTATCACATGTATTTTTTTTTCTCTTTTGATGAAAAGTTGTGGCATTTTTATAATAACTGTCTTTTTCTTAATTTTATTCATGGTTTTTTTTTACAAAGTTATCAGCTGCATGTGTAGAATGTTAAGCATGTTATATATATTATTGACTCTTGCACTATCAACTTAAGTTTTTGGGACCATTTGATTAATTAATATGGTATCAAAGCTCATATTTTTAAGTGATCCCATATATCCGTTGTTGACTCTTTCTCAATCAGTTTAAACATTTGGGATTATTTGATTGGTTCACATAGAATATGATTCTGGCAATAACTGAAGACATTTGAAGTACTTCCAATGTGAAGACATGCAATAAGAGAGAAAAAGCTGTGGAACAAATGAATTTGTTCTTACGATCAAAGTTGTATGTTGAATCTTAGGGCTTGTCATCTTATCATTTTTTGAGCAAAAGGTTGAGGTTTCATTAAAGATTAAAATGGACACAGAATAGACTTGATAAAAACAAGGAGGGAGGGAAGGAAAAGAAAGTAAGTATAGGAGAGTTCGAATACCTCAAAAAGTTCCAAACACATGAAAAGGCCCAACTAACTAAATAACTAAAATCTACTTGACTTAGCCCTAACCCAACTTAACATTCCAAACCCAAATTTAAAATGTAGTCGGGGCATGGTCCTCCATGATATCTATAGGCTAGTAACCTGTCCCCCATGAATCCAAATGCCAAGGTGTTATCCTTTTTGCACAGCATCTAGACAATGAAATCAAACTGGCATTTGCAATGCTGCATGAATCTAGAAATCAAGATGGTTCTTCATCATTTAAAACTTCTTGCCACCATGGCCATTCCCCCTTCTCTTCAACAATCTCCACTTGCGTACATCTTTTGTGATCAACAATGATTAGTCATTGTTGACCCATGCCTCCATGGATCAATCAATTGGGGAGGAGAAATCTTTTCATTCAACCTACTCAATCCGAATCTTTCAATAAAAATAATAGCTTGGTCAAGATGTTTCCTATCAAGGAAGCTCTACTTTGACTAACTTGTTTGGAGGCTTAAACATAATATCATCCCCCCAAACATTATGTGAGTCGACCCTTTAGGATAGATACATCTCAAAAACTCACCTAATTTCAATAAAAAGAGCACATAGATCAAATATTGCATGCGGATGCTAAGTACGTCCTCAAGAAGTTAAGTACCTAATTTGACTTTGGATAACGTAGATTTTGTTGCCATTAAGCACCAATCTAAACATACTTGAATCGGCCAGAGTGGTGCTGATGATGTTTTGGAATAATGGCTAGAATAACATGTACATTCTTAATGCTCCATCCATTTTAGCTTTCTTTTTCTTGGGCTTTTAACATATACGTGCAACGGAACCCATAATTCCATACGCATATGCTTTCTTTCATTCCGAGATTTCCATTCCCTTGCATCGTAAGATCGATCTTAAATTAAATCATTCCTTCTACTAAAAAAATAAAAACTAAATCATAAAGCTTGCAAGATCCGCTTGGATTTCATCAATGCATTTGGTTGTGGTCGGTGCAAGAACGGTTAGATGAGGACTGCTCCAGAGCTCTTCTTTCGAAGCCCCCCACCGACCAAAGTACAGCAGGAAAGTTAGCGAAACAGGGAGATCGTATGATAGGACATGATTAATTAGACGTAGGGATGCTCCTACTCGTGGCCCAACGAGGGGCACGTAGGATGCACGTGAGATGAATGATTGGTTTCCAAGTTTGAGAGGGTGGGAGTATCGTGGGTGGGCCCTCTCTATGACACTAATGGCGTATGGATCCCGAGGTAGCTTGAAATGAAGGCATGTGGCTGTCAAATTTAATAGTGTTGTTAGTTACGTGCAGAATCTTTCCCATTGGCAGCGAGCGGTGCCAACCAAAAGAGAGAGGAAAAAAAAAGAATCCACCACCTCCAATGTGCTGTAGCCTATCATAAAACTGTTCATTTTCTACATCTCGGTACCATGTTCCAAGCCATAGAAAGCCTATATGTAAGGATCCGTTTGATATATATATATATATATATATATGATTGAAATTCTCAAAAGAGAGATGAATAAAAAGTTTTTTATATAAAAATAAGATTTTGATATTTTATAAAAAAATTATATTGAATAAAAAAATAATTTTTATCAATTGAAAATTAGAATAATCTTTTTTCAAAAGAATGGTGTAAAATCTCTTTTTTTCTTTTAACTGGATGTATAACAATTATTCTATATAATTTTTTTATAAAAATAGATAATTGTGGAATGTATTTTTTTATAGTTAATAAAATATCTAAAATTCTTTCCGTGAACGAGATGGGTTCTTAATCTCTTCTACCTTATAAAATAAAGAAATATATTTGAAAGAAGATGCTGGAGCTCGTTAGGTGCAACTTGCTGTTGGCCGTTGCCACGCATCTCATAAATTGTTCACTCAATTCCGTATTAATATAATAATATCTCTCTTTACCAGAAAAAAAAAAAAAAAAAATCATACGTCCAACGTATCGGTGGAGCCGCTTCCGTCACATGCGTGGGCCGGAGAGACGACCAAGCAGTTTGACCAGGTAAGGCAGAACGGGGACCCCTTCTCACGTAGGTGAAGGCGCATACCATAATGCAAGTTTCGAGGTTCATTCTCTTGCGGTGAGAATACCTTCCTTCAACTTTTCACAACTCAGGTGAATGCTTTCTAATTTTAATTTTCAATGGCTGTATCTAAGACGGGTTTGTTTGGATGGTTATCCTCTTCATTGTAGATTGGGTAGTCCGTTTTATGAAATATTTTTTTAAATGTTTGATTCGAGAGATATAATGAAGGAGCAATTTGGTTCATCAGTTTCTATGATTGTTTGTATCTTATCACGAACAAAATTACTCTTTCATGCATGTTTTAGTATATTAAAAGAGGAAGTAGGAATAAGAATATAATTTAGAGAGATAAGTACTCTTACTTTGTAAAATAATTTTATCCATTATTTTGACATTGTAGAATTATATGAATAAATCTATTTATAGAACTTATCTGAATAGATGCTATTTTTTGATCCTTTTTGAGAGTTTGGCATGTTAACTGCCTACTCGAGAGGACAACTTCCTACCTATTCTTTCTACTAAATGTAGCTAAATAAATTAATAACTCACAAGTAGAAATAATTATTTTTGTCAATAATATTTTAAAATTTGAATTCATAAACTAAAATTACATTAAGATTTTGAGCTTTATTATGTGATGTACATAAATATTGATGGTCGTGATTTTTCCAAGAGGCCACTCAAGACTTTGATATCAAATAGAATAATGAGAGTTAAATTAAAATTGACATATGGTAAGATTCATTTGAGACTTATTTTATGTGAAGAACCAAATTACATGAGACTTTCTGGCTGCACATGATGAACTCTAAACATGGATAAAGTTCAAAACATACTTCTTATATTTGATATTTAGCATAAACTTAGTAATTTTATTTTCTAGATTAGATATTTTTTGACCTAATCAAACTTTGTGATATATCTTATTTGTAGGAACTTTTTTTATACATGGCTTATGTTGCTGAAAATTTGCTATTGGTAGAACTGGCTATCATATCAATAGATTAAGAACAAAACTTCAACAAACCCACTTGTAGTAACTATAGATGTGGTTTTATCACCATTAAAATCATAATGAAAGTTCTTATTTTGGTAAGCGGTGACGATAACCCCAGTCCCTCCTCCAGTATAAGTTGACGATGTAACGTGGCCTAGGGTTTCGTAAACTGGCACGAGGCCACTCAGAAACTATGCATTTCTCCTCCACATCTCTTAAAATTTTTAACCCCAGCATGGCCACCCCACGAGTGCACGGTTCACGTATCCCTAGGTTTGTCTCTTTCTCTCTCTATCTCTTTCTGTGATCCCCCCGCCTCCCAAGTCCATTCAAGAGACTATTTAAATGTAACACTAGCCCCTTTTTTTTCTCCCATGCATTGACCCTTCTTCCTCTTCATAAGGCCTCTACTGGTGCCTGTGTTACTCCATTGCTTTTTATTCCACCTCTCTCCATGTATCTTTATCCTCTATCTCTTCTTCCATACCTTTAGTCTCACTCTCTCATCCCAGAGACTTGGAAACAGCCTACAGTTAACAAAAAAAACCCTCCATAGTGAATAAGATGTCTAGTAGGAGATCTCGTTCAAGGAGGTCGAGCTCTTCAAGGATCACAGATGACCAGATTATCGATCTTGTCTCCAAGTTGCAAGCTTTACTCCCCGAGTCCCACCGTCGAAGCACCGAGAGGGTAAGTTGGGGCCATCTATTCTTGTAGTCATAATTGTGTGGCTATTTATCTGTAAAACTATCTCGTGAATCTTAATTCGAGTAATATAGAGGGTTTAGCTGGTAATTAAGTTTTGTAGTTGGTGCAGGAGTCGGCAGCCAAGGTCCTACAAGACACATGCAACTATATTAGGAGCTTGCATCAAGAAATGAATGATTTAAGCGAAAGGCTTGCTGAATTACTTGCCGCAACCGAAACAACCAGTGATCAAGCTGCAATCATTAGAAGTCTTCTTATGTAATAGAACTCTTTAGTATTTTAATAATCATCACTCCTAGTTGGTCACCTTTTTTCTCCATTTTTTTTTTTTTTCTGATAATTAGGTTGTAGCTAGATCCAATGAGGGAATGTTTAGTTCAAATTCTGCTGATACTGTTGGAAGTCCTCTGTTTGTAGATTAATGACTTGATATGGTCATCCATGCATGCACTTATGGTTGATCTCTTGTTTTTATCTACCGGCTAAACTTAGTTTTGAAATAAAAAAGACTGTTGGCCTTAACTCTTCATTTAAATCTCTAAATTCTTTGATGTTTGGCCAACAGCTGCTAGGTCGGTTACAGATTCCTTCTCTCTTAATGAAAAGTCTTAGATTGATCAAGTGGTTAATATCTACCGTATTTGTAAAGATGGATTTCTAATTGGTATGAAATGATTTATTGGCTCTGTTATTCTGAGAGGTCTAATATTTGCAGGTGGAGTGATCTGATGATGTTCTATCAAAGACATAATTAGTGAGACAAATTTTCTCTTATTTGCGATTTATATATTATTTCGCTTTTCAAAAATTATCCGAGGATGAGAGGTGGGCCGGGCATGAAGACTTCCTTGGATGCCACCTCTTCCAATCTTTTCACCCAAGCACACTAAGGGCCTACTTGGGATTTTCATAATCCCACATCCCCTCTAACTCCAGCTAGCATATCCTGAAGTGTCATCCCAAACAGCCCCTAAATTGCAACCTTTGATTAGATTTCTTTGCTCTAGTACTTGTTATTATTATTATTATTTTTCTGAAGCATGGTACGTGTTATTATGTTACACTCTCTTGCCACCATGTTATTGCTAGTTCTTAGAATTTCTAAAATTGAAACAATAAATATATGTTTTCTGTGTGTCAAATTTTCTGAGAAAAGTGGGGATCTTTAACATGGATAGGGACTGTTAGGGTCCCCTCCCAACAATGACATAAGGATCCCTCGATAATAGTTTAGACATGTTTTGGTTATCATTGTCAACTAAATATTAGAGATTCCTTTAGCATCCCAAGTACATGCATGCATAATTTAGATCATACCATCTCGTGGTTTAAAGCTTGGTGCACACCGGAACACCTTTTAAACCATAGCGGCATCTAGCATAGTGTTTTAAAAATTGGAACTGTGAGCTAATCAAGCCATCGTTTTGAGTCATGTAGAGTAGATTAGTGGATGGTGCATGGTTTAAGGTACTACTTTGATTACAATGAGTCGACAATCACGAAGAAGATTGAATGAGCTAGGCTCTTAGAGGAACATATTATCATCATCACCACCACCACCACCACCACCACTACTATTACTATTATTGTTTTTTTGATGAAAATGAATTAGGGAAGACCTAACTCAGCAATTGTATTATTGATGGTGTATAGGTTTACATATTATATAAGTATATTACCACATAATTACCAAGCCTTGACAGGTGTTGTGTTTACAGCATTCTAACATAGTATACAGTAGAATACTGTTTTTGTTCTTCACCATAGCAGCTTTAGTCATTCCTTTTCCCGTCAGCTTATCATTCTTCTTTCAGTATTTTGCTATGGGATGATCAAAACCTTCTGATACCAATCTGCATGGGGAGGATGACATCTTCAGCTATATTTTTTGCTCCTCTTGTTTAACCGTCAGGAACCGATGAACCTGTGTTTTCTTAAAGATGTTGTGTCCAGAGAAGGAATAATTTTACAATTTGTTTAGTCACCATTTTTGGTAGATAGGCATGGAACTCGAAGCATTACTTGTTGTGTTCTTTCCATAACGTCCATTAATTGTGCCATTAGAATTAGAATATCAAGACTTTTTTAAAGGGCTTTGTGCCATCCTCAGATCGCCATGAAACCCATAGTAGGAATTGAGAATGTGGGTGAAAGTTTTGTAGAAGTTCTGACCAAACCATTTTGGAGAAGTTGCATTGAAGTAGTAGGAGATATGTCGTTTTAGGTGCTGGGTTACAAAGGGAGCAGCTTTCCTTGCCTTGCCATCCACGCTTAATGGGATTGAATTTTGTTTGGATTTTATCATGGAAGTAGAGGTATGAGAAATATTTGACTTTTTCCGAAATATTGATTTTCCATACAAGTTTGCTGAACAAAGGCCTCATTCCTCCATCCATAAGAAAGCGATAGCATTGCTTCATGGGTGCCTTAGCATTTGAGAACCATTTTCATTCCATCGTGTCTTTTTCATCTATTATCACTGTTGAAAGGATTGCTTGACGTAATTCCTGATATCCCGAATCATAGCGTGTAGGTGAGACTACACTCCAATAGTTAATATTCTAATTTTGATTATAAGCTTCCGGAATAGAGATATTAGGAGTAGATGAAAATCGGAACAAACACTATAAGAAAAAGGATAACTAGCTACGCTAACAAAACGTAACTAAACCTTGCAAAAGTGTTGCTAAATACATCTACCGATGTAAAATGCATCGAAAAAAAAAATGTCGGCAAAAATGTCATCATTGATTCCATTTATCGACGTTTAAAAATTTTTATCGACAAAAATGATTCACCGACGTTTAATTAAACATCGGCAATTAATTACCTATGCAAAATAGTTATTGAAAAAAAAATATTTACCGACGTTAACTTATCGTCGCTAATATTTTATCCACGTAAAATAAACGTCGATAAAAATATTTTTTTCGATATTTTTACAAACGAAAACTTACGTTGAAAAAAATATTTTTATCGATGAAAATTAATCATCGAAAATATATTTTTTACAATGAAAATTAAACATCAAAAAAAATATTTTTACCCATGCTTATTTTACATCAAAAAATATTTGGCGATGTAAATTTACGTCGGTAATAGTTAAGCGTGACCAAAGGTGGCACGCTGGGATGCTTTTTGATGACTGTTTATATTGGATTTTGCTATATTAATTTACGTCTGTAAATATTTAGCGACGTTTATTTATGTCGGTAATTATTAAGCATGGCTAAAAGTGGCACGCTGGTATAGTAATTGACGATGGTTATCCTTATTTATCGACGCTATTTATCTTTACCTACGCTTTTTTTGCATCGATAAATATTTTTTTTAAAAAAATAATTTTATTTATAAATTTTTTTTAAAATTCGTAGATATCCATATAACATCCACATAATAGATAACATAAGATATAACAACCACATAACAAATACATGCATTCCAAAATCAAATTCATTCACTTTAAAACATCCATATAACATCCATATAAAAAAACATATACATATATAAAATATCGTACATACTACATGTCCTTTAAAAAATATATAATAAAATAAAATAAAACTCCGTATCAATGGCGACATATCATAAACCTGCATTAAATTAAAAAATTAAGTTAGCAAATTAATTATATAATATAAATACTAAAAATATATTAATTAAAAAGAATATAAAATAATACCGATGGAAGAGGCATCGTTGTCATCATCGATGAAATTCTGATCATAAGCATCAGCAGAAACATCGAAAGTCGGTGGGAGAGGCATATGACGACATAACTCATCGAGCTTCGCTCCAAATGCCTGAAGCAAGGATGAAAGCTCGACATTGGCCCGTCATAGGTCCGCTATCTCCTCCTGATGTCTCTTCTCGATCTCAGCATGTCTTCTCTCCGCCTCATGCAGATGAGCATCACAAGAAACATGTGCTGCTCGAGAGGAGCTAGAAGCCATAACTCCATATCTCAATCCCGTAACATAGTTAGGTCTCCTACCGAGCACCTCATCATAAATATCATCATCTATGGATGGGGTAAAGCCCTCAGCTGGGGGCTGGGATCGTATCTCCATCATACGGTCCTAATTAAAGAAAAAAATAAATATAACCAAAAGTCTAAACTTTATAATGAAATTGAAATAGAACTTAATCAGTTAATACTTACATGTCTCTCCCTAGCTCCGAAAAGCCACTCGCCCATCGTCCGATGATGGATCCTTTGGTAGACGTCAATCCGTCCGGATAGCTGTCCTATCTCGATGTCTCTCTAAAATTTATGAATGTAAGTATATTGATACAGATATACTATAATTAATCATTAAAGATGTATGTATGTGTACTTACCAGCTCATATTGATACTGTACAAATAATTTTGTTCCACTGCAATACATCACCATGTGCCTCGACCTGCTCTGTGAGGCCTTGTTGCAGTAGGCCTAATAAATAAATACAATGAAGATATTAGTGAATATATTATAATAACATATCAATTTAATAATTAATATTTTTATTATACATAATAATTATATCTGATATGCAGGATCCTCGTATCTGGTACAGAGGAGATCCCAATCGGAACGTGATACACTCTTGTGCGGTGTCTCACATGCCATTGCCGCCCCACGTGCCTGAAAGACCTTCTTCCAGTGGGTATGGAGCTCATATCTAAATCCTCTAAGCAATCACCCTATATGCCAAAGGATAGCCTCCCACACATGCTGGATATCAATATCCTAAATATCAAAATCATGCTGCAAAAATAATGTACAATATATGAGATTTTTTTAAAAAAATAAAAGTTTCATAATTATTGAAAATTATATTTAGTTGGCTACAAATGGTCGAGAAGGACCTGCTGTTGTAGTCTCGTAACTCTGCGCCAATCAGTCAGCATCAGGGGGGCGTACGAACGGAGCCTACCTCGCACACGTATGGGTCCCTAACATGACACTCTACTGGCATGATATATTTCGATGGGATGGCAATCCTCATCCTCTCTTCGGGATGTGTCCTCCTCCACTCCTTCAGCTTCTCATTTCTGGCAGTTCCACATGTTTGCCTAATCACAGTATCAGTAGCTACAATAAAATATAAAGCTTAAAATCAGTTATTTATATATGATAAAAATTTAAAATAAATATAATATTAAAAAAATAACCTATGATAGAAGATGATGTACCTGCCTCATCAGTAGTGTGCTGCTGAGATGATGAAGAGGTACCGACATCTTCATGTCGATCCCCTCCATCAGATCGTCCTCCTAGTGGCATAACTTAAAATTAGTTATTTATAAATGATAAAAAATTAAAATAAATTAAATATAAAAAATTATAATATATAAAATCAATCTAGACTAGCTAGTGTGACCACCTGATCATCAAGAGAAGCCGATGCACCGGCATCTCCTCATGCAAGCCTTCGGGGTCGTCCTCCTGGTACCATATCTGTATCAAATAATATATTAGAGATAATATAATATTTGATAAAAATTATATTAATACTAAATGATATATAAAATTTAAGACATGAATTTTTTGAAAAATTATATAATATCAATCAATATATGTATCTTCATCAGGAGGATTATCGACATCTTCATCATCATAATCCATCAATGTATAATCTTCCTCTTTATCATTTATGAAGTTGTCATCACTGTCATCATGATCCTCCGACATGTTTATATTTAATTTGCTAACATCAATATTATTGGATTGCATGTCATCCCTAGTTAGAGGAGATGTGCTTTTAATATTGATACTGTACTGTCCCAAGTCAACTGTATCTATTCCTCCTGAAAGAAATCCTCATCTATTTTTATTTCAGAATGAACATCTATGTCATAAACATTCCTTGATACAATTTTTTGTACAATATGTCATTCATCCTTATATCTCATATCTTTTAGGTATAATATCTATTTTGTCTGACTAGCGAGTATGAAAGGATCCGATTGATACCACATTCTCACAAAGATGATGCTTGTGAAATATATATCTTTATGAATATCCATCTTATTATTGCTGATATCCTACCATTGATATTTAAATAGGTAAATAAATCATTTTGACCCATATCTTAACTGTATAATGTCAGAAAGGATACCATAATATTCGATCTCATTATCTCCATCGATTTTTAATGTCAAAATTTCACTATTTTGAGTCCGCCGCTGCATTTCAAGCTCCCTTGTATGAAATCTCATACCATCAACAATACATGAGCTATAACACAAAATCTTTAGATTGAGGTGGCATACCATATAATTTCTTGGTTGCACCATCTTTTTTATTATGATACATTAATATCATCTACAACAACATACACATAAGTTAAAATAAATTAGATTATGTACACATTACATGTAATAAAAAGTTGAATAAAACTATTATTGTGCTTATACGTTGTCTGAACCAAGCTGCGAACTTTCTTCGATGTCATCCTTCGATATCTCTATTATCTTGTTGCAATAATACATCCCGATACTCTCTACAATAAATATATGCTTATTATTTATTTTATCTCATAAAAAATATATAATATTGATTATGTAAAGATACTTACTCCATAAAATGATAGATTTTTTTTATAATTATTTAATACATAGAAATGCGCCAGCTCGCATTCTTCTATGTCCATATATTTGTACTTTCTTTCACTAATAGAATATTAATCCTGAAAATAGATAATGTTGATTCAATATCGGTCCACTCCTTATCTGCATTATGCTTTTCATGATTGAATCATGTTTTCACATCATTAAGATACATCGAACAGAATGTAAGACACTCTGCGTAGATATATGCTTCCGCAATTGATCCTTCTGGATGTGCTTTATTTCGCACATATTATTTTAATTTATATAAGAATTTGCATATGCAAAATGATAAAAAATATGTAATTATTTTTTTATTATGTTTGTAAATTAAGTAAAAATATTAGATTTTTTATAATATTATTATCGTTCAACAGGATACATCCATCGATACTGAACTGATCTGATAAGCAAAGCCTTCCTTGGAAGGTGAACAACCAAGTATACCATAATATCAAAAAATAATGGTATAAAAATTTTTTCCAGCTTACACAGCAATAGGATAATATTTGATTGAAGCTTCTCAAGTCACTACTATAAAAAAGACAACGATTTTTTAACCGCTGCTACTACAGCCGTCGCCGTAGCTCTATGACAGCGATTGTTGTAGCGGTTGTTTGAATCACTATCATAGATAGCCTATTGCAGCGGTTTATAAACTACTGTAATAGATCAATCTATGGCAGCGGTTACATAACCACTGCCATAGATTATCTATGGCAGCAGTTACATAACCACTATCATAGGTAATCTATAGCAGTGGTTGGCATAAATATTGCAGCGGTTATGAAACCACTATCATAGATCTTGAATAATTAAAAAATTAAAATTTTTATTTTTTATATATTTTATCTGATAAATATAGATATATAACATAAAAAAATATAATAAATATAAAAATTATTCTGAAATACTAAAATTTTATTACTGAATAAAATTTATTATAATATTTTTTAAAAAATAAAATACATAAAAAATTTTCTAAATCTATATTATCGTCGTCGTCACCGAAAGTCGAATTTGGAATCGGAGCTGGAGCTGAAATGCAAGCCAACATATCTTCGAAGCTTGTGACTCCAAAATGCATGCTGAGCATCGATATTATGTCTCTCACGATGTCCTCCAGATGAGATGTGCATTCCTCAGCCTGATCTATCCACATCATAGCATGATCTGCCCGTGCCAATGCCTCCTCAAGCTTCTTCCGACTGACGACATCGAAAGTCTATGAGGAGAGCTCGTCTCGGACCAATAGCTCATCGGCGTGTGTCCGAGCCTGCATCGGATCCTCTCAGAGTGCTTAGGTCCTAAGACCTAAGATAGATGGTAATGGGGCCCAGAGATATCCGGGCCTTCGCTCGTGAGCGCATCAAACTGATCATGTAATTATAAATTAAAATAAAATTTTATAAAAAATACTATAATACTAATCATATATATGAATATATTTAATACTTATAAAAATACATTCGATCGTGATATTCATCGGCCTGCCTGTCTTGTCCGTGCGGCTGGATCGAAAGATCTCGCTATGGCTGGACATCACTCCATCTCTCATCAGCTATAATAAAGAATAAATTTATCAAAAAATAATAAAAATATGAATTTAATTTATCTAGTAAGATTTAAAATTAATTATCTCTCTATGCACATGACTGGCCATAGATTCGTGGCCTAGAGTGTGCGTATACTCCTAGACTGTACGATTCTTTCGATTCTGATGGAAGATAGCTTAACAATTATTCAAATAAATAATAAATATTTAAAAAAAATTTAAATAAAACTTTAAGTATATTGAAAAACTTAAAAGTTAGAAATTTTATCTCGAACTTCTGGCTTCTCCAGTGTCTAACCATCCTCTCCCACTGACTCGAAGGACAGTCCTGTATCCAGGGTACAAGCTCCTCCAGAGTATCTCATCGATGCTCGAGCCATCCTCTATGGAGCTTGACCTTGTAATTTCGGTACAACTCTCCAATCTTTCTCAGTCCGGCATCTTGAGCCCTCCCGTGATCAGAAAAGTTGTACCTCCTCTACACAAAGTTATCAAAAATCAGTTACAAAATTATTCTAATCAAATATATATATAGTGTAAATATATAAAATGCATAAATATAACTAAGATGTGCATACTTATCCATATCTCCTTCCATACCCAATTTCTGATGATAGCATCCATCAAACGTCAGTCTCTGGGCCCTACGGGAATGATGTCCGACCACCTACAAGCACTCCAAAAAAGAAATGCATCTCCCATAGTCTCTCATACCGATCTCCCTTCTGCATCATAATCGACTATCACCTGATGCTGACGATTTCACACGTGTGCCATATATGTGGAACCGTAAAATATTCGGTTGGATGATGCACCTGCAATGCAAATACGTTATGCAAATATACAAGTGTACAAATACTATATAAAAAATAAAATTATGCTAATATAATAAAAATGTATACTCAGATGCCCGTGTAGTAGCATGTATCTCAGATATGGGTGATGGTAGAGTCTCAACTGTCGATGGGGTAGATACCACCGGTGGAGTAGATCCGATGGTGGAGGTCCCTGAGCAGCCAATGTCAAGATGGATGGAGTATGCTCCAACTGCTCCTCGGATGCTGAACTGCACATAACCCATCGAGGGATAGGGGTGAAAGCTAGATGGCATTTTGGTATCATCATGATCTGCAATGTTAATGAACATTAATCAATATAATATGTTGAACAATAATATTAGTATAACATCAATAAATAGTCTCTAATATGTACACTAATCAATTGACGGATCTATCGTTATGCAATGCAATAAACAAAAGCAACAAAATATAAACATCCAAAAAATATTATGCAATAAATTCTACAACATGAATTACATTCATAAATAATTAAGGATGAGCAATAGTCATAGATCTGATCTCTTACGTGAACCTTGGTGTTAATCCAGAAACCTGAAAGAAGAACAAAGTAGATGATGATGGCACTTTAGGACTTAAAGTTGAAACCTTAGAGAGACATATCAAATTCTATTTGCTCGAAAGCTGAGCCAGCTCCATGCCTGAGATAGCTAGCTTCATGCCTGAGACATCCGGCTCGGATCCTTCCTCAGCCAGCTCGATCATGGCTCGAGCCAACTCGGCTGTATATTCGAGCTTGTTCAACTGTGTGCCATCCCCTCGATCACTCTCTCTCTCCCTCTCTCGATCTCTCTTGCTGGCGACAACGGCGAGGCCGAAACCCTCCCTTCCAGCATTTTCGTCTCTCGATCTTTCTCTTTCCCTCTCTCGATCTTCCTTATCGGTAAGGTCGGACCCCATCCCTCCCTCTCTCACTCTCTCGATCTCCCTCATCGGCAAGGTTGGACCCCATCCATCCCAGTGATGCCGACAAGGCCGGACCTCCCTCCCTCTCTCGCTTCCTCAATATCCCACTCTTCCTCTCTCAATCTACCTCATCGGTGAGTCTGGACCCCCTCCCTCTCAATGATGGCGGCGAGGCTGGACCCCCTCGCTCCCAATGATGGTGGCGAGGTTGGATCCCTCCCTTCCTCTCTCCCTCTCTCGATCTCCCTCACCGACGACGATGGCGAGGTCGGACCCCCTCCCACTCTCGATCTTTCTTATCGATGGTCGACGAGCGACCAGCCCTCCCTCTCTTAATCTATCGATCTCCCTCTCAGTCTCTCCATTTCTTAATTTTGGATCTCAGAATCGGATCCAACCTTTCAGAATTCATTAGGATCCGGGTCTAGTACTTCAAGTACAGACCTATTGAGTATTCAGATTCATATTCGATATCAATAATAACAATTGAATCCGGATCTAAATATCCAGATTTCGATTCAAATCTAATTCGTTGATAGATCTAGTCCATAGCCGCCGACATAGCACATCCCAAGGCTATCACCACGACACGGCCCAAAAATTACGGTATGCAGATAATTATAATATTTATAATAAATATTTATAATATTTATTATAAATATTTTATAAATTATTATAAATATATAAGATTAATAAGTAATACTATAAAATTAAAAAAAATATACATATGGCTATAGAAAGTAGATCGTACTGAAAGCTCCAAGGGTCATCGACGAAGATGCTAGAGGAGGATGACGGCACTAAAGCTGACCTACGAAATAAAAGTAAGATAGTGAAATAGAGAAGAGAGAGAAAGAGAAAAGAGAGAGAGTAGGGATGGCTAGGGATGGAGGGGGCACAGTGATGAGGAGGCTCGGGAGTCACAGTGACGGGATGGTCGACGATCGGGAGGAGAGTATGGGGTGGAGGGGGGGCGGGTGGCGGGTGGCGGAGAGGGGCGGCTGGGGGTGGTAGGGTGGCGGGGAGGGGCGGTCGGGGATGGGGGGCAAGGAGGGGCGGCCGGGGGGGGTGGGGGGTGGGTGGGGGTTGGCGAGGAGGGGCGGTCGGAGATGGGGGACTGGAGGGTGGCGGGGAGGGGCAGCCGAGGATAGGGGGAAGGAGGGCGGTCGGGGGAGGGTGGGGTGGGGGGCCGGGTGGGGGTGGTCGGTGGCGGAGAGGAGTGGCCGAGAATGGGGGAAAGGAGGGGCGATCAGGGGGAGGGTGGGGCCGGGTGGGGGGGTGGTCGGTGGCGGAGAGAGTGGTCGGGGATGGAGGATTGGAGGAGGAGGAGGGAGGAGGGGCGGCACTGACTGAGGGGGAAGGAGCGGTGGCATCGGTCAGAGGAAAAGAAGCCTCACCAATGATGGAGAGGAAGAGGAGAGACAGAGAGAGATCAAGCGCGCACGGAAGAAAAGTAGAAAAAATTTAAAAATTTTTAACCTAACCTACGGTAGCGGTTATCGAACTGCTGTAATAAATCTATGACAATGATTATCCAAAATTGCTACCATAGATCTACGGCAGTGGTTTTATAACCACTGCCATAGATCTATAGCAGCAATTTTTGATAATCGCTGTCATAGGTTGAAAATAATTTTTTTTTTATTTTTTTAAAATATTATATAATTTTAAAATTTAATGCTCATCTTCACTGTTCATTATCTAAATAATTATCATTAGAGTATCGTCGCAAAAGATCGCCTCAATCGATGGCCCTAGCTTTATCGATAAAAAAAAATTTAATTTCGACAATCATGAATAACAATGCAATGATCTGATAGATGAAGATCTTCGATGGATTTAAAAATCTATAACGATGATCTCGATGATGTTTATAGCATACTATCAAAGTTTCACTTCAATCGGATATCGTTATCATGGTTAATTTAGTATGGAATAATTTTGATCGTTAAATTAGAAACAAGCGATCAAAGGGTTAAACGATATTTGATTAAAAGATAATTTTTTAGTTAAATAATTTTTATTATAATTTTAAATATTTTATACGGTGATGATAGTAAAATTTAAATTATTTTTGTATAAACTGTTCATGTTAAGCAGATATTGCAAAAGCATGAGTATAACAACCAGTAAAGTTTTGAAATGGTTATCAGAAAACGTATAGTTTTAGATCATTCTTTATCTCATGAGTTGAATTTTATAATCACTACTATAAAAAATAATTAAAATAGTAGTCAAGATCATTTATAAAAAAAATTATCTCATAATCGAATACCGTTTGATCCTTTGATCACTCGTTTATCATTTAACGATCGAAACTAATCTATACTAAATCAACTAAGATAACGATATCCAATTGAAGTAAAATTTTGATAGTACGCTATAAATATCATTGAGATCATCGTTGCAGATTTTTGGATCCATCAAAGATCTTCATCTATCAGATCATTACATCATCATTCGTGATTGTCGAAATTAAATTTTTCTGATCGATGAAGCTAGGGCCATCGGATCGAGGTGATCTTTTATGGCGACACTCTAATGATAATTATTTAGATAATGAACGGTGAAGATGAACATTAAATTTTAAAATTATATAGTATTTAAAAATATATATATATGATGGCGGTTATAATTAACTACTACCATAAATCAGCTTATAGCAGCGGTTCCTACTAACCACTGCTATAGGTCCGACTTATGGCAACGATTTTACTAACCACTATTATAGATCCGACATATAGTAGCGGTTATAATGAACCGCTGCTATAAATCGACCTATGGCAGTAATTTTTTATAACTGCTGCTATAGGTCCAACTTACGACAGCGATTTTCGTTAACCATTACTATAGTATGTGCTGCTACAGATCATTTTTATAGTAGTGAGTATATTAACTTAGAGTTTCCGACAACATAATTTTCGAAAGAAAATATTCAATTCAATAAGTGCATTCTGTACCTCTACGATAGAGAAGCCACGCATCATAATAGGTATAAGATTCTACAACAGTATATGAGAGTCATAACTCTTCATACCCAAGATACTGCTATCTTTCAAGTTCACATGGCTCGAAATATTGGAGGCAAAGTCATCAAAAAATTTTGCGGTTTTTAACCACTTACAGAAATTTCTTTTTTCGTCCCCATGCATTGTATAACTTGCAGTTGGCATTAAGAATTTCTCACATCACAGGGCATCAAGTGTAACTCATGCCGTATTCCCATTCTTTCTAGGTCTAGCTGAGAATTTGGATTATCTTTTATTTTTTTCTTAATGTTAAGAAGTGTCCCGATAACGTTATTACAAATATTCTTCTAAATATGCATGATATCTAAGTTATGACGATATAGGACATGTTGTCAATAAGGTAATTCAAAAAATATGCTCCACTTCGTCCAGTTCAACTCTGATTCATTATACTTTCGTTTGTGACTCTTAGAAATTTTACCAAATTTAACACTGCGAATGACCTCTAGTTGTGCCAATATGTCATCTCCACTCATCATACAAGGTGGCCCACACATCTCTGAATTTTCGTTGAAGCATCGATTCTGACAAGTTCTCCAAGAATGATTAGATGGTAAAAATCTGCGATTACCCATATAGGCAATTTTTCTTCCATACTTTAGTCCAATGAAGCAGCTATCACCATTGTAAATTGGGCATGCCAAATATCCTTTTGTACTCCATCCAGATAGGTTGCCATATGTCAAAAAATAATTAATTATCTGTATTATCATCACACGCAATTGAAAGTTTCTTTTACTAATTGAATCGTATGTTTCAACACCAATCTTCCAAAGTTTTCTTAATTCTTCGATTAAGGATCGCAGATAAACATCTATCTCATTAGCAAGAGCTCTAGGTCTAGGAATAAGCAATGATAAAAATAAAAATGGCACTTTCATATATTTTCATGGTACAACATTATACGATATTAGCATAATCGGCCATATATTGTAGTCCTTGCTCATGCTCCCGAATGGATTGAAACCATTAGATGCTAGGCCAAAACAAATATTGCGTGGGTATTGTTGGATGACTAATAATGTTATCCTTAGAAATTCGTATCTCATGATGCCATCACATCGCCTCAGCGGTCTTCGATGACTAATAAAGTTTCTAAAGTCTTAGTGTTAATAGAAAGTATCTCAAAATCTTGTGAGGCCGCTTCTTATCTCTTTTGGAGTCTTTAGCATATCTTGACTCACCATATTCTAGACAACAATCCAAGTGTTGATGCTCTTTATAAAATAATGCATATTCATTCTTGAATGCATGTATTGGTGTATAACCCAGTCTAAGTTCACGCATATACTTTTTTGCTTGTGAATATGATTTTGAAAGTTTTTTACCATCCGATAATGCCTCCTTGATTAAGTTTAATATAAAATTAAATGACTTTTGACTCCAACCAAATATAGTTTTACCATGGAGCAGTTTTATCAAGTACTCAAGAATCAAGAACTTTTTACAATTTGGATACAATGGCTTCCTGGCATTTCTCATGAGTTTTTCAAAATGTCCATCATTTGCATTATCCATACTCTCTGAAGAGTTGTCAAAATATGCCTCCCATATAAATCATCTAACATCTCATTGATACCAATTGGTTCAACCTATTGACCCATATGTTGGTCTTTTGTATTAGTAGATCTACTTTCCTCATGCAAATTCTAAATAGTATACTTTCTATCCATACCCCAATTCAATAAGTGCTCCAATGCTGTATTTGTAGGTTCGAAGTAATTGTTCTGACATCTTTGACAAGGATATTTGATTCTATTAGGATCATCGATTCTTGAACGTACAAATTTTATAAAATCTCTAATACCTAGTCGGTATTCAGGAAAGATGATAGAGCGAGCATTCATCTAACTCTTGTCGATATTTTTCATCTATCCATGAAAAATGTTCACCATTAAAGTATGTGTTATTAGTAAGATTTTAAGAATGCATAATCCTATCCATTTCTAATAGGTATGGCCCTATCTCTTTCAGAAAAGAATAATCTTATTATTGTTATTAGTTGATATTTTATTCTATTATTGTAAAAATTTTGGCAGCATCTTCTTATGGTTCTCCAAGTATACGATGTGAATACGGTATCTATGCATCCTATTCAATATATATCCGAAGAACATATGAGAGATAACTACTGAACACCACATAATAAAATAAAATATCAATTAATAATAATAATAAAATTAAAGTTTTTTCAAAATATCCAAAATTAGGGCATCCAAGAGTCGATTTTGATCGAGATCGACTCTTGAATGAAAATCTACGGCTCAATGCATGCAATTTCAGATCCATTTCTGAACATACATTTAGAAATGGTATCCTAATTTATCAAAAGGAATAACTATATATTTCCATAGAGTTTCCTCTAAAATATGGATGTTTTTCATATTTTATATAATAAATTTTATAAATAAAAAAATTATTTATATAACTAATAACTAAAAATAAATAATTATGAATATAGTCTTAATAAGCTAGATCTATCATTGAAAAGAGCATCAAAGAGAAATACTTCATAAAATTAACAACACAAGGGTCAAGGTAAATTAGAGTTTGTCATTTTAGTTGAATCATAATATATATATATATATGTGTGTGTATGTATGTATGTATGTATGTATGTATGTATATGTATGTATGTATGTATATGTATGTATGTATGTATGTATGTATGTATGTATGTATGTATGTATGTATGTATGTATGTATGTATGTATATATATATATATATATATATATATGTATGTATGTATGTATGTATGTATGTATGTATGTAGAATTAAGAAGCATGATTCTCCCTATAATGGAGAGAAGCTTTCCTTTCCAAGATGCTAACTTCTTCGAGATTTTTTTTAATGAGCGGATTCCAATCATTCCTTGTAAGTTGAACTGCTTTCAATGACAACCCCCCAAGGTAAGACAAGGAAAGCTCTCCCATTTTACTAGTTAGAATATCAACAATTTGATCTCAATGTTTACTTGAGATGCCAATGCCAATTATCGTGGACTTCTCAAAGTTGATTTTTAAGAAGTTCAAAAGAGTAGAGTATGAATTTCAAAGACCTGAAATTATCTATGTGCTTCCCACTGAAGATGAGTGCATTACCGGTAAATTGTAGATTATGAATTTGATTAATAACTTTATTCTCTCCAATATCTTTGATCATGTGATTTACAGATTCTGCTCTGAGAATTTTGCTTAATGAATATACTATTGCTATTGTTGTTATTGTTTATTAGTGGAACTCCTTGTTACTCAGCATTACGTCTACCTGACTTTGCAGTGATCGTCAATGATTAGGTCACCTCTCATCAATGACCAGATAGCAAAATGAATCAGGGTTATAGAAAAGCTAGCTAGCTACTAAATATTCTGACCGACGCATTACAACATCTTGAGATATATGTATATATATATACATATATATATATATGCCCTTTCTCTTTTGAAGAAAATAGCATCTCATTAAGTTCTATTAGGCAGGGAGGGATCAAGATAGAACTGTTGCTGTTGCTTCCATTATGAATGATAATTATTTTGCAGATGATTCAATATAGTGAAATGGGCTCCTTCGGAAAAAAAGAAATGATCATTAGCATGCAAATACATTTTTAAGGCAAACTAATGGCAAGCAGCTCACATTTTCATAAGACACTTAGAAAAATTTACGAGAAAAAAATAAGAAGCTAAAAATTAAAACAAATAAATGGAGAAGAAAGAAAGTAGATGGCCTGGGTTCAAATCCTTAATGTATAACACCATCCGGCTCGACTGAAATCAGCCTACCGAACAAATGGACACATCCCGAATATGGATTTGCCCTAACCCATTCCAAGACTGGCCTATGTCCATTAAAACTGCCCAATTACATTCCAAGACCAGTCCCAACTACTACTCAAATTCAAAGTTCAAAAAATATATGTTCAAATTCATCATCTAATTATAAAATGGTACAATTTTTCATGTTTCAATTACTTGAAATATTTCTTGATTTATTAACCCCCATCTTTTCTCACAATTCTACAATTTAAGAAACAGCTGATGGCACCAAAATTTTTCTCAGTTAGTAATATCTCATTAATCAAAGCCGACAACTACAATTATAACTTCTCCGCAAAAAATCAAAGAAAAATATCAGTGAGCTGGCTCAGTATGGTACAAGGCATTGTCTGTGGAGATTGTTCGACAATTAGACTAAGCACAAACCACTTGAAAATTTTCCATCTCGTCCACTGACCATGATTTGTAGAACAAAAGAGGAGGGCGGTCTTGGAATGCTGGATATCCGATCCTTTAACAGAGAATTGTTTTGTAATTAATGGTGGTGGAAGCCGTTTGATGTCGGAGATGGTTGATGGAAGGAGTAGTTGGTCCAATTTTGGTGTGATAAATGGTTATATGATTTCACTCTCGAGGACTTGTTCCAGACCTCGTTTGCAATTGCTTTGAATAAAGATGACAATGTGGCAGATAGATGGAATAAAGGCTCTTGGCAACTAGATTTAATCCACCACTCTTCTTAGCAAACAGTGAAGGAGGCCTGTGATCAGTTTATATATATACCTCTTGCTTAGAGACATCAACATGTCCTTATTTATTTATTTGAGAGTAGCGAAGGGACTAAGATATTCCTCTCATACTTGATATTCATTAAGCAAAAGCAAGATTAATTAAGTACAAGATCGTCTGTGTTGCCTGAAATTGAGCATCATGAGACAAGACAGGGCATGCATAAAAATAAAAATAAAAATAAAAATAAAAAGGGGTGAAATTTTACAAGTAGTCTGAGTGGAGTTTCTAGTTGAAACGTCTACCATCAATGGGTTCCACCAATATATTCTCTCATTTTCTTGTTGTCCGGCATTTGGGCTTGCGAATATTTTTTCTGCTCCGCTCTCATCGCACGCTCCCGTTAGATCGATATCGGCCACCCCCACTAACACATCACGATGCGGTGCAAAAAAAAATATAATTCTTTTCCAAACTTCCTGCTCTAGTTTTGAAGCAACCAGTTTCATGTTATCATTACAAATGTTGGATGTCTAGAAGGTGATACAGAAGCTGTCTGCTTTAATTACCATTTGTTTGGCCGATTGAGTTTCAAACCGAAAAATATGATCGTTCCTTTCTTTCTTTCTAGATGCACCGGCTGCAAGTTGCAACTAAACTATCAACTATTAGTGATGGTATCCTCACTCTTTTTCTCTCTCCATTTATCCCAAAAATCATAATAAAATATCGATAGATCCAAAATTTTCTAGTATAGAATGGCGGCATTTCTTAGATTGTATTTGATAGTCAGCAATTTATCCAGATTTTTGCTAATTTAAAAAGATTCCATCAGATTATCATGTTTGATATACAAAATAATATAGATTACCTCTCATGAGATAACCTGAATTATCAAGAGGAGGGATGGTTATCTAGATTAGCAAATATTTCATAATCTGCCAATGAAATATTTGGATAAAAATGTCCTCATCAAAAAAATATATAATATAAATATAAATATATATATTAAAATATAATATATTATATATAATATATATTTTAATATATAATATATATTTTAATATATAATATATATTTATACTCTAAATATAATATATACAATATAATAATAATATAATAATAATATATATATTTGTTGTTGCAGAATCTAGTTGATACCGGGATGAGCTGGAGTGGAGGAGGACGAGGTCGCCATCGGTGACCTATAAAATAAAGTTTCGTCCGAAGTCGGTGGTGGTGGCTCCGGCAAGATCATCCGACGATCAAGTCAGCTCTTCTGGCCAACAGAAATGGAGTGCTCAAGAAAGAGTTCGGCAGAGTTTCGAAAAGGAGAAGAAAGTTTAGAGAAAATGTATCTAGAGGGTCCCTTTTTATAGATGGAGCTTGATTGATGGTGACGGCCATACCGTTTAGTAGTGAGTCGCTCGGGATCGTATAGGATTCGGTACGGAGAGAAAAATATCGTCAGACTGATAGTGACAGCCATACCATCCAGTAGCGGGCCGCTTGAGGCCTGGTGGAGTCTGTCACAGAGAGGGGCACCGTCTGTAGCGTCGCCTATAGCAGACTGATGGTAATCGTTCGTCGAGATTTAATAGCCGTAGTTCGAAGAAAGTAGGCATTGGTTGGTGAAGAACTTTGACATATATCAATTTCAGAAGGAGTTCAAACTCCTGAAGGAAATACGTCTAGGAGGGGATCATCCGGGAGCAATCCGCTGGAGGAGAGATCCGAAAGAAGTTCGGCTTCCGTAGGAGTCCGACTGAAGGAGGAGTCCGAAAGGAGTTTGACTTTCATAGAAATTCGACTGAAGAAAGAGTCCGAAAGGAGTTCGACCGTTGGGGGAGTTCGGTTGGGACTCGACCGCTGAGGAGTTTGACCGACTGAAGGAGTTCGGTTAAGGTTTGGCCACTGGAGGGGTTAGACTGGGGCTCGGCCACTGAGGAGTTCGACTGCTGGGAGAGAATTTTTGATTGAAGCTCTTCCGTGATTATCGATTGCATTAAGATAAGCATCAGACCGAACTTCGATGGTAGCAAAATTTATCTCCAATAATAGTTCTCCCACTTTCGAGTTCGAAATTCGAAGGAAGGGAGTACCAAAAAGATGACTGCCGAAGTCTTTTTTCGAGCTCTGCACCCATTGAGATTGAAGCTTGGAGGAGATCTTGTCTACAGTCGAGGTTGATGTTGAAGTGAAAACTCGGAGGAGATCTTGTTTTTAGTCGAGGTTGACGTTGAAGTTAAGGCTCGGGGGAGATCTTGCCTCCAGCCGAAGTCCAAGGACATCTTGTCTCCTGTTGATGTAGAAGTTCGAGGAAGATCTTATCTCCAACCGAGGTTGAAGGAGATCTTATCTACTGTTGACGTAGACTTTGCCGAGATTGACGTAGACTTTGAAGCTCGGAGAAGATCTTATCTCCAGCTGAGATTGAAGGAGATTTTATCTCTTATTAATGTAGAAGCTCGAAGGAGATCTTATCTCCGATCGAGGTTGAAGGAGATTTTATCTCATGTTGACATAGACTTTGAAGCTCGGAGGAGATCTTATCTCCAGCCGAGGTTGGAGACTTTGAAGCTCGAGAGAGATCTTATCTTCACCGAGGTTGAAGCAGATCTTATCTTCTGTTGATGCAGAAGATGCTCGAGGAATCTTATCTCCAGTCGAGGTTGAAGGAGATCTTATCTCCTATTGATGTAGAAGCTCGAGAGATCTTATCTCCAGCAGAGGTTGAAGGAGATCTTATCTTCTATTGATGTAGAAGTTCGGAAGAGATCTTATCTTCGATCGAAGATTTAAAGGAGATCTTATCTCCATCGAGGTTGAAGAGAGATCTTATCTCCTGGTTGAACGTAGATTTTGAAGCTCGGAGGAGATCTTATCTCCAGTCGAGGTTGAAATTGAAATTGAGGCTTGGGAGAGATCTTATCTTTAATCAAGGTTGAAGGAGATCTTATCTCCTGTTGACGTAGACTTTGAAGCTCGGAGGAGATCTTATCTCCAACTGAGGTTGACGTAGACTTCAGAAGGAGAGATCTTATCTCTAGCCGAGGTTGAAGGAGATCTTATCTTCTATTGATGTATGTAGAAGCTTGGAGGAGATCTTATCTCCCGATCGAGATTGAAGGAGATCTTATCTCCTATAGAACTTTGAAGCTCGAAGAGAATCTTATCTCCAGTCGAGGTTGATGTAGACTTTGAAGCTCGGGGAAGAGATCTTATCTTCAATCGAGGTTGGGAAGGAGATTTTATCTCCTATTGACGTAGACTTTGAAGCTCGAGGGAGATCTTATCTCGAGCCGAGGTTGAAGTCGAAGTTGAGGCTCAGGGAAGATCTTATCTTCAGCCGAGGTTGAAGGAGATCTTATCTCCTAATTGATGTAGAAGCTCGGAGAAGATCTTATCTCCGACTGAGATTGAAGAAGATCTTATCTTCTATTGACGTAGACTTGAAGCTCGAGGGAGAAGATCTTATCTCTAACCGAGGTTGAAGGAGATCTTATCTCCATTGACGTAGACTTTAAAGCTCGGAGGAGATCTTATCTCCAGTCGAGGTTAATGTAGACTTTGAAGCTCGGGGAGATCTTATCTCCAGCTGAGATTGAAGGAAGATCTTATCTCTATTGATGTAGACTTTGAAGCTTGAAAGAGATCTTATCTCCAACCGAGTTGAAGTCGAAGTTGAGGCTCGGAGGAGATCTTATCTCCAGCCGAGTTTGAAGGAGATCTATCTCTATTGATGTAGAAGCTCGGAGAAGATCTTATCTCCATCGAGATTGAAGGAGATCTTATCTTCTGTTGACGTAGACTTTGAAATTCGAGAAAGATCTTATCTCCAGTCGAGGTTGACGTAGACTTTGAAGCTCGGAGAGAGATCTTATCTCCAACCGAGGTTGAAGGAGATCTTATCTCCTATTGATGTAGAAGCTCGAGGGAGATCTTATCTCCAGCCAAGGTTGAAGAAGATCTTATCTCCTATTGACGTAGACTTTGAAGCTCAGAAAAGATCTTATCTCCAGTCGAGGTTGACGTAGACTTTGAAGCTCGGAGAAGATCTTATTTAGCCGAGGTTGAAGGAGATCTTATCTCCTATTGACGTAGATTTTTGAAATCTCGGGAGAGATCTTATCTTCCAACTGAGGTTGAAGTCGAAGTTGAGGCTCGGAGGAGATCTTATCTTCAGTCAAGGTTGAAGAAGATCTTATCTTCTATTGATGTAGAAGCTCGGGGAGATCTTATCTCCAATCGAGGTTGAAGGAGATCTTATCTCCTATTGACGTAGACGTTGAAGCTCGGGGAGATCTTATCTCCAGTCCGAGGTTGAAGGAGATCTTATCTCCTGACGTATGTTGAAGCTCGGAGAGATCTTATCTCCAGCCAGAGGTTGAAGGAGATCTTATCTTCTGATTGAGAGAAGCTCAAGGGAAATCTTATCTCCGATCGAGGTTGAAGAAGATCTTATCTTCTATTGATGCAGACGCTAGGAAAGATCTTATGTCCAACCGAGGTTGAAGGAGATCTTATCTCCTATTGATATAGACTTTGAAATTCGGAGAAGATCTTATCTCCAACAGAGGTTGAAGTCGAAGTTGAGTTTTGGGGAAGATCTTATCTCCAACCAAAGTTGAAGGAGATCTTATCTTCTATTGACGTAGACTTTGAAGCTCGGAAGAGATCTTATCTCCAGCTGAGGTTGAAGAAGATCTTATCTCCTATTGACATAGACTTTGAAGCTCGAGGAAGATCTCATTTTCAGTCGAGGTTGAAGTCAAAATTGAAGCTTGGAAAAGATCTTATCTCCAGTCGAGGTTGAAGGAGATCTATATCTCTTGTTGACGTAGACTTTAAAGCTCGAGGAAGATCTTATCTTCAACTAAAGTTGAAGGAGATCTTATCTCCTGTTGACATAGAAGCTCGGAGGAGATCTTATTTTCAACCAAGGTTTAAAGGAGATCTTATCTCCTGTTGATATAGACTTTGAAGCTCGGAGAAGATCTTATCTCCAGTCGAGGTTGACGTAGACTTTGAAGCTCGAGGGAGATCTTATCTCCAGCTGAGATTGAAGGAGATCTTATCTTCTGTTGACATAGAATTTGAAGCTTGGAGGAGATCTTATCTTCAGTCGAGATTGAAGTCGAAGTTGAGGCTCGGAAGAAATCTTATCTTCAGTCGAGGTTGAAGGAGATCTTATCTCCTATTGACGTAGACTTTGAAGCTCGAAAGAAATCTTATCTCCAGCCGAGGTTGAAGGAGATCTTATCTTCTGTTGATGCAGATGCTCGGAGAACATCTTATCTCCAATCGAGGTTGAAGGACTTCGACTTGCTCATGTCAGGATGAGGTTCTCCTCCTATTCCTAACATGGCCACTATTGATTGCTTTTTTCCTATCATCATATAGTTTTTGCACCAAGAAATAATAATATTAAAATGGAGAAGTTTTATTAAAAAAAAGTTACTGGTAATACATTCTCAGATTCTCTGAATTCTAAGATCGTAGGAGCATTGTTCCTTCGAGCTCCTTCAGGCAATAAATTTTGGGCCGGACGACCTCCTCTACTTCATACGGGCCTTTTCAATTTGGGGCAAGCTTTTCTTGGCTCTAAGGCTGAAAAATGGCGGCTCGTCGAAGTACTAAGTCCCCCAGAAATAGGGTTGATGATGCCGAGAGGTGGTCGATCTCCTTGTTGTTCCTTCCTTATTAGTGGTTCTGGCTATGGCAGCATCTTTGGCCGATCTTCTCTTACTTTAGGCTGGCATCTGAGGAATCGACACAGTCGACCTCTCCTGATGAGCTCCTCGATTTTATCTCGGAGTTGATTGCATTCTTCAGTATCATGGTCGTGCTCACGATGGTAGAGACAGTACTTGCTTCGATCGTACTTATTCGGGAGAGATTATAATTCTTCTGATCTTGGTAGCTGATTCTTAATTTTCATCAGAACTTGAGTTTTAGGAGCATTAAGGGGGGCGTAGTTGCGGAACCTTCCAAGGGGAGGATTTCTTCGCGTCCTTCTATTGGAGCTTCTTTGATGATGAGCTCGAGGAGGAGTTCGGGCTTGCTTGCGCTCGAGGAGAGTCCGTGAACATGGCCGAACTTCATTCGGTCCTACATCAGTCGTGGGCTTACTAGACTCGCTCATCTGCCACTCTTCTATGGCTTCTTCATCCTTCAACTTGAAAGCTTCTTTCGCACGGGCATATCTCTTAGTCTGAGCTAGCAAATCTCTAGGGTACTTCTTTTTTAGGAAGAATAGCAAATCGTTCTTCTAAATATCGCCCTTGAGTGCGGCCATCGTGACTGACTGGTCTAGATTTCGGACCTCTAACGTGGCAGCATTAAATCGGATGACATAAGTTCGGATGGATTCTTCCTTCTTCTGCTTGATGTTCATCAGAGAATCTGAACCTCAATACGGACGTCGGCTACTGACGAAGTGAGTCACAAACTGATAGCTCATCTGATCAAAGAAGAATATTGTACCCAACTTCAACATCGAGTACCAGTTTCTTACTGCTCCCTTTAAGGTAGATGGAAAAGCTCGGTATAATATGGTGTCTGATGCACCATGAAGCAGCATTATGGTCCGGAAAGGCTTCTAGGTGATCGACCAGATCAGAGGTTCTATCATAGTTTTCAAGTTGGGAAAGCTTGAAGTTTAGCAGAACGGGCTCTTGCATAATGCAAAAAAAGAAAGGGGGATCGGTGCAGACTTCATCATGGAGAGCCGGGGCAATATGGCAGAGTTCTTCAATCCATCGATCCATCTTTCGTAGTTTATGATTGAGGACGTCATCTCGATCGCAGACCTTGGATGACTTCCGACTATAGATGGAAAAGGTCTCTTTCGAAGTAGAATCATGATCCGAACACGGATCCTCTACTCTCTGTTTCTCCTTCCTAAAGGCGACGGATATGCTAGGCCAAATGCTCTTTCTTAGGATTGATTTCTGACATTCTGATGGCAGATTTCTTGACAAAATTACCATCGAAGGCTGCTGCATGGCCTGCACCATTTCGATGAGATCCTGAACCCGCTGCATCAGCAGATTAAACTGCTCCAGATCTATCATGGCCACTGATGGAGGTGGTAGTTGAAGTACCGACGATGGAGCAGGAACGGATGAATCTAGCTCAGACCTGATGGTAGAAGCGGTAGATCTTCGAATAGTCACCTTCTTTAGAGGCATTTCTTAGGATCGAAGAAAAGGATGGAGATGAACCTTGAAGGAAAAGGTCGGTAGGTCGACTAAGCACTCCTTTAAGAATAAGGATACCTCAGAAATAAAGGATCCTTCCTCTAGCATCAATTCTGTTGTTGCAAAATCTGGTTGACATCGAAATGAGCTAGAGTGGAGGAGGATGAGATCACCATCGGTGATCTATAAAATAAAATTTCGTTCGGAGTCGGTGGTGGTAGCTCCAGCAGAACCCTCCGACGATCAGGTCATCTCTTCTGACCAACAGAAATGGAGTACTCAGAAAAGAGTTCGGCAAAGTTTTAGAAAGGAGAAGAGAGCTTAGAGAAAACGTATATGGAGGGTTCCTTTTTATAGATGAAGCTTGATTGATGATGATGATCATACCGTCCGATAGTGGACCACTTGGGACCGCATGAGATTCGATACGAAGAGAAAGGTGTCGTCAAGCTGATAGTGACAGCCATACCATCCAGTAGCAGACCGCTCGAGGTCTGGTGGAGTCTGTCATGGAGGAGGACGCCATCTGTAGCATCGTCTATAGCAGACTGATGGCGACCGTTCGTCGAGATTTAATAGCCATAGTTTGGAGGAAGCAGACGTTGGTTGGTAAAAAACTTCGACATATATCAATTTTAGAGGAGTTCAAACTCCTGAAGGAGATCATCCAAGAGCAATCTACTGGAGGAGAGATCCGAAAGGAGTTCGGCTCCCATAGGAGTCCTACTGAAGGAGAGCTCCGGAAGGAGTTTGGCTTTCGTAGGAGTCCGACTGAAGGAGAAGTCTGAAAGGAGTTTGGCTTCCAGAGAAATTCGACTGAAGAAGGAGTCCAGAAGGAGTTCGATCGCTGGGGGAGTTTGGCTGGGGCTCGACCGCTGAGAAGTTCGGTCGGTCGAAGGAGTTCGACTAAGGTTTGGCTGCTGGAGGGGTTCGATTGGAGCTCGACTGCTGAGAAGTTTAACCGCTGGAGGAGAATTTTTAATTGAGGCTCTTCCATGATTACCGATTGTATTAAGATAAGATCAGACTGGACTTCGACGGAAGCAGAATTTATCCTCAATAATATTTATAATATATATTTATATTTTATGCATGAGATGTAATTTTTAATAAATTTAATTTAAGGATATATTGAGAATTTGATATTACATTATCAATAATCTGATTGTCATATCAAATATGTCAATCAAAATTTTTAGTAATTTTATTGTAATATTATCTATATGTACCAAATACAGTAATCAACATTACTGATAATCTATTCAGATTATAGATAATCCAAATTATCAAGTAATTTATATTATCATTGTTTGATAATGTACCAAATGTAATTTTAGTGTAGGAATATTGATCTGTTGTTTTCATGTCAGTCAAGCAGAGTGGACAACATATAGGGCCTTGAGTCACCTATATGTCTTGAGTTAGCAAATTACATGATATGCTTTTATCTATATGGTGCATTTAGAGGATAGGAGTTTCAGCCATAATTAAGATTGTTTACATGGCCTCTCACTAGGAATTGTTTCCTCATCGGGATCAATCTAAAATATTGTATATTGTTGATGCAGAATTTGATCGTTGCCGAAATCCACTGGAGTGGAGGCCGATGAGGTCGCCGTCGAGGATCTGCAAAATAAAGTTCTGTCCGAAGCCGGTGGGGGGTGGCTCCGGTAGGACCCTCCGACGATCAAGTCAGCTTCAGTCAACAGGAATGGAGTGCTTGATAGAGTTTTCAGGAAGAGAAAAGGATTTTCAGAACCTGACCTAAGTGTATCCGAAAGGTTCTTTTTATAGAGGGAGCTTGTTGTAACCGTCTTGATTAATGATTGTCGTAACTATCCTGATCAATACCAATCGTTATTGCCGATCGTTATTGTCGATCATTATTGACTCGATAAATGTCGATCGTTATTATCGTATAATCGTAGCGGGATCGCCTGCCGGAATCCATCATAAGAAGTTCGACTTTCATGAAAGTTCGGCCATTAAGAAGCCCGTCCGTTGAAGAAGTCCGCAAGGAGTTCGGCTTCCATAGAAGCCCGGCTGCTGGAGAAGTCCGTAGAAAGTTCGGCTTCCATAGAAGCTCGGCTGCTGGAGGAGTCTACAGGGAGTCCGGCTTTCATAGAAGTCCGACTGCTGAAAAAGTCCGCAGGAAGTTCGGCTTCCGTAGAAGCTCGACTGCTGGAGGAGTCCGTAGGGAGTCCGGCTTCCGTAGAAGCTCGACCGCTGGAGAAGTTCGGTCGAGGGACTATTGCTGTGAAATTTAGTCGGCTGAAGGGTCGACCACTTGAAGAGTTCGGTCGCTGGGAGTTCGAAGGAGCTCGACCGCCTTAGCAGTTCGGTCGGCTGTAATAGTTCGGCCAAGACCCATCCGTCGAAGTTCTTTCGTGGCTACTGGCCGCATCAAGCTGGGCACTGAACTTGACTTCGGCAGGAGCGAGGTTTATCCCTAATACTATTCTGATTGGCGCTAGAAGGAGGGCTACTGGCAAAGATTTCTCTCTTAAAGGAAGCCGGAGTTCCTTTGTTCTTAAAGGAGTGCTCGAGAAATCTCTCTTCCTCCTTATTCGAATTCCTTTCCAAAAAGAAAAGATGCCCCCTAAGAGAGCCTCCACCCGACGATCGGCGGCCTCCGCAGCCCGATCCCGTTCGAGTCCATCTGCTTCCGCTCCAGCCCCGGCGACCCAGGCTCACTCTGTAGCCCGACGATCGGCAACCTCCGCAGTCCGATCCCGTTCGAGTCCGTCCGCTCCCGCTCCAGCCCCGACGACCCAGGCTCACTCTGTAGCCTGACGATCGGCAACCTCTACAGCCCGATTCCTTTCAAATCCGTCCGCTACCGCTCCAGCCCCGACGGCCCAGGCTCAGTTTGTAGCCACGGTAGACGCTGAGCAGTTCAACCTGCTCGTCCAGCAGGTTTGGAGCCTTACTGAGGTAGTTCAGGCGGTGCAGGTCATGCACCAGTAGGCCACCGTACCAGTTCAACCGGTTCAGGATTCTCCAGAGCCGTGTGGTCCAGTTCAGAGGCAATCGACATGGGCTACCCGACCTCCAATCCCCGGAAGAGGAAGGCAACGGAAGGAGAGCCCTTGTTCGGACCGTAGCTCATTCCAGGGTGAAGCTTTGCACCCATTCAGCAGGAAGACCTTGGAGATCAGAGACTGCGAGGATCTCCTGGATCGAAGGCTCTTGAAAATGAGCCAACGAATCAAAGAACTCCGTCACACTCCCTCTTCACGTGGTAATGACATCTGCACTGACCCTCCTTTTTTCGCAGAAAATTATGCAAGAACCTATCCCGCCGAACTTCAAGCTCCCACAGTTTGAGAGCTACGATGGGACCACCGATCCGGTCGACCATCTGGAAGTCTTCTGGACAATGATGTTGCTCCATGGCGTGCCAGATGCTATCTTGTGCCGGGCTTTCCCCTCTACCCTTAAAAGGACCGTTAGGAACTGGTACTCGGTGCTCAAGCCAAACACCATCTTATCATTTGACCAGATGAGTCAATAGTTCGTAGCCCACTTTGTTAGTAGCCGACGTCCGCACCGAGGTTCGAAGTCCTTATTGGCCATCAGGCAGAAGGAGGGAGAATCCATCCGGACTTACATTACCCGATTTAATACTGCTACACTAAAGGTCCGGGACCTGGACCAGTCAGTCGCCATGGCCACTCTCAAAGGCGGCCTTCAGAAGAACGACCTATTGTTCTCCCTGAAAAAGAAGTATCCCAGGAACTTTGCCGACATGCTGGCTCGGGCTGAAAGTTATGCCTGAGCAGAGGAGGCCTTCGAGGCTAAGGACGATAAAGTCGGCGGCAAGCGGTGAATCGATGGGCTTGGCAGATCTATCGAAGAAAGGAAACGGACTGAAGCTCGACCGCATTCCCGGACTCCTCCTCAAGCTCGGAAGTGGGGAAGCCCTGATGGAAGGACACGCCGAGGTTCTCCTCAGTGCCGAAGTTCTTCCCACCGACGACGATTTCACAACTAGCCCCCCCTTTCCAAACTGGGTATACCGAACTATTCAGAGGGTGCCAACTGGAGAAACACCCTTCGCTTTGGCCTTCGGTACTGAGGCAGTTATCCCGGTCGAGCTTAAGCTCCCTTCTGCATGAGTCGTGGGCTTCAATGAGCAGCACAACCCCCAGGACCTCAGAATCAACCTCGATCTTCTGAAAGAAAAGAGGGAGGAAGCCCGCATCCGGATGGCAGCCTATAGACAGAAGGTGGCTCGGTACTACAACTCCAAGGTTAAAAGTAAAGGACGTTCAGAAATCAAAGGGGTGGGGGGTAAGGATCGAGACTTCCTTCCGCGTGAAGTGGAAAGGGTCTGGTGACTAATCCCGCTTCTAAAACTACTCCGGCCCCCTAAATAGGCTCCTAAACTTATTTATCTTATGAGTTCTGATCTGATGACATCCTGATTCAAAGGGAAACGATACAACAGAGCTACCAAAGATCAGAAAGGATTTCGCTGGGGGTCAGCTCGAAAGAAGACATCTAGTATGCATATGGAAAGACATTCTTTCTCTTCTTCAAAATTGGAAGGATCCGTATGACCAATAAGTGACGGATCGAGTTTGACGGCAAGTTTAATAGGCCGGCCAATCCGAGGAAAACTATCGCCTGAAGAGTAACTTCGTGTTAAAGCGTAGTGCTTCCACCCGAACCGTCGGAACTCACGAACAATCTTAAGGAATGTTCAGAAAACTTATTTTACGTTAAACTCCTTAAAATCATATCACTTTGATTCTCTCTTGCTCATTTTACTATATCATTTTTTTGAAGCACAAAGGTTATGACGGGCACGACCACGAAGAACTGAAAGAAAGGGAATTTGGGAGCAAAAATAACATCGAAGAAAACTGGGATTATGAGTAAAATACGCTGCACGGCCAAACGCGGTTTCAGGAACAGGAGAAGACCTTGCAGTAAGCCTAACTCATCAAGGGTAGCAAAGTCGGAAGGGCCCGAGCTTTGTGTCGGATTTTCTTTATACAGGATACTGCAGCCAGGCCTAAGTTAGGGAAGAGGCGAAAAGGAAAGTCGGTTCACGATGGGTGTCGCAAAAGGGATGCTTGCACATACGCCAGGGAACCACTAATAAGGAAAGGAACCAACAAGGACGATCGGGACCAGCTGCTGTCCCCCCATAGGCCGGGGCAGTTTTCATATTAACGCGAGGTGAATGGACCCTTCTGTCCGAACGGGCAGAGCATAATGGTCGATATATACTTGTACGTCATCGCGGTCACAAAGGTATAGATGGGGAAGAGGCTTCGGACGACGATTCGCATGTGCCCCACAGCCCGTTAGAACAGGAGGACCTTGTCCTACGCAGAGCAAAGTCGAACGGCCTCGTTCAACAAAAGGACGATGGACCGGGGGAGAGGCATCGGACGACGGTTGCGCATGTGCCCCTCACAAAACCCGTAATAGCAGAACAGACAGTAGACCGCAGCGACCACGTTCTTTATCTACAAACAGAGCATAACGTCGTAGACGCACTCAGGATTCACAAAAGGACTGTTAGACCCAGGAGGTATGAGACTACTCAGTGTCGTATCATCTATGGATAGCCGTCCTAAGGCAACACGTAGAAATAGTACGGGACAAGGGCACCAACCTCAATAACTTTCTATGCACACGTCGAGGAGAGCAAAGTGCGGAAGGCACACATGTTCCTCACGCTAAGGGGATAGATGTTCATGGAGGAAGGGAATCATAGGACGACTAGATCCGAGAATTGCTATGTTCCCCAACACGAGAGTAACGTCTCTTTTTTTGTTTTATAAAACATAGAAAAGGAGAGTGAACCTACGTACTTTCTTCCACCTATCAAGCGTATTATTTTTCTTTGGTGCACAAAAGACCACCAAAACTTATCTATGGTGCGAAATTGCATATGCGCGTCGGAGCCAAAAAAGAGGATAAAGACCATATCATCCATCCAAATAGTGGGGCCAGTTTTAAGGGAAATTAAGGGGAGGAGAACCTCAAATCCTGACCGAGCAACCCTTGATCAAAACCATGGCGTCCGGGAAAGTCCGTTTAAACCAACTCAAGGTTCGCCGAGATTAAGAATTGTTCCTCGAGCGACTCCGGAGCATCAGGCCCGATTTCAACAGGAGATTTACCAATCAAGATGAAGAAAGCTTACCCTGTACTTAACCTCGGCGACTGAGGATTATCGGTGAGTTAATGGTTTTTTCTTTTCGAAGCGTGATAGCAGAAGTCTGTTTACGTGCGTCAACGAAAAGTAGGACGAAAGGATGGATTACACAAACTGCTTCCTTCAAGGCCCTGCGGGGGACCGAGTCGTCAACTACTCAGGAGATTTTCTCCGCGAAGCTGGCGATACGAAAACTCTTTCATAGAGTACTCTTAAGATCGACCCTCTCCCTTTAGTGAACGCAGGACTTAATTCCAACATTTCTCTCCTCACAAAGTGAGTTTCAACCACAAGGTTATTTCCAGTAGCGCCCGAACTTCATCCAGGGAGGCGAATCGATGTAGCATGATACTATCGGCACACAGTTCTCGAGATCTCAGACTTCCGGGACGATTAGGAAACTCCTTTTCCATCCGCCCTCGTGCAGTGTACGTACGTCAGAAAGTCGGATCTAATCCTCTCGAAACCTCTCGTCCAGCGAAAAAATGCGACTTCTACGGATAAGAGAGAATCGTCGTGTCATTCGGGCACTTCAACTTCCTGCCGTGAACTAATTTCTTCTACCACGCGGAGAATGTACGTTTTAAGACTTCTATATGATTACTGTCTCGAAAGCCACTCTTCTGTGGCGGTATCGAACAAATCCAGCAAAAGCCGGAAGAGGACTCCTACGGCTAAGCCCAGATATCTCATCTTGTCACTATCATATACAGCAGCGAGTATGGACAGGAGACTTCTCCATATAGGACTTTTAGTTTGAAACCGATACTATACTCTCATGGAGCATATGATTTATCTAAAAAGTTCCTTATTCGATGGATCCTCCGGCAAGAGCGAGATAAATCCACAGTCCCTCCACTGCAATAAACTCACTCGACTGAATGAATAGGAGAACAAGAATCGAACATTCTTTCCAAGTCCGATTCGTCAATATTCATCGGACTTCTGGATTCAACAATCATCGATCACGTGCAAAATACTTTAGCAGAGTCATCTTCCTCGAGCTATCCTGATCAAGAGTCAGTTAGACAATCATTAATATTCTAGATGCGCATAGTGGATACAGATACTAACTTCCAAAAGGTTCTTTCTCTCAAACCTCAGGCTTGATGAAAGAGTTAGAAGAACTCCTCTTCCCCGAGCTTCAAATGTCCTACGGATCAAATTAGAAAAATAGAAAAAGACTTTTCCTCCTTCAAACCTTTGGCTGGGGGGGATAAGATCTTTCCCCCCATAAAATAAAGAGTCTCAGAGCTTCGCGGTGAGACTAATACTCCAAAAAATACCCTTGTTGGTGTGAGTTTAAACTACGATCCTGTCTAACACGACATACATATCTTCGAGAGCAGTACCTTCATTCCTGTTATACTCTTGGAAGATCTAGGGACTTTAATCGGGATTAACGTCTGTTACGTGTACCCCTTACTTAACGCATTCCAATTCTCCTCAGGCATGGCATCTCAACGAGGTATCGGTGATACCCTCTCCATTTTATAGTGCCTCCCGCGAATTCGTATCAGCGTCCCTTGCCATTTCATACAAGTACACGATGACTAACAATTCATTTGTATTTCCTTGGGTTCAAAGCAGACCTCTATGTACGGCAAAGATTTTTTTTTATAGCGATTTTTTTTTGCCCATGCCATTACCACTTACCATTCAATGATGTAGCGTATAAAGATTACAGATAATTTTGCGTTGCCATATCAAAAAAAAACCATCTGCCGAAAGGCAATATTAAAGATTATTCGAAATTTCCTGTCTGCATGTAGTGTTTCTCTCACGTGCAATGCAATCAACAGGGAGATAAGGGTCTCTTTTTTTCAACCGTCGTACTGCCAGTGATCACATATTGCACCCTTATTTATGTGAACTCACCGAAATCGGGATCGTCAATCGAAAGTCAATATGAGGAGAAAGAATCAGTATCAATCTTACTTTCAGATTGGAAAAGTAATCAATATTTATTTCTTACCCCACGGGACTTTTTAGTTTGCGAAATACAAAACATAAACAATATAGAGGAAAGGATTAAGATCAGATTATATCTCTTTCAACTCACTTTTCTATTTTAGCTCAATTGTGCTAACTTGTGCATCAGAGAAAGATATACAGAATTCGTCATGACTGCATCAAGTCACTACTAAACCCTCTTACAATAGCTATTCAACATCAGTAAGATAGAAGATCGATTCAATTCAATATGCTCCATTTACTCCACGCAAAGATATCAGTTATGAAGGTCAAGAGATCTACTATTTTTGCACATTTGTATCTATTTAAGGAATGCAAGTGAGGTGGATACGTTGCCAAAGAAACTCTGCTCGATTCGAAGCCCTGAGAAAACTGGTGAAAAAATATATTCATAAGATTCCTTTCTCCGAGCTTCAATTTAATGATCATTCTAAATTTACAGTCCACAAAATTACCTACATGTTGCTGCAAAGGAAGATCAAAAGGATTCGTCAGCAATGAGGACTTAATCAAAAAAAGGTCCTATACTTTACAGTATGTACACAATATTTGAAGATTTATATACTTAAACTTTGCGACATCACAATATGACTTGATTACGAATCTGAAGACCCATTATGACAAAATTAATAAGTCTTCTTCCGACCTCGGAGATTATCTAAACCATATTCAGAATAGGGAAGATGAGAGGATCTCGGGTGGTGGAAAGACTCTTTCGCCTGTCGGAAGTCCTACTTTAACGGAGACTTTCCTCACTACTCAGAATAGCTTATCCTAGGAAATGAGGGTCTATCAAAGTCAAGCATCGTACTGAGATACCTGATGCGTACGCTGCAATTAAGTAAAGGATATCATCTGAACTCTTTGCAAACTCTACAAGTACGTTTCACAACAGGGCAAGAATTACCACCACACACGAAAACTACAATATACAAAGCCCTAAGTATTTCTCGCTTATTAACTTCAGGATCTACGAGTCTGATAGTAGGCAACCAATAACAGCTCATCAATACATATAATAACTCAACCTAGTAAGCAATATATCTACAATTATTCTAATTATTGGAGATACAACAAAATCTCCTATCAACTCGTCACATCGTAAGAAATAGGAATACTTCATACTAATATATAACTAACTCCAAAGCCTCTATATTCTCGACTATCATCAACATAAATTATAATAATCAACTTCAAATGGCTATCATCTCTATCATAAGTAAGGATTAACAGATCCCTTCAAATCTCAGCTGGGAGGATATCATCACACATACCTGATCAATAATAGTTATGTTCTGTCACAAATACAAACACTTCGAGACTTGGAGATCATATTTTTAATATATGCATCTCCCTACGTCGATGCTTGTCTATAATATATATAACTAGCAATGAACCGTTTTCCAATGGTAACAAGTTAATAGAGAATTTTCTCCTTAACCTCAGAGAGTTTTATCGGAAGATACCACGTATCGCGTAAAGAATCGCTCACCCTTTCCGAGCCCCGTAACTAAACTAAAAAAAGAAAAGGACTATTTTTTCTCTATCAGGGATCATACTTTATTTAGAAGATTACTATAAATATAAAGAGATATTCTATACAATTCCCGAATAATAAATAGAGTAATAAATGCTCACCTATCACTCATCTCATAACCAAAATGTAAACACCGAATATAATTCTCTCACTCTCAATATATGCCAACCACGAAGTGGCATGTTTAATTACCACTAAATATAGAAAGGATCCAAACCTCAACAAAACCTTAAACCGCTCCACCAACACACTCTTCCCCGAATTTACACAACTTCATAGAACCGACTATTCTGAGGATATTATATACTCTCAATAAATACAAACTCATAACTAAACTAACACAAATATCCTCCCCACCTTTAAACAACAGCACCCCACAAAAACACACCCACACACAAAACAACCATTCTAAGCCAACCCCCAACTTTCGCTCACCTCTCTCATGACTAAAACAACACCAGGCTAACAAAATTACAATCATCTAAATTGACACGAGATATCACCTAAACACCCATCTCACAAAAAAAAATCACCTCGGGGCATCCTCACCCACACACAAAAGATAACGTTCAACATATAAAACAACACCCAGACCAATCGCCCACTTCGACCCTACAAACTAGACACAACTCCCAGACGAAAACGATATTACTTCAAACTACACCACCCAATTCCGCTACCAACTTCTACCTCGATTTGTCCGTCATCAAAAGGTTAAAATAGATAACACAATATATATATCAACAACACAACACACCCGATAGAAATTTCCAATAAAGATCAAAGTTATCTCCCCCAAAAATACACCTTACTTCTGCCTGCTCCAAAGGAACAACACACCTAGTTCGATGCGTCCACGAGCAAGAATATATTACACAACAAATCCACGAGACACACTCAAGCACACTCATCAACACCACCACAAAAACAACCCTGATCCCACTGACATCTCGCTTATCAAGCTCGCCACAACCACCACACACACACCCCCCACAACAATCAACAAACCCATAGCAGCAACCAAAACACCAGCCACACGGGCAAAACTGCCAACAACCCACAGCCACACCAAGAAACATACCACACATAAATATCAACTTCCCACCCACCAACCAAAACCAAAAATCCTACAACCATGCCAAACCCCACCAAAAGTACCCAAACAAGGGAAGACAAAAATAAAGACGACACCCATAAAAAAGGTAATATCGCTATCTCTCCACATAAAACTCCGCTCACCACACCTCTTCATCACCCGCCATCTTGTTCAACCTCTCTCCATAAACGACTAAATCAAATCAAAACACAAAAGTCAAAGAACCCAGGACGACACAACTTAAAACACAACCCAAAGAGATTTATCTGAATCCATTCACACCATCCCTGGGCTTCTCTCAACAATAACTCTTGTTCCCGGTACACAAGTGTTTCGCAGCGTCCTGCGTCGCCACTGAGGCAAACCTAGGTTGGAAAGCTACCGGACTTGACTCACAATTCCGACATAACAACAACTTTCACGTATTGTGCGCTTTCATTCGAAACTTGTCTTATAGTTCACGTTTGGCTTAACAGACGGCGCGACGTTTAAAACCGACTGTCTACCCTCACATTTCAATCCTCTTGATTGTTTTTGGGAAAGAAGACCAACGATTCTTCTTTGAACCCCACACCTAATTTCACACAATCTTCCACACAATAGTATTCAATTACGCACATATAACGTGGCACCATAAAGATCTCCTATTCTTGCCAACAACAGCTTATACATCACCCTTCTTACCGCCGAGTTCAAACACGTGATAGGACAGCGATCAGCTAGACTTCTAGAATTTGACCGCCGACATCGGGGACTGAGCATCGAGATTCAATTACATTATTTAACTATAATTATCTTCTCATGAAACTTGTAAATGACATTGTCGTCCAACACATAAATCAGGCTTCCCGACAATAACAAATATTCCTACTATACAGCTTGTATACTGGAATAGCGTATGTACTCTCTCAATTCCATTCTAAGTGGAAATCGACATTGATAGGAAGTGGCTTGCTTTCGTATTGATTTTACCTTTTAAACAGATTTTGTTTGTGTATCTCCTACATTGAAATGGGTGATCATTGATTTCTTAAAGCACTTTCGAGTGCATGTTTTAGGGGAAAAATGTGCAAGGTGCATTTCTTTCTTCGGGTAATGCGGAATTATATGCTTTCTTATTGATTTGCTTTCTGCAGTATGTGGTGTTCATTTCTTATTCTGAGAAGGGTGATGATAGGGTGCTTTTGGAATTAATGGTGACAGGTAATTGAACAAAAACTAATTTGGTGTGTGTAAGTCCTAATTGTGCTCGGTGAAGTTGTGTTTCGATGCATAAGTCATGTGGTGTGTAGGTTGTTAGGGTTTACAAGTGACATATCGTCTGTTTGAAATTATACTAGAAGGAGATTGTGTGATTCCAAATGATAGAGTTCAAACTGATTTGTTTTGTATGAGTAATGATATCCAAAATTAGAGCTACATATGATGGTAAATCAAGTGGGCGACAACCATACAAACTGATGTTACTCTCAAGAAGAAAAAAAAACTATACAAACTGATGTTGAACTATACATATCCTATTTCACCCTCCTAATATCTGCTAGAGACTGATTGGATTGGTAATGCCAAAAACAATAACATGTGAGTCAATATGGTGTAGTATTCCTATCAGGCCATGAACAAGCAAATCATTGTGTTTCTCTGTTTAAGAGAAATTAACGAGGTCTTTCAGAATTTCTAAGATATATAGTTAATGTTTCCTTTTTTGTAATGAACAAACGTTAACTGTCAGATTTTTTCTTTTTTCCCTATATGTTCCATCTGATTCTTCCATAGCACTTGTTTGCAATTTCATTGTGACCTCCTATCATCTAAATGGCTTAAGGTTCTAATATACTGACAATTTGTCTTTCCACATATTAATTACTGTTCTTTCAATTAGCTTTTAACTTTAGATAACTTGATTCCTTTCTTCTTCTTCTTCTTTTTTAAAAAAAATTATTTTCAGCATTTTATATGGTAAAGTATTTCAAATTTTCTATGGTTAATGAGTTGCAGGGTCGCAAGTATGAGTGGCTATACTGTGGAAGTTACAAATCTGTCCCCCAGTGCAACTGAAAAAGATCTTTATGATTTCTTTTTGTTTTCTGGGGCAATTGAACACATTGAAATCATCAGGTGATAATGCAAGGGTCTGAATTCATTAAAGATTGTAGTTATTTTTTCTTCACATAAGAAACCTGCTTATTATCTATATTTTTAGTATTTTTTGTTGGGTTGATTTTATATTTTTTAATAGAGGCAGGCTTCAAGTCCAAAGTAGAAGATTCTAGGAATATCTGTATATTTTACTCAAGAATGTTTAAAATGCATGTGTTACTTGTCTAGGCATGGTGCTTATTATACATTGACATGCAGTAGTGTTTCCATGCCTTCCAAAATTGTCTTTTTTATAAGTTTTATTAGATTATTTTAGTAGTGCTTTTCTTTGTTGAGAGAAATTTTAGTAGTACTTTGAACTGTTTCCCTTTTTTCTTTGTGTGACTTATTACATGGTCTAATTTCATTGTTAAGAAGCAGTAAATAGCTTTATGGAAACTTATCTGAAGTTGTTCCGGATCCGATGCATCTGTGAACAGGTCAGGTGATTATGCTTCCACTGCTTATGTAACATTCAAGGAACCTCATTCCTTGGAAACTGCTGTATTGCTCAGTGTAAGTTTTTCTAACACCAGCTATGGGAAGCTCGTCGTTATGATGTAACAATTTACGATTTAGTTCATTTTTATACTAGTCCTTTTGGTCTTGTTATTCTTCCACTTTTCGGCAGTGTTATATTGTATATCAGAAGCTCCGTAATCTTTGCTCAAAAGGGTAGGACCATCATCGATTGGTCTCATGACTCATGATCCATTTGACTGAGATTGGTTTAATTCTGGCACACAACCACTTTGTAAACTCTATGGATGACCTGGTTCTTATTTCTAACATGACTAGGCATTATCACAGTGTTCTCTTATGTCAGTTTAAGTGAGGTTTTAAACTCGAGTTTCTCTTCTATGTTCCTACAACTATGGTAATTATTCGATTTTTCCATTAGGTCAGATGTTGCATTTGATCCTTGAATCTGAGATAAAGTTTCCATCTTCTCTGAACTGTTAAAGATTTTAAATATTTTTTCATTGGTTGTATGCTTCTCTTACAGTTTCTGAATGATTACATCATCCATGTCAGACAATTCACAAATTTTATGAGTTGTTTGCAAATGATACATAAGGCTTTGAAATACATGTTCATCACTTTACTGAAACTGTTATCTATGATCTATTTTCAACACTAGTGTTATTGCTGTTGTTCATTGATGTTGTCTCTTCCTGTGCTTAATTCTGCAGGCACTGTCTTATAGTTTTCATTTTTAGTTTTTAATTTTTTGTATCCTTTCTGGAGCTTTGGCAGATTCTCCATATTTCTCCACACCAATCCTGTGATTGTGCCCTTCCCACCAACTAAATAATCTTTTCTTGTTGATCTCTTAATAATTCATTTGATTCAATGAACTTTATAAAAGTCAGTTGCTTTATCAGCTAAATCATTGGTTGCATAAAATGGAAAATATTCATTTTTTATTTTCTCAGGGGGCTACTATTGTAGATCAACGTGTTTGCATAGCACGCTGGGGACATGATGATGAAGTTAGTGATTTCTGGGACAGGCCTTACTGGAAGCTTGAAGATGATACTCTGTCCACGGTATGCATCTTATATGTTGTTACTTTAGTTCTTTGATGGTTCAAAACATGAAATTAGCCTAAGCTTGAATATAATGTTTTGTGGAGGACTAAATGCTGAGCCTTAGACATCTGCTAATAACAGTGATTCTTAATCCTTGCATCGATCCTGGTTCTTATTGTAAAAGTGATGCACCTGGACAGAGACTGTGCACTGAGAGAAAAGGAAGAACCACAAGAACGAAAGGGAGAGGTGGAAGAAACTACCACATGGAGATATTACTTATTTATTTTTCGAAGTAAAGTCTATTTTGTCCTCAACCATGGGCAACCTTGCAGAGGCAAACCCTTTAAAATTTACCAAAAATAGGAAAATACTGAATCAGCTTAAAAAAGCCAAAATAATAAATGATAATGTACAATTTTGTGTTGAACATGACTCAAACTCTAAGGCAACTCAGATTTGATTGGCCTATGAGATCAAGAAAAAATTTCTTTAAAATGGTACTTTCAACTTCTGGGCTTCTATTGACACTTGAAACAATGGAATTGAAGGGCTGGTCTTGGTGGACTCTGTCATTGGCAAGATCATCAGGCTGTCAATGCCGATTCTGAAATGTGGCTATACTAGCAATTTTGATCAGCAGATTGAACATTATGGCAGTTTTTGTGGCTCTTGTGCATAACACTCCAATCAAGCTTCTATGCTAATAATTCTTTCCCTTCTTGCATGGATCCTCCTCCAAGTAATTTTTGCAATGATTGCTGCATCACAAGGTGCCTCTTACTTTCAATTTTAATTGCATCTCTGTTCCTTGTAATCATCTTTACCATGCTTACTGATGATTGCTACTTACAATTTTTTGTTTCTTCTGAGAGAGAAAGAGTATGTTTCCTTCAAAAGAGAGAGAGAGAGAGTAGGCAAGAAGAGAAGAAATATGAAAGTTCAAAAGGACACGAAAGTGATATGAGGAAAATCTTACATCCCATTAAGCAAGGGTAAAGAGGGGAGATCCTAGCATCCACAGCTGAAGAGCACAAACTGCTCCTATCCTTAAAGAAAATCATTGTCTTTAATAATATGTAACATAGGACTTTCTTTTGATGGAATGTGAAGGAATTAAGAGACTTCCCCCAAATTTTTATTAGGAGTAAATGATTACAAGCATGGTTTTAAGTTTTTTGGGATGGGGTTTTTCTGGTTTTCCCATGGAACGGGATATGCCATTGTCCGACCCCATCCTCACACTTGGGACAAGGATGTCCCAAGATGTGTCAATCGGGACACTAAGATAATGGCAAGATGGTCTTGTCCCAAAACTCGAGATGTTAACCATCATGGTGTCCCGCAGGATGTCCTGTTGAGATTTGAGTCCTTGGTGACAAGAGAGTTACATGTACAGAGAGGTGGGGGAAACAATAGATAGGGTGATACAACGCAGGTACAGAAACAAACCAGAGAGTTTAGTGGAAATGCTTCTGTGACTATCAATTGATCTTATTGAACAAAGGTTAGTCCACAAGCTGAAGGAGTGAAGGAAGCGGAAGGAATGAAGGACCTTGAATAGAATAGAAGAAGCTGCGGCCTGTCATTTCAAGAAAATAAAATAGGACTTGAATCACTATCAAAAAATCTTTGGTTTCTATGATTCCAAATGAACCAGCGTGCTACAGCTTTCACTGTGAACTATCCTAACCTCCAGTCCGACCAAAAGCTATGTTGTCAGGAGGACCATTCTGAATACCCAACTTATCTTAATGAACTTCTGGCATGGCTAGTAACTGAAGAGCTAGAGAGATGGTTAAATATATTCCCATCCATATTATAAGATGGTTGAGGAAACAAATAATCAGGGTTTCCTCAATGTGATTGAGATAGCTAAGTCGTCAATTGTTATTGTTTCTTATAGAAGCTGTTTATCCTCAATGGTAAAGCTAAAGAAGAACAAAGGCCTGGGATGGTTTTATCTTTCAGAAATTGAACTATAAACCAGGGAAGTGACAATGGGTATAACAGAGGTGAGGACACGTATTTTGACATGCCTTCTCATGTAAGCACATATATGACTTATCTTGAGCACATATGAAATTTTTCTCAATCCCAATTTTGAATGGCAACCCTATGGTGTCTAGAAATAGCAAAATCACTCCGATTGGCATTAAATATCTTAAAAGACTCAAATGAAGATTCAGATAAAGACAAGATTACCGGTTTTGGACTTAGAAAAGTTGCAAACAGATAAATGATTTTGTCTAAAACTTAAATCTGACCACTTAACTGGTGTTTTATCTGAAAATTTAGATATTAATGGGTGACTGTTGGTTGGTTATTTGAGGGCACCTTTATTAGTTTTTCTTAAACGTGATTTTTATATATACATCAAAGGTCCTATTTGCTTCAAGGTTTTTGTGGATTGTTGAGATTGCTTTACTAGCTTTACCCTAGGTTATATAAGGCAGCCCTTTGTTATATTCTTTATCAAACTAATTTACCCTTTATATTATTCAAGAAAGAATTTTCCAAAATATTCTTTAAGATAGAAAATGGTTTACCCATTTCCATAAGGGTAATAATTGTTAGGGTTTTTCTGACTCTTCTTTCATGTCAGATTGTGATAGCTGGACTAATAATTGAATTTTGTTTGGTTTTGATCGGACCATGCCAAGGTCATGTGCATTCTGTTGTAGTTTCATGTGTAGCACTAGTATTATGTTTCTTTTGCATGATTGTTACATTTTTTTGGTAGTTATAGACATATAACAGATGCTTGGGTTGTAAGGATGAATAGTTTTTGCAGCTTAAAATGACATCATAAGGCTTTTCTTGTTTGGACAGACCGACAGTTTTTCTAGCATGCTTGCATTGTATCACTGGATGAAATAACAAGCATTCTCTTAATAACTCTTCTGCAAATCTTCCTGCAGGAACTTGATTTCATTGCACATTTATCGAATCACCACAACAATTTTCTGACATCTTCTGCTATTAACCTGAACAGGCTGCGCCTGCCAACCATTGCACCACAACTCCAAGGGAAGCCATGACAATGGCACAAGATGTGGTCAAAGCCATGCTGGCAAAGGGATATACACTAAGCAAAGATGCCTTGATCAAAGCCAAAGCTTTGGATGAATCCTATCAAGTCTCAGCCACTGCTGCAGCCAAGGTTGCTGATCTGAGCAAGAGAATTGGACTGACAGATAAGATTAATGCTGGTGTTGATGCTGTTCGATCAGTGGATGAAACGTATCATGTATCAGAGACCACCAAGACAGTTGTGTCTGCAACCGGGAGAGCAGCTGGAAGTGTTGCAAACTCTGTTGTTAGCAGTAGCTATTTCTCTGCTGCAGCTCTACTGGTTTCTGATGCTCTCACAAAAGCTGCCAAGGTTGCGGAAGATTTGGCCTCCCATGGCAGCAAGAAGTGAAACAAACTGCTCCGAACCTGCAGCCTTGTGAGGTCATATATCAAATAAGGATTTGTAGGTTGTAAATAATGCGGTAGCAATGGGTCGCATAGTATATGACTATAGTTAGCGACTGTACTTTGATGACTTGAGTTGATGTAATAATTGACGTAATAATGCTTATCAGTTTAGATTATGGTTTATTTGTGGTCACGAGCTGATCATTGAGCTAGTTAGGTTCATAATGTAGAAGTTTCTTCAGGTTGATAATGGGAGCACCATATGGAGTAAAGGAACATGAAATGCAAAATCCATCATGTAATATTTCTTCTATTTTTCTCTATTTTTCAGGTAAAAATATCATTGATGAAAACTGGTTCCTATCACCTTGGTGTTAGAGAACTGGTCCTATGTATCACCTTGACATGCAAGCAAGAGGAGGAACTTGGCGTCCCTAATCTGAGATCCTATGCTATGGCTTATGGGAATTCGTCTGAACATGATGATCAATTGTAGGTGCGAATTGGTTCAACTACGTTGAGAAAATATGTGACCAAGTTAATTGGAGCTCTCTTGTAACAAATTGCAACAATTAGTGTCAGTGCAAATGATAGCCAAACGGGTTCAGTATTGTGGTGGATTAACAACATAAATTGTCCTGCTCTTCATGATCATGATGGTGATGATCATGATATTCGCCCAGTTAACTGCAATAAGCAAAGAAATGGTTTCATGGAGATCAATATTATACTTGCATAAAGCAAGGAGATAGCAATTGTGCTTTCGTCGGGCATTGGAGATTCTGTCAGTGATCCAAAGGAAAGTTGCTGGTAATATTTTCCCTCTCAATAACAATTTCTAATCTGAATGCACGATCACAAGGTATCTCTTCTGACAGAGCTTTAATAATTTGTCTCAAGCGTTGCCTTCAGTGCTTCTCGCAATGGGTCCTACTTTGGTACGTGTTTTGGAAATCATACACAATCAATTACTTCCTTCCAAAATAAGTCCAACCGATACTTAGGAATCTACTGTAATAACCTGGCCCAAATTTCCCCCTACATGAATCTTAAGGCACGAAAATAAATAAATAAATAAATAAATAAATAAAAATAAAATAAAAAAATAATGGAAAGAAGGCTTCGATTAGGAATCTTCTTCTTTGGTGAATTTTGAAAAGAACAGGAGTCCAGGGCCACCGAGATCCTTAGGCTCTATATAAACAAACCCATCTTTCCTCTAAGACCCTCCATCGGCAAGTATCGAGCTCCCTTTCTCCCATTGAAGTTGCCGAATCCTTTGCTTGTGCCCACTAAAAATTAAGACTGGAACGCCACGAGAGCAAAGGTAAGGTTCCGATCCTTCCTCCTCTCTCTCTTCCTCATCTTCTCATGGCTTTAGGGCACTGCTGTCGGCCATCGACTTCGTCGGAAATCCATCACGAAGATCTCTTATTTTCTAAAAATTTTTCCATGATTTCCATCGTTCGGCTCTCACCACCGGCCATCTCTTGCTCCAATACTGCCGGCCACACCCCATCATTCCATTTTAGGACATTCGGTTGTGCCGCCGTATCCCACTAGAGCACCAACCCCCACCCATATGCCATCCCCTATTCGATCAAGAAAAGAAAGAAGAAAAGAAAAGAGGAAGAAGAGAAGAGGAAAAAAATAAAAAAAAATAAAAATAAAAAGAGAGATTTGAGTTCTCTCTCTCTCCTTCTTTCACTAAGGTTGTCTCTCTCCATCCACTCTCTTTATCTCTTTATCTAATCCATGGACCTGAGTAATTATTGTCGTGCTCCCTTATCATGAACCCAAGAAATTCTTTTAGAAAAAAAAGGAGCTCGAAATCCATTTGATATCCATGCAGTATGTTGATCTTAGTCTGCTTTTTACCAGATATTCATAAAATCTAATCACTGTTAATCTCTATTGAGTCATCCTATTATGATCTTTAATGATCTCAATTATGATTTCTTCTTTTGAAAGGATAGGAAGATTTTCTCTCTACTTTCTTTCTCTCTTCTTTATCAACTTTCTCTCTCTAAGAAGATTTAGGGACTCTGGTATCGAGCCATGTTTTTCTCTTTTAGAGATCCATATTGACTCCAATAAGATTATCTAAAATCGCATTGATATTCGTGTCATACATTAACCCCATCCGTCTATATCGAGTATCTTTGAAACCACTATTAAACCATATATATTGATCGATCTTGATCTTGATCCAATTATATTTTACGATTTCTTGATCAAATCGCTTAGATCTGACCTTCGGTTAGAAAATTCTAAATTATGCTAGTGTTTCGGACATCTTATTGGATCGACCATCCGGTCATCAATCCTTTTTTCTTATGATTTAATTCTCTATGAAATTCATCGAATAAAAATTGATTATAATTTTGATATTTTAAATAGAATTATATGATTCATCTAATAAAGTCTAAAGATTTTAGGATAATTGAGGTAAATAGAATCTTAGACTTTCTTATTTATTTTTAAATTATTATATTTTTTATATAAATAAATTATTATTGATGAAATCATATTTTTCATAAAATAAGGATCAACATATGAGATATGAAAAAGTATATTTTATTATGATAATTTATTCTATAAATATATTTTATAAAAATAGCATATTTATAAAGCATAAATTTATTATTTTTTTTATCTATGTATATGTATATTTTAAGAAAAATATAAAGATTTCAAAGACTTTCAGATAGCTATGAACAAATCTCTAAAATTAGAAAAATCGACATCTAGAGCTAGCATCTATAAAAAATATAGCCCTGTCCAATGGGTATAAAGTTGGCATATAAAATAAGAATTCTGTCAATTAAAAAATATGATCCTATCACAGATATAAAATGATCTTAGCACAAATATCTATGAGCAAGATTTTGAAATATGAATAAATATATAACAAAAATGATTTATGAATTATGTTTATAAAATTTCATGATTTATGCATGCATGATAATTTTTATGACTTGCTTTATTATATAATACATGAAATACTTTATTTTATAATATCTATTATTTTCTAAATACTGCATTATCATAGAAAAACTTATGCTTGATCTAGTAAGGAAGCGTATATTTTACTTACTAAGCTAATGTAGCTCATATATTTTTTCTTTTTCTTTTCTATACAGACGAATAAGACTAGAACCGATGGATGATTCAGGCTTGAGGGTCTATCCTAGCAAGCTTGAGAATTATTGAGAATTATTGAATGATTATGATCTTGTAGTCAACTATTTATAAATTTTGAGATATGAGTTCAGTATTTATTTTTGGATTTAGATGCTCTAAACCAATCTTGGTTTAATTACTTGATGGATAATAAAATTGAGCCTTTTATTATATTTTATTTATGATGAATTTTAGCTGATTATAATAGATAGGCTTTGTATTCTTGAGGGCAGTATCCCTCGATAGTATGGTCATGTTATATCTTAGATTTGGAATGTGATTTTATACTTATTATCTATAGATTAGATTGCGGACTGACTCTTTCAGAAGTTTAGGGATCAGAGCGGCAACTATTGCCTACCATATTCAGCTTGCTAGGAACAGGGGTATCTTTGAGGCGTCTTGGTAGTCAATGAGAGTCACCTAAGAGAGGGCTTTAGTATAGGCTCGGGAGACCATGATTGTGATGTCGTCTGATCTGACCTTGGTTACTTGGGATACCTAGGACTCTCCTGCTACTCAAGCAGTGATCTATGTGATGTTTATTACTTGGGAGCCCCCATCTCTAAGTTTCTTTAAGGTCAATTTTGATGACAGTGTTAGAGGCTCTAAAGATGGTATTGCTGCTTTTGTCATCTGAGGCTTTGATTCCAGACTTATCCCTACTGGTGGATGTCACCTCTAGGATAGTATCGTCCCAGCAATGGAGTTGAAAGCAGCATGGGCTGGCATATCTTTTGCAAGGATGCAGTTACAGGTGGAGAGGTTGGTGGTGGATGGGGACTCGGCGATGATGATTGATTGACTACGAAAGGAGCAAAGGACCGTGACTACTCATCCCTTACTTAGAAATGTCCATCATCTGCTGCGGGGATGCTCCTTGGTCGACATCAGACATATTTATCGGGAGGCTAATAGTGTGGTTGATTTGATGCCTTATTTGTGGCAGAGTACATTAAAGATATTGTTTGGACTGAGCTCACCAAGGTGCCTGAGGCATTTCGGAATGTGTTTCTTTTTGACTTTTCTTTTTTTTTTGCTATATTCATGCTCGAAATGTACGGTGCTCCATTGCAAAAAAAAAAAAAAAAAATCTCTTAGTTACCTTTATCATTCTTGCTGGTAGCTGTCCTAGTTCCTTAACAACACGGACTGGATGCGTCGTGAAATTTACCACGGGATCCAACTGAAAGCTTGGCTAAAATCATTGCCTATAATGGTGTCAGAACGGGTGCTGTTGTTTTGTTTCTGAATGCAGGAAGAATTTAAAGCTCTCCAATCATGTCAGGAAACTCAAACAGCTAAACTTGTCAACAGACTCATTCTTGTGCCTGTGGATTTAAAGTTGCAAATAACATAGCTTTGCTTCTGCTAATTAGGTTGTAGTTGCTTCTTTCCCAATTGAACCCTTGTTCTGCAAATTTACTTCGAGAATAGTTTGGGTAATTGGCAACTTCCTCGTGTTCACTGTATGACAGCTATCTTAATCTTAAGTGTCGTATCTACAAAAGGGTTTCCAACAATACAGAGCAAGTAACTGAACCACCTGACAGTTTCATAGCTATAGCTTTGGTTATATTCGAAGTTCTTGGATTTCCTCTTGCTGTTAGCTTTGGTTTGCCATGGGAGGCAAACCATGGCACCAGTTTGTTACTTTACATGACAATTTAATTTCAATTGGTTATCAGGTGCATGGGAACTTTCAAGTTTCCTCTGTTGTTCGTTATAGAGAGAGATCCCCCATAGCTTACAGGGACTATATAATACATCTGCTTTCATTGCCATCTGGATCTGTTCCACTAGTATCCATAGTTTGGGCTACTCATGCATTTGAAGGGAAAGCAAGCTGAGATGATGCTGATGCTGTGCGAAATTGGTAGTGGTTAGCACCATGGCATCATTTATATGTTGCTGTAATGCTGATAGTGTGGATATAGTTTCATGAATTCTTGGACAGAAGATAGAGGTCATATGCCATGTTATCATGCTTCAATACACTGCTAGTGCATTAATAGGCTAAAATTCTGGCATAGCTGATTAAACTCAAAAGAGCTCCAGCTGCAATCAATCCAAATTAAACAAAAATTACACCATCTGAGTGCATCCTAGATTAAATATTAGACGATGAGCCACATCCTATTAATAAAAGGTCTTGGCCTCAGCCTGACAAAAGCTTATGTAAAACATGGCCACCACAAACCAAAAGATTTTGAGTACGAGAAATTCTTTGCACACCACCCATGATGATTAGCTCACGTGCGCGGGGGCTGGAAGAAAAAAATTTTTTTTTTTTGTGCGCTGCACTCCGGCCCCATAAAAATTTTCCTTTTGAGTTTATCAGTCCCACGAAACTTGGCCTTTGGGGGAATAAATCTACACCAAGTCCAAGCCATACTCTCATCATTTTTTATCTCTGATAAAGCATTGATAGGTTTATTCCAACAACGTGCATTACATAGAACTGGATTAAAATTCAGAGTCTTACCACCTAACCTAATGCTTCCCATAAATTCTGAAGAGTTCCTAAATTAAACTATAGCCTTCAATGTACATGTCGTTGTTAGGTACCAAACACCCATCAAAGAGAATTGAAGAGTTTGCTGTCCTAGTTAAAGAGGGGACTAGTATAATATCTGGTTTTTTTTTCCCAGAAAAAAAAAAGAATAATGCTGGCCTCTTGTCCACTCCAAAGACAAAGACAATAAGACTTGAATCATTCCAAAGAAATGAAGCAGGACTAATCAGTCCATGTTTAGGTTCTGAATTGCCAGGCCACTGTTTCCTCTTCTTGTTGTCGCCTCTTTTGTATCTTCATAGGAAAAGATAGACAAAGGCCTAACCATCTTTCATTAGAAAATTAGAAAGTGTACAAGAAAGAATAGAAGGATAAACAAAGCTGTCCTCCTACAGAAAAAAACTATCAAGTGTAAATCTTGAATGCCAAGAGCACCGGCCGATGCCCGGTTTTGTTATCCCCACACATTGTGAGAATCCTAGATGAATAAAAGGGGTTTTTGCTTGAAATAGTTATTGGAGAGTATTTTTGTAGTACCTTTGTCTGTTTCAGAAGGAGCATTTCAACCAAACAAAATTAGGATCTACAAATGATACATTCAGACTGCCGCAGTATCATCAGTATGGATAAAGTGACAAATTTTAGGACTTGGGCTGGCATAGAGAGCCAGAGATATCTCCAACATGCTTCATTTTTCAAAAAGAATGAGAAGATGCCAACATAAACATCTAGAGAGGCAGGTGATAAGAAGCCACAAATTTTAAGGACAACTGAAAAATAAGAACAACAAAGATAAGACAACTGATAACTGAAACCCAAGTAGTATTGCTTAAATTCTTTTCAGTTTATTAGCATTTAAATATAATTTCCTAACCATTGCACTCCAAAAGCCATAAAAGAAAATGAACAAAGAAGAACAAACAAAGCATGAGACAGAGAAAAAGAAGTGAACTTAGATATATCTGAGAAAACTCTGCTCCAGCAGATACATCTAAGAAAGCAAAGTTTTCCCAAAAAATATAAGAAGAACAACAAGAAGTAACCAAAATCCATCTTGTATTGCTTCAATTTTCTTAATTACACATCAATGAACTTCAATTCTCTGTCTTCTCCACTCAAAGACCCCATCCAAAAAAAAAGAAGTGAAACAGAAGAAAAAAAATAGAGCCATGAAAGACGGAAGAAGTCGTCTCTAAGATCCTTCCAAAACTCTCAACTCTATGTTCCACCAAAGCTATCTCTTAGCTTTGCAGTTCTGATCTCCTCTCTGTACATATTATAACAATCCATCAAATACTTCACTAAAACACTCTGCAACACCCCAAATTAAGCCTACTAAATCTCAACAGCATAGCGGGCACCGGACGAGCCCATTCTCATTGCAATCCATGCATCGCCGGAAACCCCCGACCTCCTCATCCCCCACCTCACCTTCTTCCTCTTCCTCCTCCACATACAGTTTGCAGCTCCCTGAGCAAGTCGTGCATGGAATGAACCTCACATCGCCGCACCCCTCGCATGCATCCAAGACGCCACCGCCTTTCCAAACCGCCACCATCTCGCAGCCCTCCAATGCTGTCCCCAATTCTCCGGTCTCGTGCATTTGCCGCACCTCGTCTGCCCCTCCCAAATGCTTCCCATCAGCAAAGACCCTCGGCAACGTCCAACAGCCATACCCGGTGCCAAGTAGCTCATTGAGCTCCTCTTTGAATCCCCCATGCATTGATACATCCCTCTCATCGATGCGAACGCCATATCCTTGTAGTATTACCTTCACTGCCCAACAATCCTCATAAGTCTTTCGAATTCCTCGGAGGCTTGTGAAGTAGAACACCACCTTCCCCTCACCGCCCGGCAGGCATTTATCCAAAGGCGCCACCTTTGCGGCGTTGGAGTTGAAACTAGCTCTCTTCTCGTCGATCTTCTCTTGGAATGCATCGATCCGAGCTCGAACAATTCCATGGAATTTTGGGATGTCGCCGGAATATCTCCCTTCTGTCACCTTCTCTGGTGGATCATGAGGCCGGTTGAGGGCCGGGTGCGGCGGAGAGAGCTCCTCGAGGGCCTTCCGGAAGGTGGAGAGGACCTCGGGATCGAAGTCGGAGACGATCGAATCGCCGGGGCTGAGCTGCATCCAGCCGGGCTTTGGGGAGAAGGATCCGTTAGCCAATCTGGATCTGGAAAAAGACTCCGGCGCCGGAAGGGCGTCGCGGGTGATGTGGAAGGAGAAGGAGCGGTCGACGCCGGCGGTGGCGTAGGCGGGGCGGAGGGGACTGGTGTCTTCGAGGCCCTCCATGAGCTCCCATGCGTTGATGGTCTCCGGCTCATTGGGTGGGGTCTTGGAGGGGGTCTTTGGTATCCGGCGCTCGATCATCTCTGACCAGGCCTTAGCATTGCGAAGCTCGTCGGCGAGGCGGTCGCGGTCGTAGGAGGTCTTCATCATCTCCTCGTCGGAGCCGGCTTGGTCTTCGCGGCTCGGGCCGCTGTCGAGCTTGATCGTGCCGAGTGTGGACGACGAGAGGGTGACCACGTGGGAACCGCCGTCCTTCCTTCGGCCAGCGAGGACGGAGGCGGGGCGGAGGGGGCCGGAGTAGGTCCGGTCGTACGGAGACTGGCTCCGTCGCAGGTCCCGGCGGACCTGCTTTGAGCTCGTGCAACCCATGCCCGGACCAAAACGGGAAATTTAAGCCTACTTATTTTTCACTGAATCAACGAGAGGCTGGATATAGAGTTTCGAGAGTTACAAATCGGGATCTGCGAACGCGTCGGAATCAAAAAAGAAGAAGAAGAAGAAGAAGAGATTTTGACGGACATTCCCAGAAAAAGGAGACACTTTTGGGAAGGCGAGAAGCGTTAAAAGACGCGATTTTGATCCAGAAAACGCATGCAAGCAATCAATAAACAAGGGGGCAGACTTCGATGCCGTAAAGTTAACGGAGGAGCAGAACTGGATCGAACTGCCTCGATAGGATTGGATTCGTGGGGCCGAGGCCGGCGAGTCCAGGAACAGGGGAAGCGCGGGGGGTGGGAGAAGGCAACGTGGTAGATTAGAGGGGTGAAGAGTCGAGAATGGAGCGGGGTCGGTGGAGACCGGGTCGTGGGTCATCGAAAGGAGTCGTCACCCATGAAGAAGACATCAAAAGCCAAAGAGAAGGAAACTTGTATAAAAAGAGAAAGAAAACAGAGGCAGGAGGGAGAGCAGTCGGCACGCACAAGTCAAAACAAAAGATCCATATGCGATTTTTCTGACCTATTTATCAATCTAGCAGCTCCCATTTACCCTACTATATCTTTCTCCATCCGTGCCTTTCTTTGTCCACTAGCATTTAGAGGCCTCGCCGAGATTTCTGGGGAGAGAAACCCGCCGCGATGCTCTCCTAGCTCTCCCTTCTTCTCCTCCCAACATCTAGAGAGATAGAGAGGGCGGGGGCTGGTGGGAGGAAACGTTCGGCCGAAGGAGGCGATGCCTTCCCTCTCCCGCACTGGGGGTCGGGCTCCGTACAATGTATTCAGGGCTCGTGCGAGTTTTGGGTACGTGGCATCTAGAGAGAGGTGGGGAATGGTGACGTTCGGTGGCTTGGGGTTGCAGATGATCAAACTACAAGGGGAGGATGGAATTGGATAGCAAATAAAGATGAGGTCGGATCTTCTACGTGTTTTTATGGTGCTTTGGATCCAAGGCGGCTGTTGTCACAATATGGATCATCCATAGAGATGATAATTTAATCTGCCTTATAGGATGCTCAATCCGACTTGATCCTAATAGAGAAAGTATATGCTTCATAATATATCTGAAACGTTATAGATAAATGATACAACTCATCCCGAGCCCAATTTGGATATAAATAATGCTTCACAAAATTTCTCATCCTAAGACCATCCATTCCACCTCATCCTTAGGAGACGACAAGACGGGCACCAGTAATGGCCTATCCGATCCTAGCTGTTTATATTTGGCACCATGATCAAGATTGAGCTGGAATATTATGGTATATGGATGGTGAATCTTGTTGATCATGTTCGATCATGATCGACGTGCCTAATAGAACCAATCAAACGGTTGTGATCAGCTAGCATGCCCTCTCTAACCCAACCATGGACTGGAGAGTATCCTGAGTGGTACCTGACTAATTATGCATGCAGGGGATTCTGTCACCCACCGGGCCTTCTTTGGTGGGGGTTGTTTCAGCTACTTTAAATTTGGAGTTTGTTGTCGCTATCGAAGATTTGAAGATCTTGCCATTACACGGGGAGGTTACCGTTCACACTTACCTTTTTCCCCATCTGTTCGTGGGAATAGCTTTATGAAAGTCTCAAAAGAGTCCGTTGAAATTTAATAGATTGGCACTTTGTTCGTAGGAAAGGTAGCCGGACTCCTGGACGGATGACTCGTAGGTGACCCATCCTCCCTATAAAGCACTTTGCACGTGATATGGATTGATGCAATTTGGGTCAATAATGAGTGTAAACCACACTAAGGAGAGTAACTCTTTGACCATTCAGCCACATAATTGGACATAAAGAAGATTTCTTCCCTTTTTTTCTTTTTTCTTTTTTTTTTTTCCGTTTCTAAGGAATTGATCGTTCTTTTTTTTAATCTTTTAAATAAACAGTAGATTTAAATAATACGTTACCATCTTTTCCTTCCAAAAACAAGGAAGGGTTGTAGCCTCAAGTGCTTGTCATACTCGATTCTAGTGATTGAAGTAGACAAGCAGAATTGCTAACTCAACCTAATTGTCATAGCTCACTTCGAGACACACGGTAATCTCATTTGGGTTCAAGATCGAGCCTTGCGATTAGCTTGGTTACTGAGGCGACTATAAAATAAGTTATAAGGAACCTTGTGATAATTAAGCTTTGTTCCGTTCATATTATGAATTTCTAGCTGTAAACCTCAGCTATCAAGGAAATTGCTTTTAAATGAAGATGATGATGGAGAGTCTTTGAAATCTACATGAGTATTGCTTCATTCCATAATTTGGATTATCTAGATAAACGTGCATAAGTTGCATCGAACACCAATTTGATCAATTTAGATGGGATGGTAAGAATTTGACACCAATGATTTGAACAATTGAACAAGATAAATTGATGTCTAAATTACTTATAAACTAAAATTATATTATCTAGAGATGCAAGTCATGCTAGCCATTTTCTAAGATCAAGAGGAGCTAAGCCCCACCTTTTCTATGCTATTTCTAATTTATCCTTGAGCATTAAGTCCAACCAGAATGAAACCTTTATTCCTTTACCGAAGCGGCAAGGTTGATATCATCAGGTTATTCCTTGCAAGTCAAATTATTGATAGGATTTATGTTTTCAGTTTTATTAGTGGTGAGACTCATTGCATCTTGGAGTTTTTGGGTGCTTTATCCCCGCTTTAAATAGGATAAGTTTCTAAACTACCTACTAACGCCCTGGTGTCAATTAGACACAAGATCCCTCATGTGCCTAAGACCAAGTTAATTTTATACAAATCTAAGATCCCTTGGTCTCAAGCCAAACCTAGGTCTTACCTATGGAGGAGGTAGGCTGAAAAACGATTGGATTTGATAGACACCAAATTTTCCATCCGAAATCAAATATATAAAATAGATACCATTAGATTTTACGTGGGATGGGTCAATTCTTATTGTTATAGGATACTGCAATCTATCCAATCTCCCGTATTAAACTCAACCCTCTTCTTCATTCAGTAAATAAGTAATATTGCAAGATACTATGTGATTCTAATATTGTATAATATGAAATTAAATAAGTATAATATTGAATAATATTATATAATACAACATAATGCTATAAATGTTATAATAATATTACTATAATAATGTATCTTTGTATTATTATCATATGAAATATTGTTATAATCATCTATTGTCTTTTTCAAACTATTCAGATTGGCTTTATGAATTATTTTTTGGATCTATTTTACAGTTTTTAACATACTTTTATAACTTACTATCAATCTGAAGTCAACCCTCCACTTAATTTTCTTATCTGGATTTCGTACCAATAATAATATTATTATTATATAATATAATAATTTATATTATATTATATAAAAATAATATTATATTATTATACCATATGTTATCACCATAGACTATATTATTATAATATTATAATATGTCTATTATCAAATTAGTACTCTAATTTATAATATCATATACCATGAAATATCATCAACATCATCATTAATACTCAAACTAATTTAATTCTTTTCATGTACTAGCCAAACTAATTCTTAAATTGGACCAGGTATATGGATTGGATAATAGTATATCCATATCTATATTCATTTTATTTGATGAATATAAATATGAATATAGATATTAATCAAATATAAAAATTAATATCCATATTTATTTTAAATAAATATAGATATAAATCAAATATAAACATAATGTAGAAAAATTAATGTGACTAGAAGAACAACTAAAGGCACCGTACTGACCTAAGATTATGAAGATATTAATCCTATTTTCATCCAAAGTTTGGAGAAATTAAGCAGCTATTTTTGGTTGTAAAGTGTAGACCAATCATCCAAAAATATGAATATAATCTGATAATTAGATTTTATGACCACATAATAAAAAAAATTACTAAATAAATAATAAATTAAGTTATTAACATATTAATATGATCATTTATTTTTTTTAAATTTATAAATGCTATATAAAATTAAATAGAATGATAAATAAAATTGGTTATTTGGATATAGTTCATATAATTATCTATCCATATCCATATTTATTTTATTAATAAATATCGATACATATACATATATATAAATATTAACTTAAAATTTGTATCTATAGCCAAATATATTCGAATAAAAAAAATGAATCTGGATGGATATCTAATCCACTTTCATTATAAGCCAAATGTAAATTTCACATTGAATGGTAGGGTTGCTGATGACAAATTTATCTGCTTTCTTAAAGATTTACCTTCGAACTCTAATAAGCAATCACAGGGCACATCTTGAAACTTTCTTAGCATCCAAACAGATTCTCAGGAAAAAAAAAAAAAAAAAAAATTAACATGATCTTTGATCAAAGATAAAATAAAATGATAATTTATAAAACCTGGTGTCATTCTTATCACCTAGTTTTATTTCTCTAAAATTATGCCAAAGCAAAAACTAGATGGAAAAGCTGCCACAAGATTACCTTCCTTTGTAAGATCCTGTGCCGATATGCCCTGTTGGCTTGTTATGAGACTTAGGACCCTCACCCCACCACTCTCGGAAGCAATACCCACCACGGCGTGCACCACGTGGCCCTGTACGCCGCCAATTACCATCAATCTCGGCGCGCTTCGACTCAAAAAATTGTGGCCCACGATGATTGCAGCAATGTGACCGTGCCCAATCATGGCCGTGATTGCTTTAATACTGCATCGAGATATTGTGAATAAGATTCATGAAAATCAAAGGTTCTTACCAGCCGTGTGCACCATCTTGGATTGGAGAAGACCAATTTAGCCACAAAAATAAATTATATAGAATTTATTTAAATTTTATTTTATATATATAAACACACACACGTGTACATCCATCCAGGAGTGTTTACATCTTCTTTCAACTCAATTTTAGACAAGTGAGATCCAATTTGTATCAAGTCTTTTTGAATTTTAAAAAACTATACCCTATATGATTTGAATTTTATGGTTATGTACCCATCAACCATAATTATTTATTTTTTTAATGATATATCAAGATCAAGATAAGTATTTGATGAATAAAGTTTATATAAATAAGTGATTGCGCATGACGGGTCTTATAGGATATATATTTTTTTTTGTGTTGGAGAGGATCCTTTCCTAAGATAACTGTATAAAAATGGAATAATAATTAGAAAGCATACTGTACTTTGTGCTCACCCGCGGGTGAGCATAAAATAGCCTCGGGATGTCCCCCAATCTCGCCGGGAAATGGGGAGCACGTGATGACAAGAAAAGCTTGTAATTAATAATAAGTACGATAACGGAGTCTTTTTTTTTTTTTTTTTTTTTCGGTATAAAATATTAAACATGAAGGCCTCCGGAAGTGTTCGCACGTCCGCTTCGGAGAATGAGATGAAGTCCGGCAGTAACCGATCCCATGTTCCGTTCCCAACAGGAAACGAAAGCTTCCTCTCGCCTGCCAGTTGCGTGGCTTTAAATAATGTTATAACGGTTCAATCTCCGGTCCAACAAAAAAACAAAAAAAAAACAGTTCAAACAATAAACAGGTGTAAATTAGCATTGCCCGTACTCTACACGTGTTTTTTTTTTTTCTTAAGTAATTCTTATATGGTCTAAGATCCTAGAGATTTGGAGGTCAGGCCAAATCCAAAAATTTTTATGATATATAATAGAAATAGATGATTGATGATAATTTTATTTGATTATCTATATTTAGTACCGTTCTTGCTAGATATTCTTGTTCTTCATAGGATTGAACTTTAATTTGTATAGCATATTATAGACATCCTCGCAAGTCCACATTCCTGGTGTTTTTGTTTGATACCCCATAATGCTCTTTAACCGTAACATAATCATTGCATCATATTAAGATTATAAACTAATTTGAGTAGCTCAAGAGCCCGAGCTCGGTTCCAAATAAGCTTAATCGAGCTTGATTCGAAATGAATCTAGTTGAGTTTAAACCTGACCAATAAGTTCAAAATAAATTTTAAATTAGCCGGAAATAATCTAGCCTCATCAAACTTGGCTTAATAAAACTTGTTTTAAGTTTTAATAGCTAGTGTATTACCAATCTTTAGACCTGCTCCAACAATTGACTTTTCACCATTACGAAAAACAATCAGTTAAAAGTTGAAATTGCCCAATAGGTTTCATGTAGGTGGATGCCTACTATGAACCTTCCATGATCTTGACACCCATAATCATCAATAAGAGATGTTCCCATGCATGTGATTTGAATAAATTCTCTATTTATCACCACCAAACTTTGCCATATCTTGAGTGCCTAATATTGTAGATATTCTAATAAGGTTGTACCTTTTGAAATCAACACCAATACTTGAAAACCTAAATCAAAAACAATATTCGTTGATAGCACATTCTCAGCAATTTCTAGTCCTTCCAAGGGAGGGCTGACCTTAGTTCTTAAAATAGATTTGACCAAATGAATTTTAGATGATGAGCTTCCAATGGCATCCTGAACGTGTGTCCAATTCCACAGGAGCATTAAAAACCGATTTTTTTATAAAAAAATATCTATCAGTATAAGTGGGCTTTAAAGCACCATTTTGCTTAAAAGAAAAAATAATAATTAAAAAGAAATCAACTTATGGTGTATTTCAATGAATTTGCCTTCTATCATTGACCATAGATATATCCAGCAATTCTCTATATCAACATGAGATTTACCAATTCAGTCGATCAGCGCTCTCAAATATCAATAATAAATCAACTTGTTCCATTCTTTCTATTAACAATCCATGGTATCGTCTATGTTAGAATGGTGGACCATTAATATATGCTGTTATAAGTTCTAAAGTTAGGCATTTTAAAACAGTAGCCTTCATTTTTTATTTTTATTTTTTATTTTTGTTGAATGAACAACCATGTAGGTTTCAAGTCATGATCTTATGTAACTTAAACTTGGTTGATGGTAGCCACCCACCTACTCACCCGGGCTTGGGCAAACAAGTGTATACATCCACCTTTGCCATTAAGTTATGCAAATATTGTTAGTTGGGACGGCTCTAATGTTGCTTAGAACTACTTAACCATGGGGAATCTAGTAGTCATTTCTAATGCTCCACCTCCACCTCCACCTCTCTTTGAAAAGTCAATCCGGAGGGGCCTCCATCAAATAGTGCACCATTTAGTTATGTCCAAATCAAGATCTACAAGGCTTTGACGGATCAAGTTTGATGATTGTTTTATGGTATGTCGTCTCGAAGCTTTGGATTCGTGCCTTGGATGCTTATGATTACGTATTCATTGCAAGTTGACAGAAATATATCAATTGATAAAAACTAGCAGAAAACGTCACCTTCCACCCATGCGCGTCTCCCGTGTCATCATTTGAGAATTCCTCCGGCCTCCTTGTTTTGCTTTGAGATTTTCTCTCCTCCTCGTTTCCAAAGCATTTACATCATTTTTTTCGGCAAAATTCAGTCTATACGACGTTGTTCTGCAAATGATGCTCTTGCGTCGTATAGCCTTAAAAAACTATAGCCTGATACCAAACTAATCCATCAGATCTAAGCTCATTGATATACATTTTTAGATATCAATAAAAAAAAAAAAAAAAAAAAACATTTCTTTTCTTGATGTGTTCTTTTTCTCTCGTCCTCCTCTTCAGGTGATGGTGGATTAGTTGTTTAAATTCACTGCATGTCATGATTTTGAGATCGTTTTGCCAGGTTATGCTGCAAAATAAGGATCCAACTTAATTTGACCGGAGGCTTGGTTGGGCTAAGGTGTTTTGAGTTAGACTCAAATTTAGACAAGAGATACCAACCAAGCTAGCAACTGCTGTTGGAATGATTAGTTGGGTCAAAATGTTTCCAAAAAAAAAAAAAATGATTTAAAATGGTTCGAGTTAAAGTCTAAGCGCGGGTTTGGTTGATGAATTAGAGATGGAATAACGCCCTTATTCCTCATTGGTGCTGCCAAATATTATTTTTATCCCGGCAGAATGGTGTTTACACCGACCCGAAGCAACACATTGCTGGCCGATGCCGAAAGTGTGTCAGCTGGTGAAAAACCTAAAATTGATGTCTCCTCATTTTTCTTCCTCCAAGTAATGTTTCTTTCAATTTTGCGATCGAAGAATAGTAATATTTTATATAATGAAGTCATTTATGAAACACAAATTCACTGTAGTTCTCATTGAGCTTTCACTTAACTGCTGATATGATTCTTTTTTTTCAAGTAGAAGATATGATCTTTACATAAAGACACCATATTTGAAAACCAAAGGCATGTTTCCGTGCTTTGTCCGATTACTTTGATGCTTGACGGTGATTTTTGTTTGACAAAGATGTCTAGTGGACCAGGTTGGGCAAATTTCAAACTTTACACCAGGCTCCAGCCGACAACAAGTGCGACGTATGGGATAATGGATCTCGGCAGTCAGCTTTTGACATCCAAATAAAGGAGATTTGTTCGTAGGCCAGATAAGATGATCGATTAATACTTGGTGGTTTCACTAACCCAACTACAATACATGGAGAAACCCTGGCTAGCTCAGTGATCCCTTCCATGGTGAAAGCAGATCAGCTGCTTCAAGCTGCAATCAGGTGCCGCTTGCTGAGAAGGATGAATCATGAATTATGACTGATTAGATGTCTCATTGTTGGGGATAAATTCCGCTTCAATCGAAGTCTAGCTCGATGCTTAGCCTAATGCAACCAATAGCCGCAGGAGAGCTTCGGCAGACGGGCTTCAGTCAAACTCCCAGCGGCCGAGCTTCTTTCAACCCATTCAGCCAGCCGAGCTAGTTAGCTGCCGAGCTTCTTCGGACTCCCCTCGTCAGGACCGAACCTCTCCAGCCGGCCGAACTGCCTAGCGGCCGAGCTCCTCGAACTCCTCAGCGGTCGAGCCTCAGCCGAAGTCCAACAGCCGGCCGAACTCTCCAACGGCCGAGCTTCGGATTCCCAACGGCCGAACTCCTCAATGGACGAGCCTTAGCTACATACCTCCAATCAGACGCCTATGGGAGCCGAACTTCCTCCAAGCTTCCTCTTCAGGAGTCCGAACTCCTCCGAAATGGGCACACGACGAAGGCCTTCAATCCTTCATTCGGCTGGCTCTGCGGCCATCACCATCAGTCCACCACAAGCTCTGCAGCCATCACCATCAATCCACCGTGAGTGATAGCGACCCACTATGAGGCAGCGATGGCTGTCACCATCAACCCACCGCACACGGCACCTTTCCGTGAAACTGGCTCCGCCGAACCTCGAGCGGCCCGCCAGCACGTGGCTGCAGCTGTCACCATCAAGCTCCGCTATAAAAAGGACCCCTCCAGATACGTTAACTCTAATCTCTAATCTCTCTGATCTCTAAGCTATCCTCTTCTTCTCTAAGCTCCGGAACTCATTCCCGAGCACTCCATTCCTATTGGCCAGAGCTGACTTGAGCATCGGAGGGTTCTGCTGGAGCCACCCCCACCGACTCCGGATGGAACTCTGTTTTGCAGGTCCCCGACGGCGACCTCAGCGGCCTCGATTTCAGCGACCTCCGACGATAATCAGTTTCTGCACCAATAGATTGGCGCTAGAGGAAGGGCCAACCTTCGAGGTTTTCTTGTTCTTAAAGGAGTGCTCGATGACTTTTCTCTTCCCTCTCCGAAAATCCCTTTTTCCTTCCGAAGAGAAAATGCCTCCTAGGAGAGCTTCGACTCGGCGATTGGCGTCCTGCGCGCCAGGTACATCTACTCCCGTTGTAGCCCCGGCAGCCCAGGCTTCATCCGAAGCTACCGCAGATGTAGAGCAGTTCAACCTGCTGGTCGGGTTCGCGGCCCCGTCGAGATGATGCAGGCCATGCGATAACCTCGGGCGAAGACTTTGTCAGCGAACCCACCATGAGGACGCGAGGAACCGACTTTAAGGAAGAGCATCTGGGCATACCAATCGCCCTTAGGAAGGAGAAATGGAGAGCAGAAGATCTTCCGCAGAAGGTTTCACCAGGAGGACAGAATGAAGTTCGACGGAAGAAAAGCCGAACTCCCCCCAAAAAGCTCATCGTTGGAATGAAGTTCTGCTAAAGTGAGGTATGTCGTCAACGAAGCCTCCTACAAAGAATTCATCGGAGGCGGAGTGAGGTTGAGGCAAGCAAAGTCGAGCTCCCCATCGAAGCTCATCATCGAGGAAGGGGCATGAAGTCCTCCCATGAAAACTTTCACGGAAAAGCGGAGCGAAGTTCGACAGAAGTAAGGCCGAACTTCACCTCGAAGCTCGTCATCAGACTGAAGTTCGGCGCGCGTAAGGTCGAGCTCTACCCTCAAACCTCATCATCAGAATGAAGTTCGGCGCAAGTGAGGCCAAACTCCAGGCCGAATATGTCACCAAGGAAGCCTCCTACAAAGATTTCGCACGAGGTGAGACGAAGTTCGGCCGAGCTCATGACCGCCCCAGGGCAAGCGAGGACTCCCTCTCGAGTATGACTCCAGGGAAGCTCCGACAAAGGGCATGAAGTTCTCCCGCAGCAGATTTTCACGAAAGGCCGAATGAAGTTCGGCCGCACTCACAACCTCCCCAGCGAAAGTAAGGCCGCCGAACTCACCCTGGAGCTCGTCATCAAGGAAGCCCCGACGAGGGGGCATAAAGTTCTCCCGCAGGTTTTACAACCTCGAACTCGAGCTCGCCACCAAGGCGGCCCCGACAAAAAGGTGCAAAGAAGTCCTCCTGAAAGATTCCGCGACTACGCCCCGCTCCTCTAACTCGAATTCTCAGCGAAGTTAAGAGCCAGCCGCCAAGATCGGAAGGACTACGGCCTCCCCAACGTACGCGATCGAAGCAAGTAATGCCCCTACCATCGCGATCACGGCCACGATACTGAGGAATACACTCTGCTCCAAGTCAAAATCGAAGAGCTCGTCAAAAAGGAGCGGCTGGGTAAATTTCTCCGGCACCAGCCTGAAGCAGAAAAAGATCGACTAAGAGCGCTGCCGTAACCACAAACTATAAGATTGGCCGCCTCACGGCATCATCAACGCCACCCCGGGGAGGAGCTTGGTGCGTCAGCGATTCGTCGTCTCCCAGCTACAAGGACTTGCACCAAATTAAGGAGGCAAGCATGAGGAAGTCATCCACCCCGGGGCTTATTGTCGAAGAAACGTGGAGGAACAATGCTACCACGACCTTGAAATATAGAATTTGGAGATGCGCTACTAGTAACTTTCCTTTCAATAAAATTCTTTTCTTTCGATAATATTATTTCTGGACGCGAAAACTATGCGATGTTAGGAAAGAAGCAGTCAATAATTATCGCGTTAGGAACAGAAGGAGAATCTCGTCCTAATGTGAGCAACAACCTCGGCCAGAGATAAGATCTCTCCCGAGCGAAGGCCTCGTTCACAAAGGACGAGATGGAGGGAGAGGCTCTGACAGCGGCCCTTATGTGCCCCCACAGTCTGTTAGAAATAGGAGGAGAACCTCGTCCTAACGTGAGCATCAACCTCGGCTAGAGATAAGATCTCTTCCGAGCGACCATGGGCCCGTTAGGAACAGAAGGAGAACCTCGTCCTAACGTGAGCAAAGTTGAAGACCTCGTTCACCCTAGACGAGATGGAGGGAGACGGACGACGGTCCGAATGTGCCCCCACAGCCCGTTAGGAATAGGAGTAGAATCTCGTCCTGACGTGAGCAAAGTCGAAGGCCTCGTTCACAAAGGATGAGATGGGAGGAGAGATGCGGACGACGGTCCGAATGTGCCCCCATAGTCCGTTAGGAACAGGAGGAGAACCTCGTCCTGACGTGAGCAAAGTCGAAGACCTCGTTCACCTTAGACAAGACAGAGGGAGATGGACGACGGTCCGAATGTGCCCCCACAGCCCGTTAGGAACAGGAGGAGAACCTCGTCCTAACGCAAGCAAAGTCGAAGGCCTCGTTCACCTTAGACGAGATGGAGGGAGAGGCTCGGACGACGGTTTGCATGTATCCCCGCAGCCCATTAGGAACAGGAGGAGGACCTCGTCTTAATGCAAGCAAGGTCGAAGGCCTCGTTCACCTTAGACGAGACGGAGGGAGACGGACGACGGTCCGAATGTGCCCCCACAGCCCGTTAGGAACAGGAGGAGAACCTCATCCTAACGCGAGCAAAGTCGAAGGCCTCGTTCACCTTAGACGAGATGGAGGAAGAGGCTCGGACGATGGTCCGCATGTGCCCCCGCAGCCCGTTAGGAATAGGAGGGGGATCTCATCCTAACGTGAGCAAGGTCGAAGGCCTCGTTCACCTTAGACGAGATGGGTGGAGAGGCTCGGACGACGGTCCGCATGTGCCCCCACAGTCCGTTAGGAATAGGAGGAGAACCTCGTCCTAATGCGAGCAAAGTCGAAGGCCTCGTTCACCTTAGACGAGATGGAGGAAGAGGCTCGAACGACGGTCCGCATGTGCCCCCACAGTCCGTTAGGAACAGGAGGAGGACCTCGTCCTAATGCGAGCAAGGTCGAAGGCCTCATTCACCTTAGACGAGATGGGGGGAGAGACTCGGACGACGGTCTGTATGTGCCCTCCACAGCCCGTTAGGAACAGGAGGAGAACCTCGTCCTAACGCGAGCAAAGTCGAAAGCCTCGTTCACCTTAGACGAGATGGGAAAAGAGGCTCGGACGATGGTCCGCATGTGCCCCCACAGCCCATTAGGAACAGGAGGAGGACCTCATCCTAACGCGAGCAAGGTCGAAGGCCTCGTTCACCTTAAACGAGATGGGAGAAGAGGCTCGAACGACGATCCGCATGTGCCCCCACAGTCCGTTAAGAACAGGAGGATCTCGTCCTAACGTGAGCATCAACCTCGACTAGAGATAAGATCTCTTCCGAGAGACCGTTGACAACCTCGACTAGAGATAAGATCGTTGACAACCTCGACTAGAGATAAGATCTCTCTCGAGCGATCGACCCAGCCTCAGTTAGGAATAGGAGGAGAATCTCGTCCTAACGCGAGCATCGACCTCGGCTAGAGAAAGCTATCATGTCAACCTCGGCTGAAGAGCTTCAACATCGATCTTGGCTAGAGAAAGCAACCGTGTCAACCCCGGCTGGAAATGGGATCTTTCCCGGATTTCAACTTTGATATCAACTTCAAGCTGGAGATGAGATCTCCCCCGAGCTTCGACCTAGACCAGCACAGAGCTCAAAGGAAGACTTCGGCAGTCGCCTTTCCTGCACTTCCTTTCTTCGATTTTCGAACTCGAAAGTGGGGGGGCTAGTGTTGGGGATAAATCCCGCTCCAGCCGAAGTCTAGCTCGATGCTCAGCCTAATGTAACCAGTAGCCACAGGAGAGCTTCGGCAGACGGGCTTCAGCCGAACTCCCAGCGGCCGAGCTTCTTCCAATCCGTTCAGCCGGCCGAGCTAGTTAGCTGCCGCGCTTCTTCAAACTTCCCTCATCCGGACCGAACCTCTCCAGCCGATCGAACTGTCTAGCGGCCGAGCTCCTCGAACTCCTCAGCGGTCGAGCCTCAGCCGAAGTCCAACAGCCGACCGAACTCTCCAACGGTCGAGCTTCGGATTTTCAACGACCGAACTCCTCAGCAGACGAGCCTTAGCTGCATACCTCCAGACAGACGCCTATGGGAGCCGAACTTCCTCCAAGCTTCCTCTTCAGGAGCCCGAACTCCTCCAAAATGGGTACACGACGAAGGCCTTCAACCCTTCATTCGGCTGGCTCTGCGGCCATCACCATCAGTCCACCGCAAGCTCTGCAACCATCACCATCAGTCCACCGCGAGTGATAACGATCCGCTATGAGGCGGCGATGGCTGTCACCATCAACCCACCGCACATGGTACCTTTCCATGAGACTGGCTCCACCGAACCTCGAGCGGCCCGTCAGCACGTGGCTGCAGCTGTCACCATCAAGCTCCGCTATAAAAAGGACCCTTCCAGATACGTTAACTCTAATCTCTAATCTCTCTGATCTCTAAGCTATCCTCTTCTTCTCTAAGCTCCGGAACTCATTCTCGAGCACTCCATTCCTGTTGGCCAGAGCTGACTTGAGCATCGGAGGATTCTGCTGGAGCCACCCCCACCGACTCCGGATGGGACTTTATTTTGCAGGTCCCCGACGGCGACCTCAGCGGCCTCGATTTCAGCGACCTCCGACGACGATCAGTTTCTGTACCAACAGATTGGCGCTAGAGGAAGGGCTAACCTTCGAGGTTTCCTTGTTCTTAAAGGAGTGCTCGACGATTTTTCTCTTCCCTCTCCGAAGATCCCTTTTTCCTTCCGAAGAGAAAATGCCTCTTAGGAGAGCTTCGACTCGGCGATTGGCATCCTGCTCGCCAGGTACATCTACTCCCGTTGCTGCCTCGGCAGCCCAGGCTCCATCCGAAGCCACCGCAGATATAGAGCAGTTCAACCTGCTGGTCGGGTTCGCGGCCCCATCGAGATGATGCAGACCGTGCGACAACCTCGGGCGAAGACTTTATCAGCAAACCCGCCATGAGGACGCGAGGAACTGGCCTTAACGAAGAGCATCTGGGCATACCAATCATCCTTAGGAAGGAGAAACGGAGAGCAGAAGATCTCCCACAGAAGGTTTCACCAGGAGGATGGAATGAAGTTCGGCGAAAGAAAAGCCGAACTCTCCCCAAAAAGCTCGTCGTCAGAATGAAGTTCTGCTAAAGTGAGGTATGTCGTCAACGAAGCCTCCTACAAAGAATTCACCGGAGGCGGAGTCAGGTTCGGGCAAGCAAAGCCGAGCTCCCCATCGAAGCTCATCATCGAGGAAGGGGCATGAAGTCCTCCCACGAAAACTTTCGTGGAAAAGCGGAGCAAAGTTCGGCAGAAGTAAGGCCAAACTTCACCTTGAAGCTCATTATCGGACTGAAGTTCGGCGCGCACAAGGTCGAGCTCTACCCTCAAACCTCATCATCAGAATGAAGTTTGGCGCAAGTGAGGCCGAACTCCGAGCCGAATATGTCACCAAGGAAGCCCCCTACAAAAATTTCACATGAGGTGAGACGAAGTTCGGCCGAGCTCACGACCGCCCCAGGGCAAGCGAGGACTCCCTCTCAAGTATGACTCCAGGGAAGCTCCGACAAAGGGCATGAAGTTCTCCCGCAGAAGGTTTTCACGGGAGGCCGAATGAAGTTCGGCCGCACTCACGACCTCCCCAGCGGAAGCAAGGCCGCCGAACTCACCCTGGAGCTCGTCATCAAGAAAGCCCCGACGAGGGGGCATAAAGTTCTCCTGCAGGTTTTACAACCCCGAACTCGAGCTCGCCACCAAGGCGGCCCCGACAAAAGGGCGCAAAGAAGTCCTTCCGAAAGGTTCTGCGACTATGCCCCGCTCCTCTAACTCGAATTCTCAGCGAAGTTAAGAGCCAGCCGCCAAGACCGAAGGACTACGGCCTTCCCAAACGTACGTGATCGAAGCAAGTAATGCCCCTACCATCGCGACCACGACCACGATATTGAGGAATACACTCTGCTCCAAGCCGAAATCAAAGAGCTCGTCAAAAAGGAGCGGCTGGATAAATTTCTCTGGCACCAGCCTGAAGCAGGAAAAGATCAGCTAAGGGTGCTGCCATAACCACAAACTACAAGGTCGGCCGCCTCACGACGTCATCAACGCCACCCCGGGGAGGAGCTTGGTGCATCAACGATTCATCGTCTCCCAGCTATAAGGACTTGCACCAAATTGAGGAGGCAAGCATGAGGAAGTCGTCCACCCTGGGGCTTATTGCCGAAGAAACGTGGAGGAACAATGCTACCATGATCTTGAAATACAGAATTTGGGGATGCGCTACTAGTAACTTTCTTTCAATAAAATTCTTTTCTTTCGATAATATTATTTCTGGATGCGAAAATTATGCGATGACATGAAAGAAGCAGTCAATAATTATCGCGTTAGGAACAGGAGGAGAACCTCGTCCTAACGCGAGCAACAACCTCGGCCAGAGATAAGATCTCTCTTGAGCGAAGACCTCGTTCACAAAGGACGAGATGGAGGGAGAGGCTCTGACAGCGGCCCTTATGTGCCCCCACAGTCCGTTAGAAATAGGAGGAGAACCTCGTCCTAACGTGAGCATCAACCTCGGCTAGAGATAAGATCTCTCCCGAGCGACCGTGGGCCCGCTAGGAATAGGAGGAGAACATCGTCCTAACGTAAGCAAAGTTGAAGGCCTCGTTCACCCTAGACGAGACGGAGGGAGACGGACGACGGTCCGAATGTGCCCTCACAGCCCGTTAGGAATAGGAGGAGAACCTCATCCTACGTGAGCAAAGTTGAAGGCCTCGTTCACAAAGGACGAGATGGAGGGAGAGGCGTGGACGACGGTCCGCATGTGCCCCCACAGCCCGTTAGGAACAGGAGGAGAACCTCATCCTAACGTGAGCAAAGTCGAAGGCCTCGTTCACCTTAAATGAGATGGAGGAAGATGGACGACGGTCTGAATGTGCCCCTACAGCCCATTAGAAATAGTAGGAGAACCTCGTCCTAACGCGAGCAAAGTCGAAGGCCTCGTTCACCTTAGACGAGATGGGGGGAGAGGCTCGGACGACGGTCCGCATGTGCCCCCGCAGCCCGTTAGGAACAGGAGGAGGACCTCGTCCTAATGCGAGCAAGGTTGAAGGCCTCATTCACTTTAGACGAGACGGAGGGAGACGGACGACGGTCCGAATGTGCCCCCATAGTCCGTTAGGAATAGGAGGAGAACCTCGTCCTAACGCGAGCAAAGTCGAAGGCCTCGTTCACCTTAGACGAGATGGAGGGAGAGGCTCGGACGATGGTCCGCATGTGCCCCCACAGTCCGTTAGGAACAGGAGGAGGACCTCATCCTAATGCGAGCAAAGTCGAAGGCCTCGTTCACCTTAGAAAAGATGGGGGAGAGGCTCGGACGACGGTCCGCATGTGCCCCCACAAGTCCATTAGGAATAGGAGGAGAACCTTGTCCTAACGCGAGCAAAGTCGAAGATCTCGTTCACCTTAGACGAGATGGAGGGAGAGGCTCGGACGACGGTCTGCATGTGCCCCCGCAGCCTGTTTAGAAATAGGAGGAGGACCTCGTCCTAACACGAGCAAGGTCGAAGGCCTCGTTCACCTTAGACGAGATAGGAAGAGAGGCTCGAACGATGGTCCACATGTGCCCCCATAGTCTGTTAGGAATAGGAGGAGAACCTCATCCTAACACGAGCAAAGTCGAAAGCCTCGTTCACCTTAGATGAGATGGGGGAAGAGGCTCGGACGACGGTCCGCATGTGCCCCCGCAGCCCGTTAGGAACAGGAGGAGGACCTCATCCTAACACGAGCAAGGTCGAAGGCCTCGTTCACCTTAGACGAGATTGGGGGAGAGGCTCGGACGACGGTCCGCATGTCCTCCCACAGTCCGTTAGAAATAGGAGGATCTCGTCCTAACGCGAGCATCAATCTCGGCTAGAGATAAGATCTCTTTCGAGCGACCGTTGACAACCTCGACTAGAGATAAGACCGTTGACAACCTCGACTAGAGATAAGATCTCTCCTGAGCGATCGAGCCAGCCTCGATTAGGAACAGGAGGAGAACCTCATCCTAACGCGAGCATCGACCTCGATTAGAGAAAGCTATCATGTCAACCTCGGCTGGAGAGCTTCAACATTGATCTTGGCTAGAGAAAGCAACAATGTCAACTCCGACTGAAAATAGGATCTTTCCCGGGCTTCAACTTCGATATCAACTTCAAGCTGGAGATGAGATCTCCCCCGAGCTTCGACTTAGACCAGCACAGAGCTCAGAGGAAGACTTCGGCAGTCGCCTTTTCTGCACTCCCTTCCTTCAATTTTCGAACTCGGAAGTGGGGGGCTAGTGTTGGGGATAAATCCCGCTCCAACCAAAGTCTAGCTCGATGCTCTGCGGCCATCACCATCAGTCCGCCACAAGCTCTGCAGCCATCACCATCAGTCCACCGTGAGTGATAGCGACCCACTATGAGGCGGCGATGGCTGTCACCATCAACCCACCGCACACGGCACCTTTTCGTGAGACTGGCTCCGTCGAACCTCGAGCGGTCCGCCAGCAAGCAGCTGCAGCTATCACCATCAAGCTCCACTATAAAAAGGATTCCTCCAGATATGCTAACTCTAATCTCTAATCTCTCTTATCTCTAAGCTATCCTCTTCTTCTCTAAGCTCCGGAACTCATTCCCGAGCACTCCATTCCTATTGGCCAGAGCTGACTTGAGCGTCAGAGGGTTCTGCTGGAGCCACCTCCATCGGCTCCAGACGGAACTCTATTTTGCAGGTCCCCGACGGCGACCTCAGCGGCCTCGACTCCAGCGACCTCCGACGATGATCAATTTCTGCACCAATAGATTGGCGCTAGAGGAAGGGCCAACCTTCGAGGTTTCCTTGTTCTTAAAGGAGTGCTCGACGATTTTTCTCTTCCCTCTCCGAAGATCCCTTTTTCCTTCCAAAGAGAAAATGCCTCCTAGGAGAGCTTCGACTCGGCGATTGGTGTCCTGCGCGCCAGGTACATCTACTCCCATTGCAGCCCCGACAGCCTAGGCTCCACCCGAAGCCACCGCAGATGTAGAGCAGTTCAACCTGCTGGTCGGGTTCGCAGCCCCATCGAGATGATGCAGGCCATGCGACAACCTCGGGCGAAGACTTTGTCAGCGAACCCACCATGAGGATGCGAGGAACCGGCCTTAAGGAAGAGCATCTGGGCATACCAATCGCCCTTAGGAAGAAGAAATGGAGAGAAGAAGATCTTCCGCAGAAGGTTTCACCAGGAGGATGGAATGAAGTTCGACGGAAGAAAAGCCGAACTCCCCCCAAAAAGCTCATCGTCGGAATGAAGTTCTACTAAAGTAAGGTATGTCGTCAACGAAGCCTCCTACAAAGAATTCATCGGAGGCGGAGTGAGGTTGGGGCAAGCAAAGTCGAGCTCCCCATCGAAGCTCATCATCGAGGAAGGGGCATGAAGTCCTCCCACGAAAACTTTTGCAGAAAAGTGGAGCGAAGTTCGACAGAAGTAAGGCCGAACTTCACCTCGAAGCTCGTCATCGGACTGAAGTTCGGCGCACGTAAGGTCGAGCTCTACCCTCAAACCTCATCATCAAAATGAAGTTCGGTGCAAGTGAGGCCGAACTCCGGGCCGAATATGTCACCAAGGAAGCCCCCTACAAAGATTTCGCGCGAGGTGAGACGAAGTTCGGCCAAGCTCATGACCGCCCCAAGGCAAGCGAGGACTCCCTCTCGAGTATGACTCCAGGGAAGCTCCGACAAAGGGCATGAAGTTCTCCCGCAGCAGGTTTTCACGAAAGGCCGAATGAAGTTCGACCGCACTCACGACCTCCCCAGCGGAAGCAAGGCCGCCGAACTCACCCTGGAGCTCATCATCAAGGAAGCCCCGACGAGGGGGCATAAAGTTCTTCCGCAGGTTTTACAACCCCGAACTCGAGCTCGCCACCAAGGCGGCCCCGACAAAAGGGCGCAAAGAAGCCCTCCCGAAAGATTCCGCGACTACGCTCCACTCCTCTAACTCGAATTCTCAGCGAAGTTAAGAGCCAGCCGCCAAGACCGAAAGGACTACGGCCTCCCCAACGTACGCGATCGAAGCAAGTAATGCCCCTACCATCGCGACCATGGCCACGATACTGAGGAATACACTCTGCTCCAAGCCAAAATCGAAGAGCTCATAAAAAAAGAGTGGCTGGGTAAATTTCTCCGACACCAGCCTGAAGCAGAAAAAGATCGGCTGAAGGCGCTGCCGTAACCACAAACTACAAGGTCGGCCGCCTCACGGCGTCATCAACGCCACCCCGGGGAGGAGCTTGGTGCGTCAGCGATTCGTCGTCTCCCAGCTACAAGGACTTGCACCAAATTGAGGAGGCAAGCATGAGGAAGTCATCCACCCCGGGGCTTATTGTCGAAGAAACGCGGAGGAACAACGCTACCACGACCTTGAAATATAGAATTTGGGGATGCGCTACTAGTAACTTCCTTTCAATAAAATTCTTTTCTTTCGATAATATTATTTCTGGACGCGAAAACTATGCGATGACAGGAAAGAAGCAGTCAATAATTGTCGCGTTAGGAACAGAAAGAGAATCTCGTCCTAATGCGAGCAACAACCTCGGCCAGAGATAAGATCTCTTCCGAGCGAAGGCCTCGTTCACAAAGGACGAGATGGAGGGAGAGGCTCTGACAGCGGCCCTTATGTGCCCCCACAGTCCATTAGAAATAGGAGGAGAATCTCATCCTAACGTGAGCATCAACCTCGGGTAGAGATAAGATCTCTTCTGAGCGACCGTGGGTCCGTTAGAAACAGGAGGAGAATCTCGTCCTAACATGAGCAAAGTTGAAGACCTCGTTCACCCTAGACGAGATGGAGGGAGACGGACGACAGTCCGAATGTGCCCCCATAGCCCGTTAGGAATAGGAGAAGACCTCGTCCTGATGCGAGCAAAGTCGAAGGCCTCGTTCACAAAGGATGAGATGGAGGGAGAGATGCGGACGACGGTCCGCATGTGCCTCCACAGCCCGTTAGGAACAGAAGAAGAACCTCGTCCTGACGTGAGCAAAGTCGAAGGCCTCGTTCACCTTAGACGAGACGGAGGAAGACGGACGGCGATCCGAATGTGCTCCCACAGTCTGTTAGAAATAGGAGGACAACCTCGTCCTAACGCGAGCAAAGTCGAAGGCCTCGTTCACCTTAGACGAGATGGGGGAAGAGGCTCGGACGACGGTCCGCATGTGTCCTCGCAGTCCGTTAGGAACAGGAGGAGGACCTCGTCCTAACGCGAGCAAGGTCGAAGGCCTCGTTCACCTTAGATGAGACGGAGGGAGACGGACGATGGTTCGAATGTGCCCCCACAGCCCGTTAGGAATAGGAGGAGAACCTCATCCTAACGCGAGCAAAGTCGAAGGCCTCGTTCACCTTAGACGAGATGGAGGAAGAGGCTCGGAACGGTCCGCATGTGCCCCCGCAGCCCGTTAGGAATAGGAGGAGGACCTCGTCCTAACGCGAGCAAGGTCAAAGGCCTCATTCACCTTAGACTAGATGGGTGAGAGACTCGGACGATGGTCCGCATGTGCCCCCACAGCCCGTTAGGAACAGGAAGAGAACCTCGTCCTAACGCGAGCAAAGTCGAAGGTCTCGTTCACCTTAGACGAGATGGAGGAAGAGGCTTCGGACGACGGTCCGTATGTGCCCCCACAGTCCATTAGGAATAGGAGGAGGACCTCATCCTAATGCGAGCAAGGTTGAAGGCCTCGTTCACCTTAGACGAGATCGGGGGAGACTCGGACGACGGTCCGCATGTACCCCCACAGCCCGTTAGGAATAGGAGGAGAACCTCGTCCTAACGCAAGCAAAGTCGAAAGCCTCGTTCACCTTAGACGAGATGGGGAAAGAGGCTCGGACGACGGTCCGCATGTGCCCCCGTAGCCCGTTAGGAATAGGAGGAGGACTTCGTCCTAACGCGAGCAAGATCGAAGGCCTCGTTCACCTTAGACGAGATGGGGGGAGAGGCTCGGACGACGGTCCGCATGTGCCCCCACAGCCCGTTAGGAACAGGAGGATCTCGTCCTAACGCGAGCATCAACCTCGGCTAGAGATAAGATTTCTCCCAAGCGATCGTTGACAACCTCGGCTAGAGATAAGACCGTTGACAACCTCGACTAGAGATAAGATCTCTTCCGAGCGATCGAGCCAGCCTCGGTTAGGAATAGGAGGAGAACCTCGTCCTAACACGAGCATCAACCTCGGCTAGAGAAAGCTATCATGTCAACCTCGGCTAAAGAGCTTCAACATCGATCTTGGCTAGAGAAAGCAACCGTGTCAACTCCGGCTGGAAATGAGATCTTCTCCGGACTTCAACTTTGATATCAACTTCAAGCTGGAGATGAGATCTCCCCTGAGCTTCGACCTAGACCAGCACAGAGCTCAGAGGAAGATTTTGGCAGTCGCCTTTTCTGCACTTCCTTCCTTCGATTTTCGAACTTGAAAGTGGGGGGGCTAGTGTTGGGGATAAATCCCGCTCCAGCCAAAGTCTAGCTCGATGCTCAGCCTAATACAACCAGTAGCCGTAGGAGAGCTTCGACAGACGGACTTCAGCCGAACTCTCAGCGGCCGAGCTTCTTCTAATCTGTTCAGCCGGCCGAGCTAGTTAGCTGCCGCGCTTCTTCGAACTTTCCTCGTCAGGATCGAACCTCTCCAGCCGGTCGAACTGTCTAGCGACCGAGCTCCTAGAACTCCTCAGCGGCCGAGCCTCAGCCGAAGTTCAACAGCCGGCCGAACTCTCCAACGGTCGAGCTTCGAATTTTCAGTGGTCGAACTCCTCAGCAGATGAGCCTTAGCTGCATACCTCCAGCCAGACGCCTATGGAAGCCGAACTCCCTCCAAGCTTCCTCTTCAGGAGTCCGAACTCCTCCGAAATGGGTACACGACGAAGGCCTTCAACCCTTCGGCTGGCTCTGCGGCCATCACCATCAGTCCGCCGCAAGCTCTGCAGCCATCACCATCAGTCCACCGCAAGTGATAACGATCCGCTATGAGGCGGCGATGACTGTCACCATCAACTCACCGCACACGGCACCTTCCCGTGAGACTGGCTTCGCCGAACCTCGAGCGGCCCGCCAGCACGCGGCTGCAGCTGTCACCATCAAGCTCCGCTATAAAAAGGACCCCTCCAGATACGCTAACTCTAATCTCTAATCTCTAAGCTATCATCTTCTTCTCTAAGCTCCGGAAGTCATTCTCAAGCACTCCATTCCTGTTGGCCAGAGCCGACTTGAGCGTCGGAGGGTCCTGCCGGAGCCACCCCCATCGGCTCCAGACGGGACTCTGTTTTGCAGGTCCCCGGCAGCGATCTCAGCGGCCTCAACTCCAGCGACCTCCGACGACGATCAGTTTCTGCACCAACACTCATGATTACTTTGTCAATGGACCAGGGGGTCTAGGATGGGTTTCTGGGCAACACAAGGATCATGTCGTGCTGTAGATTTTCATTGAGTTCTGCTCAATATCCTGACCTCAAGTTCTTCAATGTTAAAGTTCCATGATTAATAAATTTGTCAAAAAGATCTGTTTTATAGATGATCTAGGCTGGGTCCTGTACAATTTCTAGGCCGTGGGCTGGTCTCTGAACAGGTGATCATTTGCCGACAGACCTCGGATCGATGACATGGCAAGGCATACTCCTAAATAACAAGAACGGAGATCAGGTCGAGCAGGGATTGCTTTCTTCGATCCATCGAAGTAAAACCAAATCTGTAAGCAAGGTCGTATCCAAATGCCTAGCTCGAGAGGCTGGATTAATTCGTCAAAACATGAAACAATTGCTCCAAAACAGATGGTACTGATCAAACAAACTACGAATGCTGGATGTCGTACTTATTGTTGCTTTAATTCTTAGAATGGCTCCAACCCAAAATTTAAGGCGGAAAGGATGGATGGTAGGCATTGCAAGTAGTGAAGGTCTAACACTATTTATAACCGGATGGAATGCTTCAATTATTTCATGTTAGAGAGTGAATTCAGGCGGGTGGCATCACAAACATGAGGCCTTCCAACAACTTCGCCATTCGAACTCATTCCCCACCACTCCTCTCCTCGTATATCCTTCCCTTCTCCCTCTCCTTCCATTCTCCTCTGGCCTCATTTACCCTCGCTGCAACCATGAGGCCGGGAAACGCCCTCTTACTCCTACTCGCCGGCTGCATTCCCCTCCTCCCCCTTGCCTCCACCGCCGCCGTTCCCGGCGCCGGCAGCCATCCCGTCCAAAGGCTCCTCCCCCCTGCCGACCCTCGGATCGTTCCCCTCTGCAGCCAGACCTATACCCCGGACATCTGCATCAGCGCGGCTCGCCCCTACGCCCATGAATACCCGGTCATCGACGCCACCAACCTGTTCAACATCCTGGTCCGTGCTCTCAGAGACCGCATCCAAGTCGACACGGCCAAGACCCTCGCCATGACCAGGACCCAGAAGTTGGATAAGATGGTGAACGTTAGCATCGACAGCTGCCTTAGATCTTACGAGGACGCATTGGAGCACACGGGCGAAGGGATCGAGGGATTCATAACACGCGACCTGGGAACGTTCGAGACCACATTCAGCATGGTTATCGGCGTGTTCAGCAGTTGCAATGACGAGTTCGTGGATATTCCAAACCCGCTGGAAGCTCAGAATAACAGGTTGATGAACATGGCTGGCAATTGCATCCACATTGGCAAAATGACCTTTAAAGAATAAGGAAATGCGGTTTCCGTTTGTGATTTTTAGCTCTTCCACAGGTGTTAGAAGTGTTGCTTGTTTTGAAGAAGGGACGATCCTTTTATGCATGTAGTAAGCGGAATGCAAGGAAATGGTTGGGACTTTTGCTCCTTTGTTTTCCCCAGTGGTTTTACTGCAGTGGTTATGGGTGGTTTCGGATTATAAAAGGGCGGCAATTACTTCCCATGGCCATAGCTAACTCCTAAATCAACCAATATATATATATATATATATATACAAGCATATAAATTAGTATGGATAAATTCTTTGTTGGCCTTATGATTCTTGTAATAACTCTATGATGATTGAATCATCCATTAGCTATTGTAGCAATTTGTATTTGTTTTATTGCAAAACATGTGCACTGCTTCTCTAACTGGATGAGAGAGATTAGGCCTTGGGCCAATAATCCACTTTTTTATGTTTTTTTTGATAGAGGAGAGTTTATATATATAAATACAAACAAAAGAATCAGAAAATGAAATATCAATTGGAGCAGTCATTACATTAGTTTATAAAATCTCTCGTGGTTAGTAACAAAAAAAAAAAAAAAAAAGATCTAATTTTCGGTACTGTATGCCTCGAATAATCCACATCCTTTATCTTGAAAATCTTGTCAATGTGGTTGAATGGTAGCATGTCTTCTATACTTCAAGTGGACTGATGCCAAGATGGTACGGAATGGGCCTAATATACTGATGTATGGTTACCTCAGTGCACTTCCCATGGGCCTAACATTGCCTAGGGATAGCCTTCAAAAATCCTTAGGTAACATAAAAACCAATTTACCATTGTCCGACTTTGAATATAGGACACTCTTCACCACCTGTTGCTGGTGTTGTCATCATAATTCGGTTGATGGTAAATAGACTCCACGAACTGCCGTGGAATTGGGTCTGATTCATTCACAGCTATCAACCATCTGAAGAAAAACTCCACACAAGAAATGTAGCCCTTGGAGAGAGCAAAGAGTTGGAAATGCATATCAATCCGCAAATATCATGTCGACATGTCATGGAGAGAAGAAGCTTGCATTAAGAAAAGGTTTTGTTGCTGCACCTCTCCGACTAGGAAGACAGCTAGGACTTCTCGGTGAGCTGAAGTAGGTTGAAGAATAGGAACTCTCGAACACTTGCAAAGAAAGCCCGCAACGCCACGGAAGAAGGCGATGGAATCTCTGATGAGGAACCTTCCAATGCTTAAGTCAGTGACGGTTAGAAAGGAAGAATAGTGAAAAAAAGATGGTGGGAACGGAGAGTTTCGATGGTTCTGAGAGTTCACAACAAAGAATTCTATTCTCCCTTTTCTTCCACCTTTTTATGGAACTGATCGGTGGTTACAGGGTAAAACTGGGCTTAATTTTCATGCACTTGGATGTGATCTCGAACATCCATCAGTGGAATAAGAGACCCACCATGAGAACTTCCACTGAGAAGGATCTTTAGGAGAAGATGGGGAAACTTCGTACCTGCCAAAGGATCTGGGTTGGTGCAAAGGGTCAGACTATAACATCCTGGTTTGGATGTCAAAATAAGCGGTCAAGCGTTTGGACGGTTCTTTTCGGTGTCAAAACCAGGCTATCCTGGATAAGTCCTCGCCGGATACCAACGGTTATCTCACCGTACGAAAACGGAGCCGAACCCGCCGCTTGGAGACTTAGCTGACTGGAGTTCTGTGGTCTCTTTTCGGTTCAAATAGAGAGGACGAAACCGCGGACGGCTGGTGGATTTGTGTAATTTTTTCTTTCGGTCGAAAGAGATACGGGGATGCGGAGGACTTCTTCGTTGCTCTTCTCCTTACCCGTCTCTTATTCAGCGAGAGATGCCGCTGCCTGTCGAACTGAGCACGGTGTCATCCTTCCAGCATCTCCTAGAAGGAATGCTGCATCATCTTCTCGTGAAACCGCCCCCAATAAGAACATTTTCTTTTTCAGGCATCGACTGCTGCTAATAATTGTATAGCAAATGGATATTTCAACTAAGAAGGCATTTTTCTGGAGATTGGGTGGTGTTTTAAAAAAGAAGTAATACTGGTGACAAAGCTGTTACTGCAACTTTTTCGAAAGGATTTTCTTTTTAAAAAAAGAAGAATAAAGAAGGGCCAATTATACTGGTGCAAGGATATTGTCAGGAGGGCCGTCTCGGAGATGCAAGGAAAGTCTTTGATTCCATGTCAGGTAAAGGTCTTTCTCCTGATTGTCAGACATGCTTACCTTGATTAATGGATTCAACAAGAATCAAAAAATGGATGAGACTATGGAACTATTCAAGAAAATGCAACAGCAAGGTTTGAAGCCTAATGTTGTTACCTATATTACTTTACTAGATGGACCATGTCACCTTGGAAGAGTGGAGGATGTTGGAAGCCTCCTTGATGAGATGGTTGCACAAGGGATCCACCCAAATGTAATCACTTACAACTCTATGATATGCGGTTTTGGTAGAGTTGGGAAGTGGAAAGAAGCTTTTCAGTTGCTTAATGAAATGATAGAGCGGGGAATCCATCCTAACATCGTGACACTCAGTGCACCGATTGATTTCATATGTAAAGAAGGAAAGGTTCAAGAGGCACATAGATTATTGGAAAGATGATTAGTGGCGGTATGGAGCCTAATGTTGTTACTTATAATATACTAATGAATGGTTACTGTATGGTAAGGCAAATGAATGATGCAGTGAGAGTTTATGATTCGATGGTTTCAAAAGGCCATAAGCCCAATGTTGGGTATTGCAGAAGGTGTAGGATTGATAAGGCTTTGAGTCTCTTTAATGCAATGCCTCGTAATGGAGGAGTGCAACGTACAACAATTGTATGCGACACCATGTTAGCTAGAAAAATTCTTTGACAAGATGCTTGCTGCTGGGGTTTGTCGAGATCTTCACACATACAACACAATCTCGGATGGGCTTTGCAGAAACCGGTGTATTGATAAAGCTACGAAGCTATTTCAAGATGCATTATCATCTAATGTTGACCTCGACGTCATCTCTTTCACCATCCTAATTGATGGTTTGTTTAAAGCTGGTAAAATCAATGAAGCCAGAAATCTCTTCAATGCTATCCCTACCACCAAAGGTTTGAAGCCGACCATTGTTACATATACAGTAATGGTGAAAGGTCTGATAAAGGAAGGGTTGTTTGATGAGGTTGATTATTTGCTCTTGGACATGGAGAAATCTGGTTGTCCTGCAAATTCTGTCATGTTCAATGCCATGGTTCATTGTTTGCTGGAGAAAGATGAGATAGAAAAAGCAATGAAAATTATTAGGAAAATGAAGGAGAAAAGCTTTTCTTTTGAGGCATCAACTGCTGCTCAGATATTCAAGGTGTTATCGAAGGATGGACAATATCGTGACTATCTGAAGTTGCTTCCAGATTTTTCTGAGCACCGTGCAAAGTGATGAAGTCGCCATGAATCGTTAATATGAGTTTGCTAACAATTGTATAACAAATGGATATTTCAACTAAGAATGTCTTTTTTTGTGAGATCTGATTCTATCACGTGTTGACAGACTATTAAATAAAATTTAGCCTTGAATACCAGATCCACCCCTTTTAGGAACTATGGTTCTAGAAATAGGTTTTGTATGTCTGTGGGACTACTTTAGTGGTGTTGTCAGGGAACTGGAGACATCATGGTTATGGGAAGGGCTGTGCCAAATGATTGTCTTCTGCCTTGGACAATGACATTGTGATGGCCACCATTGAGGGGGGGAGCCAGGGATCTGATTTTGATCGTGCTTGCTTTTGAGCAGATGAAGAGACGAGTTCTACATGTTCTTTGAAGATAATGGTAGAATTGTAGTGAATCTGAAGGGTGAAATGCAGAAGTCCGCTATCACTGAACTTATTGAAAGAATTGTGCTGATATTTTGCATGGATTGCACCTCACATTTGCATCCAGTGTGACAAGCAATAAGGATCCAAATTCATGCAGACATTCTAGATGGTAAGTTTGGTATAACAGGCACCTTCAGTTGTAGTGATGAAATAGGCCACTGGTTGTGATCAATTGGGTTTGGCCTTATTTATACTTATTATCTTGGTTCAGATTTCAGCTGTTGATGAGTGTTCAGACTACTCCTATTTATGCTTTTATTGTTCATCTCCTTTACCATGGTGTAATACTGTTTGTTTCCTTTACTGTACAGTGGTGTAGGTATTGTTTACTTCCTTTACTGTAAACTACAAATTATGGTTTCAACTTGTCTGCCACTGCCACTTACTACTCTTATATGCTAATATATGTAATGATAACCTTAGCATTTTATTGAAAGTGGTAGTTTTCCTGCTATGTGTTCACCAATTTTCCAAGTTTGCTAACCAGGGAATCTTGAGTTGAGACCTTATATGAAAAGATAATGCTGCTAAATGTTTCCTGATCGAACAGTTTTGATGCTTATCTATAACAAAATTTGTCAGTATAGCATTATCTCTTAGCCTATTTTAAATGGCTTAATATAGGAAAGATTGTTCAATGAGGCTAATATTTTACTATTGCTCTGCAGATTGTCTTGTACCAATACTATTATTTGTAGGTTGCTGGAAAAAAAAAGAGATGAAGGCCACATATATTCTTCGAAAAGAAAAAAGGAGCAAATATTTTCTCTCAAAGCATTATTGCTTCTCAAATGTTAATTTTATTCTTGAGATGGATATGATATCATATTATAAATATGATATCATATTATAAATATAAATATAAATTATAAATATGATATATTATAAATATAAATATAAATTAGAATATAATATATTATGTATAATATAATCTATAATATATAGTTATATTATAAATATAATATATATAATATAATAAGATTATTATTATAATAATCTAATAATACTATATAATATAATATTATGCTATATTATAATATAATTATAACATAATATTATATTATATGATATTATTATAATATTATTACTTAATAATCATGTATTATAATAATATTATAATATTATTATTGGGGATAAATTTCGCTCCTGCCGAAGTCTAGCTCGACGCTCAACCTAGTGCAACCTGTAGCCGCGGAAGAGCTTCGACGGATGGATCTCAGTCGAACTCCTACAGACGGTCGAACTCCTTCCAGCAGACCGAACTGGTAACCCCAGCTGCCGGCTTCTTCGACTCCCCTCGAGACCGAACTCTCGCCGGGAGACTCGAACTCGGCGAGCCTCAGCCGAAGTCCAACAGCCGGCCGAACCCCCAAACGGCCGAGCTTCGGATTCTCAGCAGCCGAACTCTTCAGCGGACGAGCCTTAGCTGCATACCTCCAGCCAGACGCCTATGGGAGCCGAACTCCCTCCTATCTTCCTCTTCAGGAGCCCGAACTCCTCCGAAATGGGCACACGACGAAGGCCTTCAACCCTTCATTCGGCAAGCTCTGCAACCATCACCATCAGTCAGTCCGCCGCAGGCGATAGCGACCCACTGTCAGGCGGCGATGGCTGTCACCCTCAATCCGCCGCACACGGCACCATCCCGTGAGACTGACTCCGCCGAACCTCGAGCGGCCCGCCAGCACGCGGCTGCAGTTGTCACCATCAAGCTCCACTATATAAAGGACCCTCCCGACACGCTAAGGCTAAGCTCTCTGAACTCTCGACTCTCTAAGCTCTCCTCCTCATCTCTAAGCTCCGGAACTCATTCCGAGCACTCCATTACTGTTGGCCGAAAACTAACTTGACCGTCGGAGGGTCCTGCCGGAGCCACCCCCCACCGGTTCCGGACGGGACTTCATTTTGCAGGTCCCCGACGGCGACCTCAGCGGCCTCGACTCCGGCGACCTCCGGCGAAGATGGATTTCTGCACCAACAGATTGGCGCTAGAAGGAAGGGCCTGAACCTTCGAGGTTCCCTTGTTCTTAAAGGAGTGCTCGGCGACTCTTCTCTTCCCTCTCCGGAGATCTCCCTTTTCTCTCTCGAAGAAGAAATGCCTCCCAGGAGAGCTTCGAGACGGCGCTCGGCGGCCTCCGCGGTCCGGACCCATCCAGATCCGCCTGTCCCTGCTTCGGCCCCGGCAGCTCAAGTTCTACCTGTACCTACGGTGGAGGTGGAGCAGCTCGACCTGCTTGTCCGACAGGTCCGTGGCCTCACGGAGGCATTGCAGGCTATACAGCAGCCTCCGCTAACGACCGCCCCAGGAAACCCACCATTGGAACGTCGGAATCGGCCCCAAGGAAGAGTACCAGGGCCAGACCTACCGATCGCCCGGGAGAAGGGGAAGCAGAGGGCCGAGGATCCGTGTTCGGATCTTTGTTCTCTTCTGGGGGAGACCTTCCCCATTCGTAGTTGGAAGCACCCCAAGGTCTGCAGCCAAGACGATGTCCTCGATTGCAGAGGCTACGGAGATGGACCGACGTATTGAAGAGCTCGGCCGCGTCACCCTCGGCTCATCATGCCGACGTCCGTGCCGAACCTCCCTTCTTCCCTCCCCAAATTATGCAAGAACCTGTTCCACCGACCTTCGAGCTCCCTCAACAGTTGAAAGCTACGATGGAACTTCTGATCCGGTTGATCACCTTGGAGGCCTTCCGCGCCATGATGCTGCTTCACGGCGCTTCAGATGCCATGCTGTGCCGAGCCTTCCCATCTACCTTAAAGGGAGCAGCGAGGAACTGGTACTCGGCGTTGAAGCCAAACACGATCTTCTCTTTCGACCAGATGAGCAGTCGGTTCGCGGCCCACTTCATCAGCAGCCGACGACCGAGCCGAGGTTCAGATTCCCTGATGAGCGTCAAGCAGAAGCAAGGGGAATCCATCCGGACTTACGTCACTCGGTTTAACGCCGCGGCATTGGAAGTCCGGGACTTGGACCAGTCTGTCGCGATGGCCGCACTCAAGGGCGGCCTTCCGGAAGAACGACTTGTTGTTCTCCCTGGAAAAGAAGTATCCAAGGAATTTCGCGGACATGCTTGCTCGGGCTGAAGGATACGCCCGGGCAGAGGAGGCCTTCAAGGCCAGGGATGACGAAGCCGACGGCAAGCGGCGAGCTGAAGGGCCGAGCAGGTCCACCGAGGAAGAGAAGCGGAGTAAAGCTCG
>QRFJ01000014.1:2677545-2820639 GCA_006176705.1 Cocos nucifera
GGGCAAACGCTTCTGGAGAATCACAAAATGGAGAATCAAACTCAACGGAGTTCGACACAACTACCGGCCCAGGCCGTCAGTCAGGCCCAGTATACTGACGGATTTTCGTGCTAGAATGCATAATTTCGATCGAGAGCCGAGTTGGGCTGATCGAGATCGACACCAAAGCGGAGGCCGGGCCTAGACGAAGCCGAGCTCCATGAATCCGAACCCCCACCGAGAAAGCACCGACCTCCCCGAGGCTCCTTGGGTCCTGCAACGTGGATGGGCTCGTCCAACTCCGCTAGAAGCTGGTGGCGGGCTGATCCTGGTTGCCCCGAGGGAGTCGTACCGAGTACGCACTGTGCTTCGAGTTCCTCGATGACAACAATGACCGAATATGAAGCAACTGATACCAGGATTAAAGATAGCAAGGAGTGAAAGTAGATCGCTTCAGGTCTACAGCGATTTCATAGCTGGTGGTCCGGCCAGTCAGCGGCAGTTACGAGGCCGGGAGAAAGCCATGGCGAGAATACCTTGGGGAGGGTGAGGGGATTTGACTCCGCCTTTGACAGCCTTCGGGTTCGACATAATTTCTGGAGGGCGAAAAATAGGAGAGCCGACCTTCTCTCCAAGTTGGCCACTTCTACCCGGCCGAACTGCCCAGGGGAGTATTTTTGGAGACTCTAAAGTGCCCACCCCGAAGAGACCTCGGGTCGTCCTGCAGCGGGAGTTTGAGCCAAGTCTGGTTCGAACCCGCTGGTTGCATACCTCAGGGAGGGGGCCCCTTCCCCATGATCGAAAAGAAGCTCGGAAGCTTAGGAATCAGCTTTCTGCTACGTCTTATATCGAAGGCAGATTGTATAAGAGGTCATACTCCTCCCATTGCTAAGATGCCTCGGACACTTTGGAGGCCACCCTCGCGCTGCGGGATGTGCACGAAGGACTCTGTAGGAAGTCACAGTAGGAGCCAGATTCCTATCGAAAAAATTGGCTCCAACAGGGATACTACTGGCCGACCTTATTTCGCGACTCGCGTAGAATATGTAAAGAAGTGCGACCGGCTGCAGAAGAACGCCAGACGTACAGAGGTGAGCCTCTGCATCGAACTCACATCCGCTCGGTCTCGCCCTGCCATTTGCGCAGTTGGGCGGATGGATATACTGCGGCCCCCTTTCCAGCGGCACGTCGGGCAGAGGAAGTTCCTCTTTATCGGCGATCGATTACTTCACTAGTGGGTCGAAGCCGAACCCACTCGTGAGGATTACCGAGGCTAAGTCAAGGACTTCGTCTGAAGCAACTAGTCTGCCGGTTCGGTCCTGCCCGCATCCCTCATTAATCGATAAATGGGCGCGACAGGTCAGCTGGGGCAAGGTTTCGCCGAGTTCTGCGAAGGACTAAAACATCTTCCCACCGCTTTTACTCGGTGGGTTTACCCGCAGGCACAACGGGAAAGCTGAGATAACCAACCGGACCCTACTGCAAGGAATCAAAAACGAGGCTCGAGTAGGACAGGAAGGGGCCTGGGTGGACGAACTCTACCATGTCCTCTGGGCATACGAACTACCTCAGAGGTGCCCACTGAAAGAACCACCCTTCGACTTGGCCTTCGATAAACTGAGGCAGTTTATCCCGATCGAGCTCCAAGCTCTCGTCTGCTGAGTCGCGGGCTCAACGAGCAATGCAATCTCCTGGATTTCCGAGTCGACCTCGACCTACTTGGAAGAAAAAAAAGGGAGGTAAGCTCGCACCCAGACGGCGGCCTATAGATGGAAGTGTGCTCAATTACAACTCCAGAGTCAGAAGCAAGTTTCAAGTGGGGAAACTTTAGTGCTCGGCGAAGCTGCTATCTCTCAGCCTCAGAGTCAGGAAAACTCATCCTAATTTGGGAAAGGCCCGTACGAATGGTGGAGGTCATCCGAGCCTCTGGTGCTTTATCGTCTGAAAGAGCTCGAAGGGAGGATGCTCCGCGACCTTGGAATCAGAGAATCTGAGGATGTATTCAATGATAATTCCTTCAGTAAAGTGTCTTCATTTTCCGCCGATTATTATGCCTGGTGGAAAAACTGTGTAACAGAGAATGAAAGCTTGTCAAATTATTCGCCAATATTGGAGAACTGGAGAGGACCTCGTGTTAACGGGGGTAGGTCCGAGGAGAAGCTCGGACCGTTAGGAGATAGATCTCCTCCGAGCGCATTCGACCTCGACTGCAGGAGTATATAGATCTCCCTGAGGAAGCTCGACCGCAGAGGAGATAAGATCTCCCTCGAGGGAAGCCCGACTGTAGGAGATAAGATCTCCTGCGAGCGCGCACTTCGACCTCCGATTGTAGGAGATAAGATCTCCCCGAGGAAGGGCTCGTTTCGGCAGGAGATAAGAATCTCCCCCGAGGAAGCGCGGTCGTAGGAGAATAAGATCTCCCAGCATGGGAAGTCTTGGCCGCAGGAGATAAGATCTCCCCCGACGCGCACATTCCGACCGTCGACTGCAGGAAATAAGATCTCCCCCGAGAGGCTCGACTGCAGAAGATAGATCTTCCCCGAGCATGCACTTCGAATCTCGACTGCAGGAGAAGATCTCCCCCGAGGAAGGCATCGATTGGCAGAGATAAGATCTCCCCCGAGGAAATGGCTCAGCCGTAGGAGATAAGATTCCGTCCGAGCGCGCACTTCACCTCGGACCGCAGGAGATAAGATACTCCCTCCGAGGAAGCTCGACCTGCAGGAGATAAGATCTCCTCCGAGGAAGGCTCGGCTATCGGAGATAAGATCTCCCCGAGCGCGCACTTTGACCTCGACTGCAGGAGATAAGATCTCTTCCGAGGAAGGCTCGGTCGTAGGAGATAAGATCTCCCCGAGGGAAGCCCAGCTGCAGGAGATAAGATCTCCCCCGAGCGCACTTCGAACCTCGGCTGCAGGAATAAGATCTCTCCCAAGGAAGGCTCGGCCGCAAGAGATAAGATCTCTCCCGAGCGACCATGACAACCTCGGCTGGAGAGTTTCAGCTTCGGCCTCGGTGGAGAAAGCAACCGTGTCAACCTCGACTGAAGAGCTTTCATCTTCGACCTCGGCCAGGAGATAAGATCGGAGACAGCCTCATCCTGAAATCAGATCTCTCCCAAGCGCCCACATCGACCTCAGCTGTAGGAGATAATGTCGCCCCCGAGGAGCGCAACCTCTGGCTTCGATCGCAGCGGACGAAGCCCCCCTCAACCTCGACTGGAGATGGAATCTTCGCCGGGCTTCAACCTCGATATCAACTTCAGCTGGAGGCGAGATCCCCCCGAGCTTCGACCTAGACCAGCACAGAGCTCGGAGGAAGACTTCGACAGTCGCCTTTCTTGTACTTCCTTTCTTCGATTTTCGAACTCGGGAGTGGGGGGCTAGTGTTGGAGATAAATTCCGCTCCCACCGAAGTCTAGCTCGACGCCCAGCCTAGTGCAACCTGTAGCCGCAGAAGAGCTTTGATGGATGGGTCTCAGCCGAACTTCTACAGCCGGTCGAACTACTTAGCGCCCGAGCTCCTTAGACTCCAAGCAGCCGGGCCTCGGCCGAGCCCCTGACGGTCGAGCTTATTCCGACCCATTCAGCTACTGAGCTTCTTCAGACTCCCCTCATCAGGACCGAACCTCTCCAACCGATCGAACCGCGTAGCGGCCGAGCTCCTCGAACTCCTCAGCCGAAGTCCAACATTCGGTCGAACTCTCTCACGACCGAGCTTCGAATTTCCAGCGGTCGAACTCCTCAGCGGACGAGCCTTAGCTGCATACCTCCAGCCATACGTCTATGGGAGCCGAACTCCCTCCAAGCTTCCTCTTCAGGAGCCTGAACTCCTCCGAAATGGGTACACGACGAAGGCCTTCGACCCTTCATCCGCCGCAAGCTCTGCAGCCATCACCATCAGTCCACCGAGTGATAGTGATCCGCTATGAGGAGGCGATGGCTGTCACCATCCCATGGGGCTGGCTCCGTCGAACCTCGAGCAGCCCGCCAGCACGCGGCTGCAGCTATCACCATCAACCCGTCGCACATGGCACCTTCCCATGAGATTGGCTCCACCGAACCTCGAGCGGCCCGCCAGCACGCGGCTGCAGCTGTCACCATCAAGCTCCGCTATAAAAAGGACCTCTCCAGATACGCAAACTCTAATCTCTCTAATCTCTAAGCTCTCCTCTTCTTCTCTAAGCTCCGAAACTCATTCCGAGCACTCCATTCTTGCTGGCCAGAGCTGACTTGAGCGTCGGAGGGTCCTACCGGAGCCACCCCCCACCAGCTCCGGATGGGACTTTGTTTTGCAGGTCCCCAACGGTGACCTCAGCGGTCTCGACTCCAGCGACCTCCGACGACGATCAGTTTCTGCACCAACAATTATATTATAATGATATATTATAATATATATTATAAATAAAAATATATATTAAAAAATAATATATTATATATAATATATTATTATATATAATATATAATATATATTATAAATATAATATATAATATAATAATATTATTATATTAATAATATAATAGTGTTATAGAATATAAAATATGTTATATTATAATAATATACTATAGTCATATAATATTATATAATATAATATCATATTATATTATCATAATATATTATGATATATATTATAAATATAAATATATGTTAGAAGATAATATAATATATATAATATATTTTGTAATATATATTATATAATATATATATATATATTATAAATATAATATTATGTTATATTATTATAATATATTATAATAATAGTATAATAATATATATTAATATTATAATAATATATTATAAATTTAAATATACATTAGAATATAATATATTATATAATATATATAAATATATGTATATATATATTTATAATATATATTTATATTTTATGGATGGGGTGTGATTTATAATAAATTTGATTTGAGAATATTTTAAAAATATGATATTACATTACTAGTAATCTAATTGTCGTACCAAATATGTCAATCAAAATTTTTAATAATTTTACTATAATATTATCTGCATATACTAAACATAATAATTAACATTACTGTTAATTTATCTAGATTACAGGTAATGTAGATTACCAGATAATCTAGATTACCACTGTCTAATAATGTACTAAATGCAACTTTATATCCATCTTAATTAAAATGAACAATTATTATAAAAACTGCAAGCAAGAAGCACATTAAGATCTTTGGATTTTTCCCATTTGGTGGAAGTGGATGTAACTCTTGGTAGTAAGAAAAATGGTAATAAGTCTAATGGTACAGGTAGATTTAGATGTATGCTCAAGTGTGTCACTAGCATCGAATTTGTTGAAAAGATGATGATGAAAAAAAAGATAGAGAGTAGCATAAATCCAAATGCATTGACCTTCAAATATTATTAGCATCATCACACCATAGTTCAAAGGAGATAGATTTGGATATGGATAAAGGTGTAGCACTGGATTATGATAGTAAAGATTCTAAATTACAACTCTCTTCAGGATAGAAACTAGGATAAAACTAAAATAAGATAAAATATATTGATTTGGATTATCGAATGATCTTTTACAAAGTATAATTTCTACTTATACTAAATGATAATTACTGCCCATTTTGATGCTTGCCATGTATATCTAATTTTACTCTTTGGCAATTTCAATTAGAGATGGCAAAATCGATTTGATTCGATGGATATGCATCCTACTCAAACCCAGTCAAACCCGAAAGGATTTGACTGGATTTGGGTTCGGGTTTGGAAAAAATCTGAAAATTGTAGCACAGGTATAGGTGGGGTATGGATAGTGCTTTTTTTTATCCAAATCCTAATCCGAATCCGACCCAAATCTACGAGTATAGATAATACCCAAACCCATACCTGAATATATATATATATATATATATATTCATATTCATATTCAATTTATAGTTAATACAATAATTATATTAGTTTCATCAATTATTAAATTATATTTATTTTTTTTTTCTTCATTCTTATCATCTTTTAGTATCTCAAGCTTCTTTTTCACTTAATATTTATTATTATTAAATAAGATAATTAATATTTTATATCTTAAAAATATTATAATTTTGATTTCTTTATCATTTTGAATAAGTTCTAATTGAGGTAGTCTTATTTTATTTAAAAATAATGTTCTTCCATCTTTACTTAAAAATTATTTTGGTTGTTTATTTTTTTGGATATAGATGGATATGGATTGGGTATAGGAAAATGGGTTATCCATGGGTATCTCCGAATCCATTGGATATGGGGATGGATATCTTTTTTCTTATCCGATCGAGTATCAGATAGGATTTGGGTATACAATATTAAGTTTGGATTTGGAGATGGATAGTATAATACCTAACCCAAATCCTACCCATTGCCATCCCTAGTTTCAATAATTAGTTATCCTCCACTATATACATTCATTAACACAGTTATTTTACATCAACTTTCAAACCAATAATTATATCATATCAGGCTTATATTAGCCATCTCTTTTATTTTGGTTTGTAATATAGTATTTTTGTATTTGGCAGTATATATCTCTGGAACTATTTTGGTCATATCGATGTATTTTCATATATTGTAGTTGATTATGGTTAAGTCCCAACCTTTTAGTCTGTTAAATAACCGAATCTTTTCTTTTGGTCTGCATCTTTCATACAATGAGATTATCATGATCAAACTCTACCAAAACTTAAACAGGCACAAAGCTTTTTTTTATTGAAATATAAATTTATGATCATTCAATGAAATTTATGAATTCATTAATGTCATAAAGCTTTTTCTTAGCATTGAAATAGAATTCCAGTTTTATTATTACTTCCATTGGAAAGAGATTCTAGGATTGACCCTAGAAGGGGTTTTCCTCCATTAGTTTCCTATTTTTAAATATTAGGTGGACAACTTAAGCCCTAGCCATTATATTTACAAAGTTTGATACTGTTGCTGTAGGTCTTATAATTGGCAAATAGATTGGAAAAAATGCTTTTCTTTGATAGTGCCACCTTATCAAACTGATAACTTTCGTGACAATTGGATTATGTGACCCAAAATTGAACCCTACTTTTGCTACATATTGCAACCTTCGTTCGTGGGTTAGTTGGCTAGAAATCAAGAATTGCGTCTGTGTGACGAATAATAGATAACCTACAAAAAAAAGTTTTCTTACCGAAAGTTGTCCAGCGGGGATTCTCCGATGATTAAGTCAGCTGAAGAAAAAAAAGTTCAAAGAAGCCAAAGACAAGAGCGAGAGCTTATGATATGAAAGACTTACCCGATCCACCAACTGCTCACTGGTATTTATAGGATAGAGAAGCCATTACCGTGTAACTCTTATCCCTAAATATTCAGGATATGGGAGTTATGGCATTTAGTAGGCAATTACCTAATTAATTACCATTAAGAGCTAAGTAATGGGCTGCTCGTGGGCGACTATTGCTCACCATATTTGTGATTAACCATCGTCGATTCTAATAATCAGCAAAATATCGAGAAAATAGTCGTTAGATACCGAATATCATGTTAAAGCATTGTGCTAGATGCTGAATATCTTCAGAAAATCAGACCAAGTCAGTTAAATACTAATTTGGTTAGGCTTATAATATTTAGTCGGTGAAAACCTGTCAGTACTAGTCGGTAGAGTCTTTTCAATCGGTTGAATATCAATTAGATCAAAACTTATTAAACCAAATCGAGTTGGATATCAATGACTTACTCGGCATATAAATGAGAAAGAATCAACTATCGTGGACTTAGTCGGTCATAAGGCAAGGAAGAAAAATAGTCGGCTAAACGATGAGGATCTATCCCAACTATATATAAGAATTAATTAGGAGAGGGTATCCACGCCCGTTGCCTACCAGTTCCATATAAGAAAGTTCTACTCTCGTTTGGAAGTGCTAGCTTATAATGCTCGTAAAGTTTTCAGAAGGTTTTTTTTTTCCTAATGAAAGATTTCGGTAGTTAGACCAAGTTTTCTAAGATCCAACACCACCTTAGATGAGAGAGAGAGCCTCTCTTAAAGCCCTCAACCTATGGGAGCTTTAGACTAGATGTCCGTACATTTAGATGGCTAAGTCCTTAGGTGGTGCACTCATTTTAATTTTATCAATAAAATATATGGCTGTAACTGGTCTGTTCTGCTTAATAATAATAATAATCCAAAAATATCAAATGAGGCAAAATTTAAAAAGCTAGACCCTCCCACGTGCTTTGCTTATGGCATTTAGGATGCATTTGATTAATCATTAAATTTTTTTTTTTTAATTTTTAAAAAATAAAAATCAAAAAGTAATATTTGCTAACATCATAAAAATTAAAAATTTTAAAAAATAAAATAATTACTTTATGTATGAAATAAATTTTTTTATTTTTTATTTTTTACTTTGCATATAATTATTTTTTGCTTTATAGCAACATAGTTATCAAACGCACAAAAAAGCAGGGGTAAAACAATTAAGAGATTTTTTTTTTTTTTTTTTTTGGAATTGCCATGCTATTCCCATCTAATTGCATACCGTGAGATGATATTGATCATCCCAACTATGAGTGATGATCGGTCATATCAGAGTTCCATTTTTTTCTTTTTTTGGACACAGATCAGATCAGAGTTCTCATTAGAAAGATAAATCTCATTACTAAGATGACACCAGAGTCCTTATCAGTAAGATATATACATTATTAGCGATATCACACCAGAGTTCTTATAATTAGTAAGAGATACGTTCACTGACTAGCCATAACCAAGAGTACTCTCATGGAACGGAAGTTTTCTATTCTAGACTAATGCAGTGTTAGGGGCTTTGGGGTGTGGAATTGGGTTTGTGGCGCGAGGAAAGGAGATGTGGCATTGCTATCAAGATGGCCACAAAGGCGCAGAGACACAAAAGCTGAGCTGATGATGGAAGAAAGGTCAAGGTTAGGAGTTAAAAGTCTTTTTTGGAGCAAATAGGAGTTAAAAACTTGGGCCTCCTTTCCTGCCACCTTTGGGTGTGAAGATGTGGGACTACGGGAGGGAACCTGGTGCATGAGAGCTGTAGGTGGGTTAGGTAGCAAGCCCTGCATCCATAGGACCATCCCTTAGATTCCCAACCAACATCCACCCCCTTCCCCAACTTATCTATTTATCTTTCTATCTATATCTATTATTTGTTAGATCTCGAACAAGAGAAGCATCGTTGCAAAATTGAGTGTTTTGGAAGAGATATTTGTAAATAGTGATTTTGATGAGTAAGTATGCAGTAAGACATTTTTAAAGATATATATTCAAAATAGCAAATTTATAAATGTAATTCAGTGGTCAGGCTTCGCAGTGGTAGAGGAGCCGAAATGGTAAAAGGAAGGATTCATTAGAATATTCTGAACATAATTTATAGCCAAGGACTCTGTTAAGTCTTTATCTTTTCCTTTTTATTTTTGAGTAACAGGAGAGAGTTCCAACTTCCAACCACATATAACTACAAGGATGTCTTGTAAGAATGTATTACCCCCACTCTTTAATACTTCCTCAGGGTGAAATCTTAGAGATAACATCACTTCAAGACTTGGATGTAGACCCTTTGTTTAAATGGAGGGTCATAACTAAGGTGGCGCTTTTTTTTTGACCCGGTCCACTTGGTTGTCCAGGACTTGACCTGCCAAACCAAACCTGTTGGGTTCGTAAGTCAAGTACTGGTTGGCAAATCCTAACTTGCCGGTAAGTCGAGCTAGGTTTTGGGCAGGGTCCCTCAAATTGTTGGGAGGCACACCACTTTTCATATTACATCTGAATGCCAGTCATTGGATGCAATATTTATTTAATTAGAGACTCGTGATTTATATTTTTATTTTATTTACTTTGTTGGTCAGGTGATTCAGTTCAAACCTATGAAAAAAAAATTAATTACCCGCCCATGCAGTATGAAGCCTAAAATTAAATGGGGTTAGACCAAGAAAAATGGGTCAGCAAATTGGATGTAGGTCAGTAGGTTGGCTATAAGTTGGGCTTGGGTGGAGCATACTTAACATGTTGGCAACTCAAGTTTGGTTTGGGTCGGATCCTAGGGGCCTTGATGTATGATCTCGACTAGATCTAAACTTAACCCAACTAGAAGACTGCCACTCGTAAGCATAAGCAATAGGATAACATTTAGGTCATGATTTTATCATACAAAAACACCCTTGAAAAATGTCTATTTGTTTTCATCGAAAAGCCATAGTAAAATTTAGTCAAAAATAATTCCTACAAATATTATATTTCTTCAATTATGATAAAATTATATTACTGTTATACTAAACGATCTATGTTTTAACTATGTTTATTTTCTTATGATATCCTTAAATGCCTTAATTTCTCAAGTGGCAAAAACAAATTGCATTTCTTCAGTTGTGGTAAAATTATAGTAGTATTATATTAAATAATCTATGTTTTAAAAATGTTTATTTTCTCATGATATCGTTAAATGCCTTTTTTTTTTTTTTTTTTTTCAAGTTGCAAAACTCTATTTTTTAAAAATGATGATATCGGACATACTAATTACATTTTTTTGCTAATAAAATAATACAAGGGCACAATGAGAGGTAACCCTCTCCAAATATCACTAACCTCCTCCAAACCTAGAGAGGATGGGATTCAATCCGAGGTCATTTGGTCTAGATCTAAGAAATAAGCTAGCATCTTGACAGACATTAGGGCCAAAACCGTAGAAGAGTATTAAATCATATGACATGACTCACTATGTTGATCAGAGGATGTAAGAATAGGTGCTTGAAAGAGCTCTTACTAGATCCCTCGATTTAGATTTGCTACGTTCACTAAAATTCTGAATATTCCTATATTTAAAAACTCAGTCAATCTAATTTTTACATTCACTTGTAAAAAGTAATACAGTCAATCTTCTTGATAAGTTTACTTTTATATAAGTTGTGGTTTCCTCATGACTCGGCAATGAAAACTTACCCAAATATAGAGGAATTTTTTAGTTTGGAATTTGATAGGTGCTTCCTTAAGATTTTGGACTTGACTAATTCTATTAGATAGGCCTTTCATTCTTTTTCTTAGCCAGATTTTTTTTAAAAAAAGTAGTAGTTACCTCAAATTCTCAAGAACAAAAAAAAGAAAAAAAGAAAAGCAACTTAGATAAGTTTTTGAGTGGATAAATGAACTTACTCAAGAAACTCATTTTCTATATTGATGATTTCAAATTTTCTGTTCAAAATAAATGTTATAAGTTTACTCCTTCATTATTCTTATACAATTTCAAAATCTTGCATTATTTTAAAAATGCTTTTGGGCTGCAACTCTTATGCCCAAAAAGCTCTAGCATAACAGGAATACCATTTCACATCAAAACCTTCCGAGTCACATTGTATCCGTGTTCTGCTAATCCCCTCTCGTCACATGGCATGCTAAATATGAAAAGATTTTTTTTTGTACCAGGCTTAGATCTGGTAGCATTGTTCATATTATTTATTTTCAAAAGTAGTCTTATGATGATCTTGTAATTAATCGTTTAGGATCACATATGAGTTTTTTTTTTGGCACAGAGGATCACATGTTATGTTTAATTATACATGTTATAATTAATAGGAAGAAAAAGGATGAGGCAAATATGGGAAGCAACGCACCATCCGCTGGACTCCATGCTGCGTGAGGGCTCTATAAAACTGCTCTCTTTTGTTCTGGATTTATAGAACCGCCGTGTCTATTTCTTCTTCCCTTTTTTTTTTTTTTGGATCCAAAAACTGCTCTAGATCTCTTTTGTTCCATACATAAAACAACTCATTATGTTCTCTCTTCACCATAACATGATAACATATAGCTGCCTTGGCCACATACTGCCAACTTCATTGAACTATTGGCATTTTAACTTATCAAAAATGTTTCACCGCTTATTACCAAGAAGTAAACATACAAATATCACCCCTGTTCCTCCCTGGAAGAATACCGATGCCTTCGGACTGTGGTGGATGCCAATATCACATCATGACAAGACAATCATATGATCACTGTAGCCATTACATCAAGAGCTCTTGGATTCTCGAACCGGGTCTCGATTGCTGACGCCATCTTCGTCGCCCCCGATCCCCATACGAAGCCCAACAGCGGTATTGTCTTTTCTTTTTATTGCTGTAATTTGGACTCAACATGCCGTTCGTGTTCGGACTACACGCTGCCATTTTTTCTTGTCATGCACCAACCGCTCCTTCCATCTTTTCCAAGTTCTTATGATATATGTTCATCTCCTCTGCTCTCGCTCACTCTCGATGCTCTGTTATCTCTATTCCCTGTTTCCATCCATCTCCTTTAACTTTCATCCTTGTGTGCGCTAAACCTCAACGAGGTAATCCTTTTGGGCTGGTGACCACCAATGTTTAGCAACCAAATTACTTGCAACGGAATGCCTGCCTCCTTCCCTACAAACTTGCTGTTACCCCATGAGGAGGGCCACCAACCCCCAACTTCTCTTAGTCCCCTGCTACCCACCAGTCCACAGGACTCCAGAGGTGAGGAGGATTCGGCACAGAACTAATCATCAGGACTTAAGGTTGCGGCTTTCTCAAATTGGTTCCTTGGTGCAGGTGTGGCCGCAATGCTGGGGAAGAGGTCCATGTCATTCTCCGGCGTCGAGGCCTGTGAGGCGATGAATGCGGAGGATGAGCTCTCCGATGATTGCTCGCAGGTGGCGGAGAAGAAGAAGAGGCTGAATTTGGAGCAGGTGAGGACTCTGGAGAGGAATTTTGAGATGGGGAACAAGTTGGAGCCAGAGAGGAAGATGCAGTTGGCCAGGGCACTTGGGCTGCAGCCAAGGCAGATTGCCATATGGTTTCAGAACAGGAGGGCCAGGTGGAAGACCAAGCAATTGGAGAAGAACTATGATGCCGTCCAGAGGCAGTTTGAGGCTGTCAAAGCTGAGAATGATGCCCTCAAAGCCCAGAACAAGAAGCTTCAGGCTGAGGTACTGTTTGGGAACCGTCGCATGGATCTTATATATAACCTCTTGAGCCAATCGGCTTCTCTCTCTTTCTGCTAATTAATTAGTGGCTTAAATCAGCTGATTTAGTTGAAATTGATATGATGTGAATTATTTGTCTGTTGTATTGATTTTTGTGTCCATTGAGAATGATTGGCTATTTGTCATGCTTTTCTGGTCATCTGATGTTGCTTATGGCGGTCATTTGGTATCCACTGATCAATATATGTCGTGGTTCTTCATTCATATAGGAATCTCTATTTAATCTCTCGTAGTCACTGGATTGGATTGCATCATAATTCAACTTCTTATAATGGTTTCCTCTCATTTAGTTATATGTGATTCTCATAATATTTTCTTCTAAGTCGATTGAACTCAGCTTTGATTCGTTTCTTTTGACTTTTCTTAGTCCCACTTCTGGTAATCAATTGGTAAGCACCTGGTGAATGGATTATGATTCTTAGAAACCTCATTATTTTTCCTTTATTTGGAGTTTTAATCGACAGATAAGATGGTCAAATTATCAATTTCCTTTTTACATCTGGGAAATAACTGGAATAAAATGCATCATAATTCAACATCCTTCCATCGATTAGCTCTCAATCTTTTGATGATGTTTCTTCTTTTTAAATTGATGGTACCATTAAAATTGTGCAGATTTTGGCACTTCAAGGAAGAGAAAGAACCGAGCCCATCAACCTGAATAAAGAAACTGAGGGCTCTTGCAGCAACAAGAGTGAGAATATCTCGGACGTCAACTTAGGAATCTCTAGAACACCAGCCACTGATAGCCCTTCAAATCCCCACCAAAACGGGTCTTTTCTTGCATATAGATCCCCAGGCGTTGCTCAACTCCTGCAGAGCTCCTCCAAAGCAGAGACCCGAGGCCCCAAGATGGAGCATGGCATCCAAGAGGAGAACTTTAACATGTTCTGCAGCATAGAAGATCAAACTGCCTTCTGGTCATGGTCAGAGCAGCACAATTTCCATTGATCCACTGAGGACCATGTGGTTCATCATTCTTCGCATGCACGACGAATTCGCCGGGTCATAACTTGGCATTTGCCTTCACCATTGGTGTTTGAAGAACGAAGCTAGTGATCTGAATTGAACCTTGGAAGGAGGTGCTGGGGAATTAGTAGATCTTGATAATCCTAGTAGTTCTTTGAAGCTAGTCCATCTTTTCTTCCCCATGCTACTTGGAGATTTTGAGCAGTTGCTATGAGATGGACCTAGTTTATATATGTTTTGGTCGATGGTCTATAGCTCCTCCATGGACCATGAAATAATGGGGATTTATCTCCATATACTGATGTACTCCCTTAAGCTTACGAAGGAGGAACATGTGAGTACTGATTCAAGTGTTTGAAGAAACTGCGGTGGATATAAGATTCAGCTTTGCAGCTACTACAAACGCTCAAAAGCAGAAGAAAGACTACTGTTTGGTCATAAGAAAGAGCGAGAAATATTAGTAGCAATTCTGGTCGCTTACGAGAGATAATGTTCCTCTTTCTAAACCTCTGCCTCTAAATATGATATTCTGAACTCTTTTTCGGACATAGGAGCTTTTTTTTTCTTTTTTTTTTTTTTTGTTGAGAAACTTTTGATGATATGAGTCATGCTGATTCAAAGTGCTTTTGTGATTCATGCATGGCTCAGCAAAGTAACCACGGATCAGATCCAACTCGAGATAAGATCTACATGACTGAAAGAGAGAGAAAGATCTAGAGGAGACAGAGAGAGAGAGAGAGAGTGGGGAGAGGAATCAAGGAAGTGGACAAAGCAAGTAAAGAGAGGGCATATAGGTACTGCCACCTAAGGGCCAAGGGGAAGAAAACAAGGCGTTGGAAAGGGCCCGGTCTGTGGTTTTGGTGGCAACGTCCTGCTGACACGGGACCCTCTCTCTGGCCTCGCAAAAGCCTTGCATTCCAAGGTAAGATGGGAGGCATGTGACCCACTGTCATCCACCATCTCACAACCCTTTGGGTTTTTGAAAGGGCCAAGCATATGCTACCTCCATCGACTAATGATTCATTTCCAACGTCCATTCACATTTGTAACTTGACAGCACCACCTTCTCTCTCTCTCTCTCTCTCTCTCTCTCTCTCTCAGTGAAGTACTTGACGCCACCTTAAATATCACTAGTTAAAACTCTGCCTGATTCTTTTATGTATTACATTTAACCCCTTTAAAATATCAAAGATTAATAAAGTTCCCTGCTTTTCTTTCTTAAAATGGTGATACAATTCCTGAGTTGACTTTCCAGCAACCTTGGGTTGGTTCACATGGAATCAATGGAACCCGAAAATAAAAGGTACAGTCGCCAACTTTGCGAAAGATATACACAGGTGTTGGACATTCCGACGAGGCACCACCGTGTTCACCACACTAACCCAACCAACCCACGGGTGTCACAGCCATTCAGTGGGGCCTACCGGTATCCGTGAAGGCAAGGATGTGTCACATCGGAAGTCACAAATTGGATTCTCCTTACCTTTAGTCCTACCAAAATCTGCATAAAGCTGAAAGGGTCTTGCTTTTTTTTGTTTTTTTCGTTTTGGATTAAAATAGGGAGCAAACTGCTGCTTTAATGTATACATAAAAGTAGCGTTTTACTATATATATATATATATATACATACATACATACATACATATATATATATATATATATATATATATATATATATATATATATATATATATATATATATATATATATACATATATATATATATATATACATACATATACATATATACATACATATATATATATACATACATACATACATATATATGTATAAGTAGCAATTGCAACACCATTAAAGTAACAAACTAAAAGGGCTTTTTTTTTTTTTTTTACCGAAAAAAAAAGGCCTTTAATACACTATTTTCTGAAACAAATAAACACAGGGACCTAGCAAGGAAAAAAAAGATGTGTGTATGCATATTATCACATTAAGCAAACATCGGGGGATATTAAAAAAGTAGTAAAAGTAGGTCTTGCATAGACCATAGTAGGATATACATTTAGATGAAAATATTATCATTTTCATATTAATTTTAGAGGTTTTTATATAACTCTACAAATATAGCATATTGTATGTCTATATATATATATATAAAGATAGATTTGGATAAGATCGATCGAATTTAAACTCAAATTCAATTAAATCAAAATTCGATAATGAAGATTGTATATTGATGATCAAAATCGTTGGATGTGATCTACTACCTCAAAACTATTTATATATCAAAAATTATATAATTTAAAAATTTCTAGTCTATGCATCAAGTTATTAAAAATACATCTAATTCAATTTTATTTAAGTTGTTCAATTTTTAATTACTTGATGCATAGATTAAAAATTTCTAAATCATATAATTTTTTATATGCAAGCAATTTTGAGATAGTAGATCATATTCAATGATTTGAATCATTCATGTAGGACCTCTATTATAGAATTTTGACATGATTAGATCTTAGTCCAAATCTGATCAACCTGATTATATATATATATCAACTCATCTTGTTTTCACAATAGAATTATTTTTAGTAAAATTTTGGTTGATGGAATTAATAAGTAACTATTTCAAGTATATTTTTTTTCTATTACCCTTTTACATGTGTATCTCTAAAAGATATGCAAAAATAATTTTGTGCAATACAAATTGAATATTAGATCTTTACAATGATGCTAATATAAAAGGATACCAAAGTCATTTTACATATAAAATAGATACTTATTAACACCTTATTAACACCATCAACCAAAAATCTAATGGCAAGGATATGGTTGCAAAAAATGACAAATGGAGGGATTTGCAAATAGTAACTTTTGAGAGGTAAATATATAATATCCCATATTTGCAATGGGATATATGCAAAAATTTCTTAATCTTATGGATGGTTGCTTTCAACCTCTCAAGCCTTGCATTAAATTTAAAAAGAAAAATCTTAATCTTATAATCGGCTTAATAAAATCATGATATCCCTTCAAAACTTTGCCAACTGTCCTCGCTTGTATTGAATCACACAGCTACTCATCTCAGATTTCTATTTATTAAGCTATACATATGGACAAATTTTATGGATTTACGCGTTTATGTGTGTATTTTTTGTTTAATATTTTTTTCGCAGCGATGCACGGTCCTTAAAGTCATGGGCAGAGAGAGAGAATTAAGAACAGAGCATAGCTCATGAGACACGCCCTCGTGGCTTCTCTGGTGATTCAGAGACCCTCAAAGGCTTGCAATTATGCTTGTCCCTTACTGTTTCTTGCCTTGAGGAATACGACCACAACTTGGACCATGAGATGTACTACGTGGAATGAGATCCCACGGTCCATTTTTTTAATCAGAACGCAATTATGTGTCATAGCTATCGAACATAAAACTAGCTGCAACTATTCCCTTTCCTCCATTGGTAACTGTAGAAGCTTTCTATTATTTGATATAGTCAAATCTTTTTAATTAAGAAAATAGTATTCATGAAAAAGTGATGGTCACATCTAAAAAAGGGTGGTCCTTCCAAATAGAGTCAAAAGTTGCACCTGAATGAAGCCCAAAATCTACCCACAAGTTGAATTTGGGTCCAAAAATTTTGATCCGAACCACTCCATGGATGGTTGTATCATGGGCAAATTCCATGAATAGGTTTTTCCTTCCACAGGACAAACTCCATAATCCTTATTTCTCAGTTCCTGTATCTTTTTCGCCTTTAGAGGCTTGTTTAGAGGTTTCCTTTTGTACCTCTTCATCTCTATCTCATCTGTTATTATCTATATCGAAAGCGGCTCCAAGCCTGCCTCATCCTGCTAGTGCTAGGTTCGGTATATTGGGTTTGGGTTAACCTTCTTTCTTTTTATTGTGGTTTTCCTTCCTTCTTTAGTGATAGAGATTACTCTCTATATTGCATATTCTAATGTATGCCAACAACCACAGCTATTCGTTCCGATAGGCCTCATTTATCAAATGCATATCTCACAGCCCTATTATTGGAACGAGCGGTTTTGATTGGTGGTATGTAAGGCCATATGATACATATGGAGGAGAGAATAAAATCTCCACCCATCTTGCCAATCTTCTCTTTGAGACGAGGGGGCAATCCAATCATCGTGCATTCTATATATGAAGATACTAACAAAGAGAAGAGCAAGTGAAGTGCCATTTGGAGAAAAAATTTGGGTCTTCCTCATGACGAAGTTACTCTCTTCTCTCTTCAAACTAAATTTTGATTGCCATTTTGTTAGTATTAAATATATATGTCAACTTTCTTAATAATAATAATTATAAGAAGAAGGAGAAGAAGAAAGACCTATCATTCAACCATGCAAGATATTGTGATATACCATTAAATATGATCAGAAACAATATCAAAATATTCATTAGACTTAAACCCAATGCAGACCTGTTGATCAGTTGAGTTTGGACAAATCCTAAATAGGGAAGTATTTCTTTCTTTCTTTCTTTCCCTTTTTTTTTATCATTTTCTTTTTATATTACTCTTTTTTTATGATTAGATTTATATTACTCTGGTTCGGCGACCTTTTTGGCTATGAGCACCTGTCCTTACGTGATCAGCCTTTTACTTCCAAGAACAGCATGGAAGTACCGTCGAAATATAGGGGAGAATGTACCGTAAGTTGCTATCAAGCAGTCCATTTCGATAGGCACGCAGCAAATTAAGAATTCACTGATCAAATCCTTTAACGATGTGTACTTGAGCGCTAGGCTACTAGAAAAATCTTTCTAGGGTTCTTGTAAACATTGGATACCACAATAATAGCAGGTATTTGTCTGATTCCCTCGGTTGTACTCTCCATATATTCCAAATTGTATGGACTCCTCCAAGGAAAAGTGCAGTCAGGAGAGAAGGAATTCCTTCCCCCATCTCTCCATCAAAGCGAGAAAAGAGGAAGCCATGTGGGGGCCGGGACTGAGATATACGTCTTGATCTCATGATAGACGAGTGACGGTGGCGTTGTTTTATTGGTCGCTAGCATGGCGTTGAACCATGCAATCCATGTGGTGGTATCGTGATCAAGTGTCCATACGAGAGAGAACAACCCATTGGCAAGATCCGTGAAATGAGCATCCACGGGTAATTACCATTTTATGTTAGAACTTGTCTTTTATATATAGATAAAATTATGGGCATCAGTGATTATGCTTGTTGATTCATTTGGTTTCTTATACATCTGTGCCCTAACGTGCAATCATGAGAGCCATGTAACAAGGGTTTATTTGCTTTTCCTTTTCTTTTTTTTTTTTTTTATGAGTGAGAGAGAATCTTAAAGAATTTTAGGACACTTAGGGAGGGTTGATTTTTCTTTTTTATTTTTCTTTTATTCTTTATTTTTTTAAAGAAGGGTTGAATTTTGATCTATGGCTTCCAGCAATCCAATATCATTTGAAAATGTTATAATGGGCGCCATCAAAAATAAATTATTAGTTGGATCTGATTCAGATCATTGATAATTTAATTATTTTTTTAAATTTTATTTATTATATATATATATATATATGAAATAACGATACATACTGCTATGTATTTAATATCATGTCTTTCCTCAACAACAACGCATTCTATCATATATTTAATATTTTTTTTTAATTAATAAATTATTCATGATCCATTATGTATCAGATCTAATCAATAATTTTCTCACCATATTGGTTTTTATAAAGATTGCATGAATTTTTTTTTTAATCTGAATCTTATTTATATATTAAGATGGAAGAGGATGTCAGGCCAGATGATGCACGTTTTGGGCTCAAGGAGTCAGGTTCATCAGTACGTTGTTCTTGACAAGTGGGCTAGGTGCAACAATGTGACATCCGGTACTCCTTTTAAAACAGTGGTTTTGTTTACATAATTAAAGTACAAAAAACAGAAAAATGAAAAGATGGAAGTAGGCTCTGATCATATTTTTTTCATTTTTAAGAACAAGAAGAAATCATGTTGTGGGATACGAAATCGTTGTCAACTTATACTAAAATCCTTCTAGATTTAATGCTAACTTTGGATTCCATTTTCAGGACAGGAGTTGCATCTTTTGAGGAAAAAAAAAAAAATCACTTTCTTTTGCTTGAATCCACCATCTAATTATCAATATATACTAAAATCCTTCTAGATTTAATGCTAGCTTTGGATTCCATTTCCAGGACAGGAGTTGTATCTTTTGAGCGGGTTCACTTTGCATGAATGCATCATCTAATTATCAACTTATACTAAAATCCTTGTAGATTTAATGCTAGCTTTGGATTTCATTTCCAAGACAGGGGTTGTATCTTTTGAGCAAAAGAAGGGCTTACTTACCTTTACTAAAATCCTTCTAAAGAAGGGCTTACTTACCTTTAAGGGCTTACTTACCTTTACTAAAATCCTTCTAAAGAAGGGCTTACTTACCTTTACTAAAATCCTTCTAAATTAGATGGTACTTACTTCCAAATAAAAAAAACAACTAGACACGAGTTTCGAACCCGAGCAAATCCCATGGAAATATAAGGCTCGTTCCGCCAGCGCTACCACCCAATCGGTGATCTAGTATTGGTATTATTTACTTAACAAAGTAGGTAGAAATAAGTTGGATCCATAATGCTTTAGGCCCAATGTCCTAGTCCAATGCGAGAGATGAGAGAATTGCCCAAAAAAACCGCACTAATACCTGCTTTGTGCAAATTACATAAGAGAAAGCAAGGCATGGATGGCTAGCATCATGAAAGAGAAATGCTATAATACCCTCCAGAAAAAAGAGAGAAATCAAAAATATTTGTGACCCCTCGTTCCATAAGAACAAGAGGTGGGTAGGACTGCTTCGACTTCAAATATTTTCTAGTGAAAACCAAAAATATTTTCTAGATCGAACCCCACACCTCTTCTCTGAAAATCCCAACCTACCTCTAATCGCCACTTTATCCATTCCTTCGCTCCCTTCTTGTCTCACTAATTTGAAGCTAAAGGCCTTGGAATGCTACCTCCCATGGGCTTCGATGCCACCTCGTCATGCTCTTCTTCCCCTTAATTATGAGCCCAACCACATGATCTCAATGGTCAACAATCATAGAAGAGAGGGGTGGGATATAGAAGAGAAATCTATATTTGTTAATTATTTTATTTCATCAACATGTAGCAGGCTATTATAGGTATGATGTGCAACTGAGCTGGTAGATCAAGTCTATCTAATAATCTCGCCATATAGAGATGATAACACATATAGTTTTTCATTATTCTTGAGCCCAATTCTCTTCATCCATTTGAGCCAGACCACATCCATCCCACCTCTATAACTGCCACCTTTCTGTTTAACAAGTATAAATAGTAATAATAATAAGAAGAACTCCACAGGAAAGAAGGTTGCTTGAATAAGGGAGGATCTCATCCAAAAATATTTGCTTGAAGATATTATTTGAATTTCTTTAATTCTGTATAAGTACCTAAGATCTATCTTAGTGCATAGTCAATATAGAATTAAATACATGCTTGCATAAGTCCTTATATATTTACCCATGTTTAACCCTTGAGGTTTGGCATTCGACCCAAATGCATAAGACAAATAGATGATAAATGGCTGTACAATGTATTGTTTTATCTCGTACCGAAGTATATTAAGAATTTTAGCAAAAAAAAAAGAATATTGAGATTTTTCTTGATGAACCATTATAAGCTCTTGGAATTTTTAATAGCATAATAGACCTCTATAGAGAGCTAAAAATGGACATATTTTTAAAAAAAATCATATCTAGTCCCTAGATGATTCTTATGAAGGCAAACATCCAAGTAGAAGAATTCATCCACTCTCACAGTATTGTCGGATCTTTTTGATAGTAAAGAAAACCCGAGGCTCCCTTCTAACAAACATTGCACTTTTTTATGTGATTCATTTAAGCGGTAGCCCCTCTTTGCTTTCTCAAGATCAATTTTGATAGCAGTGTTGTGAATGGTAGTGTCAATGATAAAGCAAGCTTCATGATTAGAAGATCCAATCTTCATTGAACACTATGGTGGTACTTATCTATATGATACTATGGTGCTCCGAATGGATTTGAAGGGCATGGGAAGGATCGATCTATGCTACCACTATTTTGAGGGCTACTAATATTGTTCTTGAGAGGAACTTTAGGATAACCATCAATTATATCGCACCCTACGCGTCTTGGATTAATAAGGCCTATCCTCTCTTATCACATATTTGGAGAATTGGCTCTTCATTTGGAACCTGAGCCTACATATATCTATTGGAAGATAAATAGCATGACATGTTGGGTGACACAATTTGTTGCCAATAATGCAGGTTTCAGGAAAACTCGTGAATCCTTTCCTACATAATTTCATGATATTTTGTTTCTTGACTCTACTAGCTGTATCTACTTGAGGGCTATAAGATATTGTCATCATAACAAAAAAAATATTATAATTGATCTCTTATTCTATCTTAAACAAAGCTTAATTTTGTGGGTTTGAGAGTCACTGTAGCTCTGGTGGCAAAAAAAAAAAAGCAAGGGTTTCTTGTTCCTCTTGTACGGAAGGCCAAAGCTTGCCCGAAGAGATCCGGATGGAGCTTTATCAGCCTTGCTTGAAAGAGGACTGTTCAGAAGCTTCTCCATCGGCAACTAATCGCAAGAGTGGAGGTTCTCATCTCTCTTCTCCTCAGTCTATTCCAGTTCATCATGGTACACCCTTGATGAGTCCAGAGGCAGCTAATCGGCCGTTGGGTGGTGGCCATTCGTCTCCTTCCAAGCAATCAAAGAAACATCAAGCTTCAAAACCTTCTATTAGTGCACGAACCTGGTCTCAAGTTGTGCAAGATATTCAGAGATTTAAATGGAAGTCTTCACGTACATCAAAGGAAGATATTGAGGCATTGGAGGCTAGATTCTTGCAGGTAGTTTCTTTTTCTTCAGAACTCCAGCATTCTTTAGCTAGGTGGAAAATGGCAATCATCAAAAAATTCCTTGGTAAGGGTCTCCAACTTGATTTCATTCAAAAAGAGATGAGGATTTGCTAGAATATAGATGGGGAGTTGCATATTATGCCCCTATCTGAGGGTTTGCTGCTTTTTTCTCTACTATCTACTAAGATTCGAGATAGGGTTTTGGCTAAGGGACCTTGGTCTTTAATTGGCCAACTTCTGGCTATAGAAGCTTGGAAACCATCTTTTCGACCAGGTCATGATCAACTAAAGTATGCTTCAATTTGGCTTCGCCTCCCTGATCTCCCACTGAAACTTTGGGATAAAAGTATAATTATGAAGATAGTCTATGACTGGTAAGCCTCTTTTCCTAGATTAGTGGACTAAGACTAGTACTAGATGGAATTTGCACGTGTTAGTGTGCAAATTGGTCTCTCTAAACCAATTTGTCCTGGTACTAAGATTGTAGTTAATGATACTCTTATCTGGCAAGAGTTCATTATGAGGACTTTCCGGATATTTGTTACCGCTATGGGAGGATAGGTACTACCATGGAAGTATGTAGTTGTTCTTCCTCTAAGGTTCATCTAAAATTAAACCTTTATGGGGCCCTTGGATTAGAGCTACCAGAATTCCTATTTCTACTACTGCATCTTATCCTTCTGAAAAGCATAGATCTTCTTCTCCCACATCTAGGAATTCTGCTCACACTGACCATTGGTCTCAACCAAAATGGACCGCAAAAAAAAATTTCCTCTTCCTCTCCGACTACTGCCCCCCAATCATCTAATATCAATTCTGGTTCTAGATTTAGACCGCTTGTTCTGGTTGATCAGCAATATATTCAGCCTTGCCAGCCGATGGATGTCTCAACTGAATCTATGGACATGAGACACCTATAGACTGAGCCTTTAGCAGGTCATTCATGATCTTCTGAGCGATCAAGACATTGTCTGAGATACTTATGACCTCAAACAAAAACTTCCTACTCCAAGCATAAAAAATATGGAAGGATGGGTGAAGGAGAAATTCTAATTTTCTAAATCAGATTCGTACAGATCTGATCAGATAAAAAAAGATAGTTCAAAAATTTTTCTTATATGTTTAGATTAGATCTGAGATATTTCAGATTTGATTTTATAGATCTAATAATTTAAAAAAAATAAATTAAATCTAATTTAATTTATACCTTGATGTTGGGTAATCAGATTATCCGTTGATGATCCTGCTGATTGCCTGAGGTTCTGGATCTAGCCATGTAAGCACCTAACCTCTACTGACATCCACTTGGGCTGGATCTAGAGATCTTCTCCTTCTTTATCATCTCTCCAAAAATTAAATCTGGATCTAATTTGGAGGATCTTCAAAACTCTTTCTAAAGATCAGCTATCGTCTCTGTAGCAGTACTGCCTTCTTTTTTCTCATCAGCCTTTTTTTGTCTGGATCGCACCAAACTAGAGCCCAACATGCCTTGGGCGTGGAGAGGAGAGAGAGAATCAGAAGATTGCATGGAGGAGGAAGAGAGAGAGCCTTGGGGTATGGGCTAAGAGAGAACTCTATGAAAGTTGGGCACAGATAGGATTTATATAGATTTTGCTGCGCCATGCAGCGCCACATCATCCCAACCAATTATGTTGCTTCATGCAATCAGATCTAAATCTAATTGGTGGGATGACATTATCTGTTCCAATCAGATGAGAGCCCCACTAATTTATCCTTAGATGGTGCCTAAGATCGATCAAAATCTATAGCAAGAGGTTATCTAAGTAGAATCCAAGAAGCAACCTAGAATCCCATCCATATGGAACTCCAAGCATCCCTATCCATAGGCGCACGCCTCCCTAGGCATGCACCCCCTTCTTTCCAAATTCTAGTAAGAAGACAAGCTCCTATCTGCTCTTCAATAAGTGCATGATACATAGGCAGATATCTAAGTATCAAAGGTCAATATTTGACCAAAGTCAAAGATAAGATTTAGCAGGTGACGAAAAATGGCAGGTGTTGTCTCTAATTTATCTTATAAATTAAGACAACCCTTTTCTAATTTGAACAAGTTTTAGTCAGACCAAGTAAAGATACCTGAGTGAGCACAAACACATTTGGCTCAGTCGAGATAATTTTTAATGATAATATAAGGAGAATGTTAGGCTCAATCGTGTGCTAACACTATTTTCTTGAACCTAATTAAATCTTATTCAAATTAATTGAACTGAATTAGTCCAATTGATGATATCCAGATCCAAATCTTTATTTGTATGATCCAGTTAGGTTCGATTCTGTATGATAATAGGATATGTCATGATCTCTATCATCGACATCATCGAAACTTCTTTTGATGAATCAGAACTCTTCTGATTCAGACAACTAGAATCATCGATCATCTAAATCATTCTAATTGCTCCCAAAATCCATCAGTGACACCTAGCAGTATGTGGTGGCAATCCATCAAAATTGAAAATGAACCTCTCGATGCAGCTACCTGTATGATTAAATTCTTCTATCTTGAGCTCCGATCATATTAGAATTAAGGTGAACTCATCAAACCCTAATTTCTATCATATGATTTAATCATTCGATTCAAATCTGATGTAAAAATCTTAATAGAAACTCTTTCTATTATTTCATACTGCCATAGTCATGGGCTTATGGACTTGATTCTCATGATCATCATAGGACTGCTCCTCATCTACCGAGGTAGATAGATTTTCTCTTGGTGCAATCCAATTCCTACAATGAACATGCTATAGCCAATATACACCTCAGGATTCCAAATGACTAGAAGATCGAGTCATGGTATAGTCAAACTATAACACCCTCAAGATGAACTACCGATGCACCTCAGGTCAAAGAACCAGATACACCACTACAGCTTCGAGTCTGTCATCGATGAGAAGGTAGACTTCCTTATGATTGCTCGAGATGGTCACACTCAGTGTCCTCATTCTCTAATGAGTACCTATACTCTCACTTCGGGGTCTCTATATCGTAGACTTAAGACTCATCTACTATAAAGAAGCGATTGTACATCAACCTTTTGGATCAATCCAATTCCTATAATGAACATGCTATAGCGAACATACACCTCAGAATTCTAAATGGCTAGGAGATCGAGTCATGGTGTAGTCAAACTATAACACCCTCAAGATGAATTATCGATGCACCTCAGGTCAAAGAACCAAACACACCACTGCAGCTTTGAGTCAGTCATTGACGAGAAGGTAGACTTTCCCTTTATGATTGCTCGAGGTGATCACGCTCAGTGCCCTCATTCTCTAACGAGTACCTATACTCTCGCTTCGGTGTCTCCACACCGTAGACTCAAGACTCATCTACTAAAGAGAAGCGATTGTACACCAACCTTCTGGATCAATCACCATCCTCGTGATGATCCTATGGTCGGAAGCATTTTATGAGTTAATAATGATTATTCATGTCTTAAATTTTCAACTCTTGAAAATATGAATTATCATTATCCATTAACTCAAAGGATGTATCACAGACACTAAATACACATATATGATAGAAAATAATCTATTTTATTATTTATAGTTAAAATTATAATTTTATTCTTAGAAGTATATTAAAAGTGTCTGCCAATTTTGGCTTCTAGGACATACATATCTAACAAACTTTCACTTGATCTAAAGTTAATTGGCTATAAATCTAAGTTCCATCTTCTCAAGATGGGCTTCGATCTTCTGTTGATCTAATGACTTTGTAAGTGAGTCTGCCGTATTATCTGTGGAGTCGACTCTCTTGACCTCGATATAACTCTTCTCGAGGTAATCGCGGATGAGGTGGTATCACCGCTCGATGTACTTAAATTTTTGATGAGACTGCGACTCCTTAGCAAGGGATATGGTACCATTATTATCGTAGTACAGAGGAATGGTATCTGATGGCATTACTTCGATCTCTGTGGCAAACTTCTTCTACAAGAATGCCTCATTTGCAGCTTCTGATGCAGCGATATATTCTGCTTCCATGGTAGAATCTGCTATCACTGTCTGCTTAGAACTCTTTCAACTAACAACTCCACCATTGCACACAAACAGACTTTCAGATGTCGACTTTTGATCATCTACATTGGACATAAAATCCGAGTCTGTATATCCCTAGACTTGGAGTTCTCTATTACCAAAGATCAACAACATATTCTTAGTCCTTCTCAAGTACTTAAGGATACATTTCACAGAAGTCTAATATTTTTCATCTGGATTCAACTGATATCTGCTCGTGACACTCACAGCATGGGCTATATCAGGTCGTGTACATAACATGGCATACATGAGGCTCCCTATTGCTGAAGCATAAGGGATCTTGCTCATGCGTTCTATTTTCTCAGGTATGCTAGGGCACATCTTCTTGAAAAGATGAATGCCATGTCTGAAGGGTACCAAACCCCTCTTAGAGTTTTTCATGCTAAACCTCTTTAGCACCTCCTCTATGTACATCTTCTGTGAAAGTTCTAGCATCCTATTCAGTCTATCTCTATAGATTTTAATTCTCAGAATAAAGGATACTTCTTTTAGATCTTTCATAGAGAATTCTTTAGATAACCATATTTTAACTATGATCAATATAGAAATATCATTTTCAATAAGAAGGACGTCATCCATGTACAATATGAGAAAGACAATAGCGCTCCCAATGATCTTTTTGAAGATACATGGCTCCTCCTCATTCTTGATGAAATTAAATAATTTGATCACATCATTAAAATGAGTATTCCAGCTCCGAGATGCTTGCTTAAGTCCATATATGGACCTTTGCAGCTTGCATATCTTGTGATCATCATCACTGAATGTGAAATCTAGTGGTTATTCCATATAGATATCTTCCTCAAGATATCCATTTAAGAATATCATTTTTACATCCATTTATCATATTTCATAATCGAAATAGGCTGCAACAGCAAACAATGTGCGAATGAATTTTAAAATAGCTATTGGCGAATAAACTGTTAAGTTGCAATATGATATCTTAAATTATTCTTATAAGTATGAACATGAATACTTAAGCAAATACAAATATTCTTGATTACAAAAGTTATCTTACTAAAAATATAATAATTATTCTTATATGCTTAGTATTAGTAAGAAAATTATTAATTTATTACTTAAATTATCTAGTTAAAGTATTCATTAGTTACTAGATTATTAAGCTCATTATTTGGTCTCTTTTTTCTTTATTAAATTAGTGAATTAGTTGTTGATGAGGTACTATCATAAAAGTGTGACTAGATAAGAGAGCAGAATATTGAACATAGCCTAAAATTATTATTTCTTTTCTTAATATAAATATTGAATGTATCTTTTAAGGTTTCCTTCTTAGATTTAACATTTGAAAAATAGTGAAAGTTAGATTCTTATGAACAAAATTCTTGGTATTTCTTATTAGCTTTTGAACTTATTAATTATTAAGTTTAAAATTTTAGTTGATCTACTTTTATTTTACTATCTTATTTATTCTATTATGATATCTTGTCAGATGCTCTATATACTTGTAGAGTAATAATCTATATATAAGTATGCAGCAGTTGTCATATTTTTTATTCATAATTTCGAATTAGATTATGATATGTCCAAAATTGCTATTACCATGACAGATTAGATGTTATCTTTGTTTAAGTATCTACTTCAATACCAACATAAGCCATTTCTATAGCTTGATATAATGAATAGCTTGGATAGTATATAGATGACACCTAAGTAATTATAAAGCATAATGTTAATATTGTTGCTATCACAGACCAAGAAGAAGGTGAATGGCATGCTTCTTGTGTTTTAGAATTCCTCTAAATAAAGGATAGTTTCAAATGTCAATGTTGTATTGAATCAAAGTTTATTCTCAAGATGTTAATAAGTTGTGCGAATATATAGTGACAAAGAGAAGATCATGGGCTGGGATAGGCATAATCACGATACTTAATATACTAGTTGTATAATTTTGTGTATTGGACAAAGTTCATTTTCAGAATCTTTTAAATCTATGTTAATATTAGCAAAATAATTGACTTTCCTTAAAAATTTAAGTGATTATATTAGATACAAGCATAGCAAGAGAAAGATTCTAACTACTTTCATGTAAAATTAATTACATGTACTTTAATTAGTTACTTAATCTAAATGTTTGTAAGTCGATAATTTGCACTACTTTTAATAGCAACATACTTAAGGTTTAGGGATATAACCTACACCTATTCTAATTCTAATATCTAATATATGATTACAATTTTTAAGTATGTTCTTCTATCTGATAATAATTTAAATCACTTAAAATGAGCTAAGTAATAGCAGTTATATTATGACGGATAATAATGGTTCCAATGAAGGACCACTATATTAGAATAACATAATTATTAAATACTTTATTGTAACAACCATTATGTATTGGCTTTTATATAATTATAATATGTGTTGGGGATGAATTCCGCTCCTGCCGAAGTTCAGTTCAATGCTCAGCTTAATGCAACTGGTAGCCACGAAAGAGCTTCAGCGGTCGGGTCTTAGCCAAACTCCCTCAAAGCTTTTCTTTCGATCGGACTTCTTCAGAAGCTAAACTCTTTCAACCCGCTGAACTCCTCAGAGGTCGAGCTCCTTCAAACTCCCAACGATCGAGCCTTAGCCGAACTCCTTCATCCGGATGAACTTCTCAGCGGTCGAGCTCCAGTCAGACTCCATAAGAGCCGAACTCCTTCCGAACTCTCCCTTCGACCAAACTCCTCAGTGGTTGTGCTCCGATCGAGCTCCTTTAGAAGTTTGAACTCCTCTAAAATTAATACGTACCGAAGTCCACCGATCAATGCCTGCTTTCTCAGAGCCACGACTATTAAATCTGATCGAACAATCACCGTCGACCTACCACAGGCGATGCTACAGGCACACTCCTCCATGACTAACTTCGTCAGACCTCGAGCAGTCCACCACTATCGGACGGTATGGCTATCACTATCAATCTGACGATACCATCCTCTCCATACCAAATCTCATGCAGCCTTGAGCGGTCCACCATCAGGCGATATGGCCATCACCATCAGTCACCATTAATCAAGCTCCATCTATAAAAAGGATCCTCTAGATATGCTAACTCTGATCTCTAATCTCTAGGCTTTAAGCTCTCCTCTCCTTCTTTAAGCTCGATGGAACTCATCCCTGAGCACTCCATTCCTGTTGGCCAGAGCTGACTTGATCATCGAAGGATCCTGTTGGAGCCACCCCTCCATCGACTTCGGATGGAATTTTATTTTGCAAATCTCCAACGGCGACCTCGTTCACCTTTGCTTCAGCTAGATCCGACGATGATCAATTTCTGCATCAACAGATTGGCGTTAGAGGAAGGGCACGCCTCTGTTCTTAAGGTATTCTTGAGACCCCCTTGTTCTTAAAGAAGTGTTCAGCGACGATCTCTCACCAGAGATCTTCCTCCTTTCTCTTTGAAGTTTTTTTCTAAGAAAAAATACCTCCCAGAAGAGCTTCAACTCAGCGATCGGTGGCCTCCACAGTCTGATCCCATCCAGATCTGTCTACTCCTACTTCATCCCTGACAGCTCAGGTTCTACCTCTATCCATGGTAGATGTGGAGCAGTTCGATCTGCTTGTCTGATTGGTTCGTGGCCTCACGAAGGTAATGCAGGCCATGCAGCAGCCTTCGACGGTGACTCCACTGGGAAACCCACCATCAGAATATCGAAAATCGACCCCAAGGAAGAGTACTTGAGCTAGGCGTATATCCATCGCTGCCCCTTGGAAAGAAAAAATAAAGAGCAGAGGATCCATGTTCGGATCATGGTTCTCCTCTGGAGGAGATCTTTTCTATTTGTAGTCAGAAGCCTCCTCAAGGATCTGCAACCAAGATGACGCCCTTGATCGTAAAGACTACGAGAGATGGATCCGATGGATTGAGAAGCTCGACCACGTCGCCCCAGCTCACCTTGATGACATCCATACCGATCCTTCTTTCTCTCTCCAAATTATGCAAGAATCTCATTCCCGTCGAACTTCGAGCTTCCTTAATTCGAAAGCTACAATGGAACCTCTGATCCAGTTGATCATCTAAAGATCTTTCGGACCATGATGCTACTCCATGGCGCTTCAGACGTCCATATTGTGTCGAGCCTTTCCATCTACCTTAAAGGGAGCAGCAAAAAATTGGTACTCGACGTTGAAAGTCGAGTACGATCTTCTCTTTTGATCAGATGAGCCATCAGTTCGTGACTCACTTCGTCAGTAGTTGACGTCCACGTTGAGGTTCGAATTTTCTTGATGAATGTCAAGCAGAAGTAGGAAAAAATCCATCCGAACTTATGTTATCCAGTTTAACACCGCAGCATTGGAGGTCCAGGACCTGGATCAGTCATTATCGCCATGGCCGCTCTCAAGGGCAGCCTTTAGAAGAATGACTTGCTATTCTTTCCTAGAGAAAAAAGTATCTTAGGGACTTCGTCGATCTACTGGCTCGAGCCGAGGGATATGTCCATGCGGAAGAAGCCTTCAAGTTGAAGGATGAAAAAGTCTTAGAGAGAGCGATGGACGGATGAGTATAATAGATCCACCGTCCAATGGAGGGCTGAGTGAAGTTTGGCCGCGCTCACGGACTCCTCCGGATGCGTAGCGAGCCCAAACTTCTCAAGCTCGCCATCAAGGAAAGCTCCGATAGAAGGGCATGCGAAGAAGTCCTCCTTCCAAAAGGTTTCACAACTATGCCCCTCTCAGTGCTTCTAAGAGCTCAAATTTTCAACGAAAATTAAGGAACCAGCTACCAAGATCAGAAGAATTATGATTTTCTCTAAACAAGCGCGATCGAAGCAAGTACTATCCTCTACCATTGCACGACCACGACCACGATACTGAGAAATGCATTCAGCTTCGAGACGAAATCGAGGAGCTCATCAGAAGAGGGGCCAGTTGGGTCGATTCCTTCAGACGTCAGTCCTGAAGATAGGAGAAGATCGACCAAGGCACGTTGCCATAGCAAGGAACAACGATAAAAGGTCAGGTCACCTCGCCGGTATCATCAACATTACCCCGAGAGGAGCTTGGTACATCGACGATTCATCATCTCCCAGCATCAAAGCCAAGAGAAGTATGCTCCAAATTGAAGAAGGCCAGCATGAAAATAGAGGAGGTCATCAGATCCTAGAGCTTATCACCTGAAAAAACTCGGAGGAACAATGCTACCCATGATCCGAAATATAAAAATTTGGGGATGCGCTTGCTAGTAACTTTCTTTCAATAAAATTCTTTCTATTTTGATAATATTATTTCTGAGTGCAAAAATTATGTGATGATAGAAAAGAAGCAGTCAATAGTTGCCGTGTTAGGAACAGAAGGAGAACCTCATCCTAACACGAGCAGGTCAAAGACCTTCAACCTCAGTCAGAGATAAGATCTCTTTCGAGCGACCACGTCAACCTCGACTAGAGATAAGATCTCTCTCGAACGATCGTGATAACCTCAGCTAGAGATAAGATCTCTTTCGAGCGACCGCGATAACCTCGGCCAGAGATAAGATCTCTCTCGAGTGACCATGATAACCTCAGTCAAAGATAAGATCTCTCCCGAGCGACCGCGATAACCTCAACTAGAGATAAGATCTCTTCGAGCGACCGCGATAATCTTGGCCAAAGATAAGATCTCTTTCGAGCGATCGAGTCAACCTCGCTAGAGATAAGATCTCTTCTGAGCGATCGCAACAACCTCAACCCAGAGATAAGATCTCTTTCGAGCGACTGTGATAATCTCGATCAGAGATAAGATCTCTTCCGAGCGACTGCGACAACCTCAGTTAGATATTTAAGATCTCTCTTGAGTAATCGAGTCAACCTCGACCAAAGATAAGAATCTCTCCAGACAACCTCGACAAGAAGATAGGACTCTCCGATCGACCTCGAGATAAGATCTCTTCGAGCGATAAACCTCTCTAGAGATAAGAATCTCTCCTGAGTGATTCAAGTCAACCTCGCTAGAGATAAGATCTCTTTCGAGCGATCGAGTCAACCTCGGCTAGAGATAAGATCTCTCCGAGCGACCGCATCAACCTCGACTAGAGATAAGATCTCTTCCGAGTGACCGTGACAATCTCGGTCAGAGATAAGATCTCTTTCGAGCGACCGTGACAACCTCGGCTAGAGATAAAATCTCTTCCGAGCTTCGAAGAACCTTGTCCTAAGGGAAGCAAAGTCGAAGGCCTCATTCATTTTAGACGAGATGGGGGAGTGACCCTGACGGTGGCTCTTATATGCCCCAACAATTCGTTAGAAATAGGAGGAGAAACTCGTCCTAATGCGAGCAAAGTCGAAGGCCTCGTTCACAAAGAATGGGATGGGGGGAGAGGTCCTGACAACGGCCCTTATGTGCTCCTACAGCCCATTAGAAATAGGAGGAGAATCTCATCCTAATGCGAGCAAAGTCGAAGGCCTCATTCATAAAGGACAGAATGGAGGGAGAGGCCCTAACAACGGCCCTTATGTGTCCCCACAGCCCATTAGGAAACAGGAGGAGAACCTCATCCTAATGCGAGCAAAGTCGAAGGCCTCGTTCATAAAGAACGAGATGGGAAGAGAGGCCCTGACAGCGGCCCTTATGTGCTTCCACAGCCCGTTAGAAATATGAGGAGAACCTCGTCCTAACGCGAGCAAAGTTGAAGGCCTCATTCATAAAGGACGAGATGGAAGAGAGACCCTGATAACGGCCCTTAGGGCCCTTACAGTCCATTAGGAATAGGAGGAGAACCTCGTCCTAACACGAGCAAAGTCAAAGGCCTCATTCACAAAGGACAGGAGGGGAGAGGTCCTGACAATGGCCCTTATGTGCCCCCCATAGCCCGTTAGGAACAGGAGGAGAACCTCATCCTAATGCGAGAGCAAAGTCGAAGGCCTCATTCATCTTAAATGAGATGGGGAGAGAGGCCCTGACAGTGGTCCTTATGTGCCCCCACAGTCCGTTAGGAATAGAAGGAGAACCTCATCCTAACGCGAGCAAAGTTCAAGTCCGAGCTCCAAAGTCTGCAAGAGATAAGATCTCTCTCGAGGGACCGAGTCAACCTTGGTCAGAGATAAAATCAAGAGACAACCTCGGCCAGGGTGCTCGAGCCAACCTCGACTAGAGATAAAATCAAGAGACAACCTCGACCAGAGCGCCCAAGCTAACCTCGGCCAGAGATAAGATCGGAGACAACCTCGATCAGGGCACTCGAGCCAACCTCGATCGGAGATAAGATCGGAGACAACCTCGCCTGAGATCAGATCTCCTTCGAGGTAACGTCGGCTGTTGGAGACAATATCGCCTCCAAGGAGCTCAACCTCCGACCTCGACCGTAGGAGACGAGATCTACTTCAACCTTGGCTGAAGATGAGATCTCCTCCGAACTTCAACTTCAACTTTGGCTAGAGATGAGATCTTCCCCCCTCGAGCTTCAATCTGAATCAGCATGGAGCCCAAAAGAGGACTTCGACAGTCACCATTTCTGTACTCCCTTCCTTCGAGTTTCGAACTCAAAAGTAGGGAAAACTATTATTGGGGATAAACCCCACTCCTGTCGAAGTTCAGTTTGATGCTCAGCTTAATGCAACTGGTAGCCACGAAAGAGCTTCAGTGGTCGGGTCTTAGCCGAACTCCCTCCAAGATTTTCCTTCGATCGGACTTCTTCAAAAGTCAAACTCTTTCAGCCCATCAAACTCCTCAATGGTCGAGCTCCTTCAGACTCCCAGCGGTCGGGCCTTAGCTGAACTCCTTCATCCGGATGAACTTCTCAGCGATCGAGCTTCAGTCAGACTCTCATAGGAGCCGAACTTCTTCAGAGCTTTTCCTTCGGCCGAACTCCTCAGCGGTTGCATCCCGATCGAGCTCATCTAGAAGTTCGAACTCCTCTGGAATTGATACATATCGAAGTCCATCGATCAATGCCTGCTTTCTCAGAGCCACGACTATTAAATCTGGACGAACAATCACCATCAGCCTGCCACAGGCGATGCTACAGGCGTACTCCTCCGTGACTGACTTTGCCAGACCTCGAGCAGTCCACCACTATCGAACGGTATAGCTATCACTATCGACCTGACGATACCATCTCCTCCACACCAAATCCCATACAGCCTCGAGCAGCCCGCCATCAGGCGGTATGGCCATCACCATCAATCACCATCAATCAAGCCCTGCCTATAAAAAGGATCCTTCAGATATGCTAACTCTGATCTCTAATCTCTAAGCTTTAAGCTCTTCTCTCCTTCTCTAAGCTCGACGAAACTCATCCCTGTTGACCAGAGCTGACTTGATCGTCGGAGAATTCTGTCGGAGCCACCCCCCCACTGACTTCGTACGAAATTTTATTTTGCAGGTCTCCGACGATGACCTCATCCACCTCCGCTCCAGCTGGATCCGACGATGATCAATTTCTGCGTCAACAATATGCATAATGGGATACTAAAACTTGAAAACTCTTCGTACATTGAAATAGTTATTTAGAGTTAAAATCTTCATATCATCTAAGAAAGTTACGCAAATAATCACTAATGCAATGATTTGATAGTTTTGGTTACTTCACCATAATTTAGTAAGGGGCATTTAAATCACAAAATTATATCAATTATTTTTCATAATTAATAATGGTCATCATAAAGTAAAAGTAATAGATTATTTGTCATTTATAATTTTTTACCTTTAAAGTTTAAATTTCTATGTAAATTATTCTCCAAAAAGTTTGTACTACTTCAAAAGGTTATTGAGAATAATAATTTAGATCATAACACCATATTGCTTCACTATTGTCCATTACTTTCTGCTATAATGTCATTTTAATAATCATTATTTTATTTTAAGTCATTCAAAATGATGCAAATAATGGTCATTATAACCATTATAATAGAAGACAACAATTTTAGTTTATAATCTTTATAATAAAATAGTATTATTTTTGAATTATTTGGAACCTCTATTTTATCAAAAAGATATATATATTTGAACTATTATACATATGATGCATTTGCCAAATAACTAGTAAAAGAAGGAAGATAAAAAATAAAGAGAAAAAATAGATAATTTCTCAATCCTAAGAGAAGAAAAAAAAAGAAAAGAATTTTGAGCATATCACTAAAAGGATAGTGTTTGGATTGAAAGAGTTGAAAAGAATATAAGAGAAAGAGGAGTAAGTAATAATCACCCATTGGTTTGAAAAAAAAGAAAGAAAAGAAACTCAATCTGATAAAAGAGAATAGGATAAAACAATTATAATTTTTATTTAGATCTCCAAAAGTAGAGAGATTTTAGAGAGAAAATAACCTCTCCTTCTCTTATCTTCATTGTTGTTATTTCTAAAGTTCTTTTATTTTATTTTTTTCTCTTGACTCCAAGTTGTTTTCTCTTCCTTTCTCTTCTCTTTTCTTACCTTCTCTCTGTTCTTTCTCATCCCCTACATACTCTAAATATTGCAAAAGAGAAGAGAGCGAATTCCATTTTCCTTTAAATCTCTCCAATTTTGAAAAGTTTAAACAAGGAGGTCTAGAGAAGACTTCTCTCTAATTCTTTTATTTTCTCTCTTAACTTACTTTCCAAATAAAAAATTTTAAGTCTCTTCATTCTATCCTTAATAAATTCTTAACCGCACAATAGAAATTTTAGTTTCTCTTCAATTGTATCCTAACAAGATAAGGTACATTTACTTTCTTCTTTTTCTCCAATTCTCTGAAGCCAAGCAAGGTATCAGGATACTATTATGTTAGATCAAGCTTTAATTTCTCTTATATGGACACTTGTTCCTTAATTGGCATTTCCTATGTTTGGTTCAAGTATGGATTAGAATTATATCTAGGTCCAAATTCACTAATAACTTTGCTTTAAAGTATACTTAATAAAAAATTATAAGAGCAATGAAGGGTATAAAAAAATTATCATATACAAAAAATAAACTATTAAGTCCTAATATATTTTAATAGATGCAAGCTGGGATTTTAAATATCTTAAATGGTTAATATTGGGCCTATACTTGACTAGAAGTTAACTACCTTAGAGTAAATTGAATTCAATTGTTTTTTAGGATGCAAGTCAAGTTTAAGTATACAAGCCCCAATAATAGCTATATTTAAAACTATATGATAAAAAAAATCACTTGTAATATATTTTTTAGCTAGAAATATATACCCTAAAATGGTTTGGATGCAATATATAATTATCAAAATAGTTCTAAAGATTTATAATATAATCTTTAAAGAATTTTTATGGATTAAGTCTCTTAATAATAAAAGCTATATAGCTTATTATTAAGATCATGTAGGAATTTATCTCTTAAATGAATGTATTAAAAGATATAACAAATATAAGGTGATAAAAAGAATCTTTTAAAGGCATCTTCTAAATCTCTCAAAAAGAAAAGCATTTTAAAAAAATAGATATTAGAGTTTTGGTTTTATTTCTACTCAATAAAAAGCTTTTAAAGCAATGTAATGAAAGACAAGGTAATACACAAGTTATCCTTTTAGGGGTTTGATACAATATATATAGTCATAAAAAATTATACTAATTATCAAAAATAAAAATTATAATAAATATTAATTAAATAATATTTAAAAAATTATATAAATTAATTTATAAATTATCAATAAATATATGGAATATGATATAGATCGTATAGGAAAGAAACCCCCCCCCCCCCCCCCTCTATATAAAATAATGTAGTAAAAAAATTATAAAAGTTACATAGTTACTAAAAAAATAAGGGCAATAAATTACCACCATATTCCTTAGAAAAAAATTAGAAATATGTAATTTCTATAAAAATATATTACTTCATCGAGCTTGTTTCTCATAATGATGAAGAAATTTTTGGAACTTATGATTGATGAAGGTTATGTATTTCTAATATATTTCTAGAAGTAAAATATATACGAGTTAAACCATTTCCTAAAATGGGTCTAATGTGGTTCATATAACCATTAAGTGAAAAATATATAAGTAAAGCACTTAATCAAATACATGGTATGTGGTTTTCTTTCTAATTTGCTTATATATAATTTCACCAATTATGGTGTTATGTTACATAATAGTGAAAATTAATAACTTGTACCTAATTACATTTGAGATGAAACTTTCAAAATTTTTGAGCATATTAAATTTATTTTTTTTACTTAAAAATAAATAAAATGATTGTAAGTAAAAAGTGAGATAGCTAACATCCAAATATTTTCAATAATATCCTTTTTGAGACGTGTCAATTACAATCTTCCTTTTCTATTTCGTGTCAAAAAACTGTAGATGTACAAACTGGCATGAGTTGGCGTTGCTGTCTTTAGCGATCATTCATCCTTTTTCAAGATCTCTTCATATGAAATGCATAAAAGGAAAGGAGAGTTTAGGAAAGGCTTAATCTTAGTTCAAGATCTGGTGTGAATATTATATTTCAACTAGATTACGATGGAAGCAACAAAGAAGACGTTCTCAATTGAATTTGAGCCACAAACATTAAACTCTGATCAGATGCAACAAGCTAGGGTATAATTTCCTTATTGATTATCACATACATTTAATTCATACCATTTCTATGTTTATACTAAATATGTTTTGGGTATCTATGCATAATTTATTTGAATAGTATCAAAATTATGATCTTGTCTCATGTATTTGATGTAGATCCATGGTTGCAAAGGGAAAAGATATGTTAGTTTTTTATTTTTTTCTTGATTTCATTTTTCAATGAGAATGATGTAAATTCATGTTATAGTGGATAATTTTGATGTCTAATGTATGTATTTTATAACCATTTATATGATTTAGTTGTTTGATGGCTAATGAATGTCTATAATATGTTAGAGAATATTGTTGTTGCTTTTTTCTTCGATCTTCATAAATGATATATGACAGCAACCATGAACATCTTTTTTCTTATATATATATACTCTAAATTTGGAGCTTTGGAAAATAGAGGTGTATGTATACATGCATATATATTCCACTGCAAAGAATTAGGATGTCAAACTTTTACAACAATATATTCTAGTATGCTAAACACTTAAGACACAAGATGCTTTTGGAACTTTTATATTAGCAATATCTTTTTTCACACGAGAATAAACAGACCAATAGTTAATTTTGGAGAATCTTTAAATATAAAAATCTGGTAGTTCAAATGTTGTTGATATATTATGATTAATATATGAAGTGATGTTTAGAATAAATGCTATTGGTACCTATCATTCATATAATAATTTCTCTTGCTAACATAGTATAGGATGATTCGCCCATTCTCCCATGAATCATACAGAATCTTATAAATTACACCAATCCTTTAATGTCGTAAATGCATAAAGAACATTTTGTATATTTAGGATATACCTAGTATTGCTCGAAAGAAAATATCTAAAACAAGTACTTGTGAAAATGATATATAACTTTTTTTTTGTCGATTCTGAATTGCCACCAACATATAGGAAAGCAATTTTATTCGACAAAATAGCCGTTAATTTTTTATAGTTTACTAGCGGACAAATTTATCGTTACTATGTCCCACGTATATGAAAGCAATTTTTCTTTGATAACTGGTTATCAATAAGTTTCATGAAAAAGGAATAATTGATTTATTACGAATCAAAAGGATATTGTTCACTTTATAATCAATTGAAATTGTTACAAAGTGGTGCCAAATCTTTTATTTGGAGATATAATTGATGACATAAGAAAATAATATTTATATATCTATTTAGTTGCTTCACTGAAGCGATCTCAGATTCATTTTAATCAAGCTTTAAACTTATTTTTTGTTTGCTACTATAGTAACTTTGTGCTTAAAGATTTTTTTGTTCATAAATGGATATAAATTAGTAAGTTTTATCTTTCTTTGAAGAAAAGGAAGGAGACCAATTGCACATTACATTATCCAAGCAATACTCAAGTTTGGAAAATTCAATTGTAGTAAAAGTTAAACTCCAGAAAGCTACATAATGTATCTAACCTTGCAAAATGAAATGACTTTAGAAAGAAGAGTTAAAAATTAGAGCATTCAATTAAAAGTTGTAAGCTCTAAGTTATACCACTTATATGAATATTTTCTGGTGGCAACAAAGGTTCTATCATAGGAATAGCATTGAGCTATATCTATATGTTCAACCAACAAAATAATTTATTTATAATCTTAATCTAAAGAGATTATGCACTTGCTCATTACTTGTAAACATGTTGATTCATTATTTGTGTACATCTAATTCTCCTTTCAAAACTATTACATTTAGTCATGACATGAGACCACATTATTATTTTCATAAATTATAAATAATTATGGAATATGGATTGAAAGATAATATTTACAACTATACAGTCTCTTTGTGCTTAAACTTTTTTTAGTAAAAGATGATGGACATTCCGCCCATTCATGCTACAAGGCTAGATTTTCTTACATGATCTAACTTTATCTTTTTTTATTTCTAATATAATATATTTGCTTTTTAGTTTTCTCATATATTTTATCTCTCTAAATTTGATTATTATAGTCTCTTCATTTGATACAGGAAGCAGCCTTATACTTATTAAATACCAAAAGCTCTGAAGAAGCTCAAAAAGTTTTCACCGAACCTTCTAGGAATGCTCAAGAAAATTTCATAGAGGTAACATAAGTGAGTTAAATGTAGTCCTATCAAATTATTTATATGTTTGATGAAATAGAATCATAGGATACACAAATACAAGCACACCCACAAAGATATGGAAGAATGGGAGAAAGATGATTAACACAATGTCTATTTAAGAATAAATACGATTGTGCATAATGTAACTTTGATCGTTGCTTTATTTCTTATCCAAAATAAAGAAAGAGGATAGTTAATTTATAGTTTTGATTTTGAAATTCATCTGATAGATAAGTTATCCGATGGAAGGAATACATGCATTCACTGAAATATCATGGATTAACGAGTTTTTAGTGGCTTATAGGGTGCGAATTCAGATGTTCAAGAAACACAGGAGAAAAAAACTGATGCAATGGGTGCTGATCATGCTAATTTGGTTCAAAAAGTAGAGAATGAGAAAATGGAAGCAATTGGCTCTGATGACTATGTGGATTTTGAAGAAGAGTCTGACAGCTCATCTAGTGATGATGATTCCATGGTTCCTACTCTTATTATTGATCCAGAAAGAGATGTCTTTTCAGCTCCTTTTTAGATCTATTATTTCTTCCGCAATCAATTGTATGTTTAAGTATTTGAATCAACTCTCTGTCTCTGTCTATCTCTATGTGTGTGTATGTGTGTCTGTATATTGTTTTTGACTCTTAAATCTTTGAATAAGTATCCTATTTGAAGTAAGAATGGCATGTGATGCACTTCTCATGGCTTTGCTTTAGATTCAACTACCTGCATTGACAAACATAAACAGAATAAGACAGCTATGTTCATCACTTACTAGACTATATTTTCATTTTATGACAATCATTTCTTACAAGATTGCATGACAAATTATTTTTTAAGTGAGACTTTAAACTCATCATGGCAATGAGGGGATTGTGATTTGAAAAAATATGAAGAAAAATAATGATACGGATTAATATAAAATTTATAACATTGAAAAATAGATATTGAAATTATAATTAGAAGACACTTCAAGCACATCCTAAAAATCTTAATATCTTGGTTTTGTGTACATTAAGAAATTGTGTGTTACACTCTTTGAATACCTAAGCAAATGTAAGCCCTTGTTTTTCATATGTTCATACTCCCAATCAATCTTATAACTAACTTCAACATTGTAATTAAGCTCCATTTAGTCATTCAAGTTTGCAGCACTCTTTCTATTGGTGCAGAAATTGATCGTCGTCGGATCCGACTGGAGTGGAGGTCGATGAGATCGTCATCGGGGACCTGCAAAATAAAGTTCCATCCGGAGCTGATGGGGGGTGGCTCCGGCAGGACCCTCCGACGATCAAGTCAGCTCTGACCAACAGAAATGGAGTGCTCGAGAATGAGTTCCACAGAGCTTAGATAGAAGAGGAGAGCTTAGAGCTTAGAGATTAGAGGTTAGAGATTGCATATATGGAGGGTCCTTTTTATAGGCGGAGCTTGATGGTGACAGCTGCAGCCACATGCTGGCGGACCGCTCGAGGTCCGACGGAGTCAGTCCTAGGGGAAGGCGCCGTCTGCAGCGGATTGATGGTGACCACCATTACTGCTTGATAGCAAATCGCTGTCGCTTGCGGTGGACTGATGGTAATGGCTGCAGCTATCTTGATACTAAGCCACTCGGAGCCGAATGAAGAGTTGAAGGACTTCAACGTGTACCCATTTTAGAGGAGTCCGAACTCTTGAAGAGAAAGCTCGGAAGGAGTTCAGCTCCTATAGGCGTCTGGTTGGAGGTGTGCGGCTAAGGCTCGATCGCAGAAGAGTTCGATAGGAGCTCGATCGATCAAAGAGGATGTCTGGGAGGAGTCTGGCTCCTGAAGAAATTCGTCCGAAGGATGTCTGGAATGAGTCCAGCTCCCAAAGAAGTTCGATCGAAGAGGAAGCTTGGAGGGAAGTTCGGCTCTCGTAAGCATCTGGTTGGAGGAGTGCGACTAAGGCTCGACCGCTGGGAGTTTGGAAGGAGCTCGACCATTGAGAAGTTCAGTCGGGGGACGACCGTCGAGGGGTTCACTGAGGAGTTCGATCGAGGGATGACTGCTGAGGAGTTCGACCGCTGGAAGTCCGAAGGAGCTCGACCGACTGAGCAATTCGACAGGCTGTAAGGGTTCGGCTAAGATCCATCTGGTGAAGCTCTTCCGTGGCTACTGGTTGTATTAGACTGAGCATCGAACTAGACTTCGATAGGAGTGGGGTTTATCTCCAACACTAGCCCCCCCCACTTTCGAGTTCAAAATTCAAAGGAAGGGAGTGTAGAAAAGACGACTGCCAAAGTCTTCTTGTGGGCTCCGTGCTGGTTAAGATCGAAGCTCGGGACAGATCCCATCTCCAATTGAGGTTGAGGTAGGCCTCATCTCCTGCGATCGAGATCGGAGGTTGAGTTCATTGGGGGCAACATTATCTCCTACAGTCGAGGCTGCTTCGAAGGAGATCTCTCCTGCAGTCGAGATCAATACGGGCGCTCGAAAGAGATCCGATCTCTGATCGAGGTTGGCTTGGTCGATCGAAAGAGATCTTATCTTTGACCGAGGTTGGCTCAGTCTCCTGTGATCGGAGTTGATGCGGGCGCTTGGGAGAGATCTTATCTCCTACAGTCGAGTGTGATGCGGACACTTGGGGGAGCCGAGGTTGAAGCGAGCACTCAGGGGAGATCTTATCTCCTGCAGTCGAGCTTTCCTCGGAGGAGATCTTATCTCCTACGGTCGAGGTTGAAGCTTTCTTCGGAGAAGATCTTATCTCCTGCAGTCGAGCTTTCCTCGGGAGAGATCTTATCTCCTACAGTCGAGTGTGATGCGGGCACTCGGAGGAGCTAAGGTTGAAGCTTTCTTCGGAGGAGATCTTATCTTCTGCAGTCGAGCTTTCCTCAGGGGAAGATCTTATCTCCTTCGGTCGAGGTTAATGCGAACATTCGGGGGAGATCTTATCTCCTGCAACTAAGCTTTCCTCGGGGGAGATCTTATCTCCTGCAGCCGAGCTTTCCTCGGAGGAGATCTTATCTTCTTTGGTCAAGGTTGATGCGGGCACTCGGGAGAGATCTTATCTCCTGTAGCCGAGCTTTTTTTGGAGGAGATCTTATCTTCTGCAGTCGAGGTTGAAGCAGACACTCGGGGGAGATCTTATCTCCTGCAATCGAGCTTTCCTCGGAGAAAATCTTATCTTTGGTCGAGGTTGGCTCGGACTCCTGTGGTCGGGTTGATGCGGACGCTCAGAGGAGATCTTATCTCCTACAGTCGAGGTTGCCTCGGGAGAGATCTTATCTCCTGCAGTCGAGGTTTGCTCGGAGAAGATCTTATCTCCTACAGCCGAGCTTTCCTCGGGGGAGATCTTATCTCCTTCGATCGAGATTGATGTAGGCACTCGGGGGAGATCTTATCTCCTACAGTCGAGCTTTCCTCGAGAGAGATCTTATCTTCTGCAGTCAAGCTTGAAGCGGACACTCGGGGGAGATCTTATCTCCTACAGCCGAGATCGATGCGGGCGCTCGAGGGAGATCTTATCTCCTACAACCGAGATTTTCTCGGGGGAGATCTTATCTCCTGCAGTCGAGGTTGCCTCGGGGGAGATCTTATCTCCTGCAGTCGAGGTTTGCTCGGAGAAGATCTTATCTCCTACAGTCGAGCTTTCCTCGGGGGAGATCTTATCTCCTTTGATAGAGGTTGATACGGGCACTCGGAGAAGATCTTATCTCCTACAGCCGAGGTTGAAGCGAGCACTCGAGGGAGATCTTATCTCCTTCGATCGAGCTTAGCTCGGACGCTCGACCCGGATGCTTGGGGAGAGATCTTATCTCCTGCAGCTGAGCTTTTCTCGTGGGAGATCTTATCTCCCACAGTCGAGGTTGATACGGACACTCCGGAGAGATCTTATCTCCTATAGTCGAGCTTTTCTCGGGGGAGATCTTATCTCCTACAGCCGAGGTTGAAGCGGGCACTTGGGGAGATCTTATCTCCTTCGACCAAGCTTGGCCTGGACGCTCAGGGAGATCTTATCTCCTGTAGTCGAGCTTTCCTCGGGGAGATCTTATCTCCTTCGGTCGAGGTTGATGCGGGCACTCGGGGGAGATCTTATCTTCAGCAGCCGAGCTTTCATCGGGGGAGATCTTATCTCCTTCGGTCGAGGTTGAAGCGGACACTCAGGAGATCTTATCTCCTACAGCCGAGCTTTCCTTGGGGAGATCTTATCTCCTGCAGTCAAGCTTAGCCCGGATGCTCGGGGGAGATCTTATCTCCTGCAGTCCGAGCTTTCCTCAGGAGGAGATTTTATCTCCTGCGGTCGAGGTTGATGTGGACACTCGGAAGGAGATCTTATCTCCTTCAGTCGAGCTTAGGTCCGAACGCTCGGGGGAGATCTTATCTCCTGCAGTCGAGTTTGCTTCGAAGAAAATCTTATCTCCTGCGATCAAGATTGAAGGTCTTTGACCTGCCCATGTTAGGACGAGATTCTCCTTCTGTTCCTAACACGATGACTATTAACTGCTTCTTTTCCTGTCATCACATAGTTTTCGCGCTTAGAAATAGTATATAATTGAAGGAGAAGAATTTTACCGAAGTAAAGTTACCCATAGCACATTTTCGTTTCAGGGTCGTGGGAGCATTGTTCCTCAGGATTCTCTTCAGTAGTAAGTTTTGGACCGGACGACCTCCTCTATCTCATGCTGGTTTCCTCAATTTGGAGCATGCTTCTCTTGGCTTTGACATTGAGAGATGATGGATCATCGATGCACCAAGCTCCTCCCAAGGATAACGTTGATGACGTCGTGAGGCGGCCGACCTTCTTATCCTTTTTGACTATGCCAGCGTCGATCTTCTCCTGCTTCAGGCTGGCATTGAAGAAATTTATCCAACCGCCCCTTTTCGATGAGCTCCTCAATTTCATCTCGGAGCTAAATTTATTCGTCAGTATCGTGGCCATGATCGCAATGGTCGAAGCATTACTTGCTTCGATCGTGCATGCCTGAAGGAGGTCGTAATCCTTCTGGCCTTGGTAGCTGGTTCTTAACTTCCATGAAAATTTGAGTTCGAAGAGCGTTGTGGGGGGCGCAGTCGTAGAATCTTTCGGAAGGAGGACTTTTTTGCGCCCTTCTGTTGGGGCTTCCTTGGTGGTGAGCTCGAAAAGTTTGGGCCTTGCTTGCGTTGGGAAGGTCGTGGATACGGCCGAACTTTATTCCATCTCCTTGTGAAACCTGCGGAAGAACTTCATGCCCGGCTTCCTTGGAGTCATACTCGAGAGGGAGTTCGGTCTCGCTTGCCCTGGGATGGTCGTGAGCACGACCGAACTTTATCTCACCTCCCGTGAAATCTTCGTAGGGATTTTTCTTGGTGACATACTTGAGCGAGAGTTCGGCCTCGCTTGCTTCGAACTTCATTCCGATGATGAGCTTTGAGGGAGAGTTCGGCCTTGCTACCGCCAAACTTCATTCCAATGATGAGCTTCGAGGGGGAGTTTGACCTCGCTTGCACTGAAGTTCATTCCGCTTTCCTGCGAAATCTTCTGCGGGAGAACTTCATGCCCCTTTATTGGGGCTTCCTTGATGATGAGCTTCGAGGGGAGTTCGACCTCGCTTGCGCCATGGAGGTCGTGGACGTATTCGAACTTCATCTCGCCTCATTACGAAACCTTCTGTGGGAAAACTTCTGCTCTCCATTTTTCCTTCCTAAGTGTGATTGGTATGCCCAAATGCTCTCCCTTAAGGTCGGTTTCTCGCATCCTCATGGCGGGTTTGTTGGCAAAGTCTTCATCGGAGGTTGTTGCATGGCCTGTATCATCTCGGCGGGGCCATGAACCCGACCAGCAGGTTGAACTGCTCCACGTCTGCGGTGGCTTCGTGTGGAGCCTGGGCTATCGGGGCTGAAATGGAAGCAGATGGACCTGATGCGCAGGCGGCCGATCATCGAGTCAAAGCTCTCCTGGGAGATATTTTCTCTTTGAAAAAGAACTCTAGTGAGGAAGAAGAGAGATCTCCAGAGAGGAAAGAGAGAAATCATCGTCGAGCACTCCTTTAAGAACAAGAAAACCTCGGAGGTTCATGCCCTTCCTCTAGCGTCAATCTGTTGGTGCAAAAACTGGTCGTCATCGAATCTGACTGGAGTGGAGGCCGATGAGGTCGCCGTTGGGGATCTGCAAAATAAAGTTCCATCCAAAGCCGATGGGGGGTGCCTCCGGTAGGACCCTCCAACGATCAAGTCAGCTCTAGCCAACAGGAATGGAGTGTTCGGAAATGAGTTCTACAGAGCTTAGATAGAAGAGGAGAGCTTAGAGCTTAGAGATTAGAGGTTAGAGATTGCATATCTGGAGGATCCTTTTTATAGGCGGAGCTTGATGGTGAAGCTACAGCCGCGTGCTGGCGGATCGCTCGAGATCCGGTGGAGTCAATCCCAGGGGAAGGCGCCGTCTGCAGCGGATTGATGGTGACCGCCATCGCCGCCTGATAGCGGATCGCCATCGCTTGCGGCAGACTGATGGTGATGGCTGCAGCTGTCTTGATACTGAGCCGCTCGGAGCCGAATGAAGGGTTGAAGGGCTTCAACGTGTACCCATTTTGGAGGAGTTCGGACTCCTGAAGAGGAAGCTCGGAAGGAGTTCGGCCCCTGTAGGCGTCTGGCTGGAGGTGTGCGGCTAAGGCTCGATCGCAGGAGAGTTCGGTTGGAGCTCGACCGATCGAAGGGGGTGTTTGAGAGGAGTCCGACTCCCGAAGAAGTCCGTCCGAAGGATGTCTGGGATAAGTCCAGCTCCCGAAGAAGTTCGGCCGAAGAGGAAGCTTGAAGGGGAGTTCGACTCTCGTAAACATTTGGCTGGAGGAGTGCGGCTAAGGCTCGGCCGCTGGGAGTTCGAAAGGAGCTCGATCGCTGAGAAGTCCGATCGGAGGACGACCACCGAGGGGTTCACTGAGAAGTTCGGTCGAGGGACGACCGCTGAGGAGTTCGACCACTGAAAGTCCGAAGGAGCTTGACCGGCTGAGCAGTTCGGCAGGCTGTAAGGGTTCGGCTAAGACCCATCTGCTAAAGTTCTTCCGTGGCTACTGATTGCATTAGACTGAACATCGAACTAGACTTTGACAGGAGCGGGGTTTATCTCCAACACTTTCCATTAAATACTATTTCAAGGTCAATATTTTCTTTTCTTTTCTTTTCTTTTGGTACATGATATTTTCTAGTTCAAGATTTACTAATTAAGGTCAACATGTTGTGTCCTAGAATTCTTTTGATTTTTCTTAAAATATAAAATTATTTTTTGTGGTCTATATATATAAAGGCTTGAAATTAGTTTTCCAAGTTTCCTGCTTGTTGTAACAATAGCAAATCATCTAGTTTGAGTTTCGATAACTATTAGGCTAAATTTTCTTCTTTTTCTTACATTTGTAATACAAAATAAAAGATTGCATAAATGATGTTTTGAAATTAAACTGAGATTTTAAAGTTTTAGCTTTTTAGTTGATGTGGGATGCTTTACCCTTGTGAAATAATTAACAACCATGTGTTAAGATAACAAATTAGATGCAACATCATATCAATCATCAACTGAATGTAATATATTTGTGTGTGATGGACTTGACATGAGCAACTTGCATATCCATCTAATGAAGGCTTTTTGTCATCACTCACCTCCTCATTATTGTATTGCAAATTAAAATAGGGCTACAAAAAGTATTCAACTATTTCTTGCTAAGAAGAAGCCACCTTGCTTCTTAGCATCATCTCCTGCACACGGCAACAAAGATTAAATCATACTCCAAAATCACCTTTGATTAAAAAAATTAATCCAGTGCGCCACCACGAGAAAACCGGACTAGACCGTGCGGACCGTTGCATCCAGAGCGGACCGGAGCTAATGCATCCCCGGTTCACATAACTTTAAAAGGACGAGAGGGGTTTTATAGCTCCTCCCCAAAAGTTTAGGTTTCCGGCCGACACCCAAAACTAGGGTTTTTGGAAACGTAAGAGGAGAGAGAGGAAGCATCCTCGATGCCGAAGAAGGGGGCCTCCGTCATCGCCATTAGATCGCTGTCGGCGCTCTCCAAGGTCAGCTCCTCTTCTCCTCCCCCTACGCGCTCGCCTCTCCTCTCCCGCCCCTCCTCACGCCCTCTTAGTTCTTCGCAGAAGGACCTCGAGGACGCCGTCAAGGCGTCCCCTTTGGTCCTTCGCTTTCGGAGGCTGAGCACTGCCGCGCAGAGGACCGATTTCGCCGCCGACCCGCCCGGCAACGGTGGGCGGGAGGTTGCCGGAGATTCCCATCCCGGCCTCAGTGTCTCTTACCCGCAGAGCCCACATGGGTTCTATAACGAACACCCGTATCAGCAAAGAGCCGATGGTGTTCATGGAGGAAACCCAATTCCGAGTCCTGATGGGTACCAACGGTGGAATCTTGGTGAGGGTTATGGGGGAATACCCAATGAGTTTTATACGGGGAAGCCTCTGAGACAGGGGCCAGAGAGCTTCCATACCGAGAATAACGGTAAAATCGTTGGGGAACGCTATCAAAAACCTGACCGGCATTATGGAGGAAATGTTGGAGAGGTGAACCAGAGGAATTCTGATGGATTTTATAGACAAGAATACTATCAGAATCTTAATGGCCATCAGAGAGTAGGTACTGCAGAAACTTTAACACAGAACCCGAATGTTGTCAATGGTTACAACGCAGTAGGAACTAGACAGCCATATATGAATCCTGGTGGCTTCCATGGAGAAAGCGAAAGAGGATTTCAGCAAGACCCTAACAGGCAATATGGTTATCATCCAGGGCAAAGTTATCAAAATCCCAATTTGTATTACAGAGAGATCCCGAGAGGTGATATCCCAAACAATATACAGGGGGTTTATGGTGAAAGAGCTCGAGATATCTATCAGAAATCCAATGGGAACTATTTAGAAAGACCTGTGGATTCTCAGCAGAGCCCAATGGGGTATCAATCAGTGAGCCCTGTTAATCCTCAGCAGAACTCTGCTTCTTTTCATAGTGAAATTGGCTATTCTCATCCAATGAGGAGTACCCAAGCTAGGGATGGATTGCCTGCTAGTGAGTCTCCTGACACTGGTGAGAGTGGTGGTTATAAGGGTACCATTGATGAGTTTGATGAATTCTGCAAAGAAGGGAAGGTGAAAGAAGCTGTGGAAGTTTTGTCTTTACTTGAGAAAAATGGCGTGGTTGTGGACCACCATAGATGTTTACAGTTGATTCAAGCATGTGGGGAGGCAAGGTCTCTAGAAGAAGCAAGAATTGTCCATGATCATATAGCACGAACAGTGGTTCATGTTGAAGTTGGGCTTCATAACAAGATTTTGGATATGTATTCCAAGTGTGGTTTGATGGTTGATGCTTACCAATTGTTTGAGAACATGCCTCAGCGGAACTTGACATCTTGGGATACTATGCTTATGGGTCTTTCTAACAATGGCCTTGGAGAGGATGCAATTGATCTTTTCAGCGAGTTTAACCAGAAGGGATTGAGGCCAGATGGACAAATGTTTGTCACCATTTTTGCTGCTTGTGGCATTCTCGGAGCAGTTGATGAGGGAATGTTGCATTTTGAATCAATGCAGAAGGATTTTGGAATTTCTCCTGTCATGGAACATTATGTGAGTATTGTCAGTATGCTTGGAAGTGCTGGTTACTTGGATGAAGCTCTTGAGTTTATTGAACAAATGCCTGTTGAGCCAAGTGTAGATGTTTGGGAAACTTTGATGAATCTTTGTAGGGTCAATGGAAATGTAGATCTTGGGAATCAATGTTCCGAAATTATTGAGCAGTTGGATTCTACTAGGCTAAATGAACAGACTAAGATTGGTCTTTTGCCTGTGAAAGCTTCAGATCTGGCAAAGGAGAAAGAAAGAAAGAAGGCTAATCTTCTTGAGGTTAGAAGTAGGGTACATGAGTATCGGGCAGGGGATAGGTCCCATCCTGAGCATGAGAAGATTTATGCACAGATAAAGGGTTTGGCACCACAAATGAAGGAGGCTGGCTATGTTCCAGAAACACGGTTCGTGCTCCATGACATTGACCAAGAATCCAAGGAGGAGGCTTTGCTTTATCACAGTGAGAGGTTGGCTGTTGCTTATGGCCTTATGACTAGCCCAGCACGTTCACCAATTCGAATTATAAAAAACCTTCGTGTTTGTGGAGATTGTCATAATGCTATGAAGATCATATCCAAAATTGTTGGCCGTCAACTTATTGCACGGGATGCCAAGAGGTTTCACCATTTCGAGAATGGGGTCTGTTCTTGCAAAGATTATTGGTGAAATGGAGCATGTAAGTTTCTATTACACTAAGCTTTCCTTCTCCCCTTTTTTTCAAGAGTAAGAATGGAGTGCTTCCAATGAAAATGCAATAATTATTGTTGTTGTGTGCTCCACATTGCTAATGTAATGAATTTTATTGGTTGTATTAATGAACCCTGAGGGCAATTGGTAAAGTAATGCCATCTTCTTCTTAAATAATGTCCCACATCTGAAGGAAGCAAACTGCTCAATTCTTATGCTATTGCCAACCTTTCCTTATGTGGGTTTCTCATGCCTAAGATTTCCTTGTATGTGTTATGCCAAATCTGCTATTCAAGTTTCTTAGCAATGAATGTCAACAAATCATATTACATGTGTCTCTAATATGTTAAATGTATTTATTAGTGTGTAATATGGGAGGCATTTATCAGCAAAAAACTAATCAGAGTAGTTGTGTTAATTTAGCCAGCAAGTACCTATTTCTTGTTAATTGGCTAAAATTCTTTGGCCACTCCCTTCATTGAATAGTTTTAATCATGTTAAAATTGAAACAGAATGAACAAGATGCTTTCTGTTTTATCTGAAATCGAAAAATGTTAGATTTTATTCGAGAGCCAAAATAGTTATTTGGCTGAATAAACATGAAAAAAGTTGAACTAGTGAACTTTATTGAATTTATTCATGTTTATTCAGAACTAAACATGACTTAAGAATAAAACATATTGTGAGCAAGCGAGATGGTAATCATGTGAACAATGTCCTTATCCATTTGCCCATCCTGAACTCTACCAACTATCAAAATAGCAACTAAAGCCTCCATATAAAGGCAAAGCAATATAAAATCATCCAATGAAACCAAACGAGAAATAGAAATATCAAGAGAAAAGATAAATTTCCCACCCAATATGATACATGTTCCAAGTATGATAGACTTTAATTTTAATTTTGATGGGTGAATCATAAAGTTTAAGTAAATGATAAAGAATTGTTTGGAATTTATTGCCATCTTCAAGGAAAATTTAAGAGGACTCCAATATAGTTTGTGTTGAAGGACGTAAGTAAGAGAAACAAAGACCTAGAATAACATGGACAGAAGTTATGAGGAAAAAATATGGCAAATAAAAATTTCCTATGAGCTTGACTTTGTTGGAATGATCAACTTGGCTTAGAAAATTTAGCTGTCTGCAAGCACAGTCTAGTCAATTTTTTCTGAGTGTCAGTGAGTTCCGTATACGTGTCTATCACTATTATCTTCCGAATGTTTTTGAATCAATTAGCTTGGTAAACATCATACCAAAATCTACTGTTTGCTGTTTTTTTTTTTGGCATAGACTTTCTCAATCTCTTTTCATAATAAATTTTCATTATCTTGTGGGTACCTTCCACAGGTTATGATAGAGGAAGAAAAGCAAAGGTTTGAGGGAAGGTTCTAGACCACTCAAGGTTGAGTTTTGAAAATATTAAATGGCATCCACATTGATAGATTAATCACCTAAATGTTTAGAGCTTGTTCATGGTGCATATAACCTAAAACATATTCTAAGAAGAAAAGCAGTATATGATACACTTAAATCAACCATTAGCTTGTTAAAAAAGACCTCAAGAGATGATCCAAATTTAACCACTGTTTGAAAACATAGCTCATTTTATTTTTCAGTAAGTGAAAATGTAGCTTTTGATGTTAGTTGGTAGCGAGGATTTGAACATTAAACCTCTCTCAGAAAATTTTGAAGATGAGTTGTGTTGGATTGAGTCTCTGGATGTGACTGTTGATGATGTCGGTGCAGATAATTTTGAAGAAGAAAATGAAGGTGTTTTCTTGCTGCTACTCTTGGGTGTGATTGTTTCTTTAAATGGACATGAGGCCTTCAGTTACTTAATTCTTGACAAACCAGTTCCTTTTAAAATAATGATCTCTTTGGCATATTTGCATCCTGATTAATATATTCTGTTTGGGTTGGGTTCCTTTTTTCTTTCTTTTTTTTTTTAACCGAAGTGGGGAATAAGTTATGTATAATATCTCCGATTAGGCTATAACTTCTTCTTCCTACAATAATCAGGTAAATTCCTGTAACATATTTGACAAAAAACAGTTATCATTACCCAGAATTTTTAGTGTCTTCACCTGCCATTCCCTTTTCCTCTGTTCTCTTTCTTTCTTTAGCTTCTTGACCGTAATCATGCACCCTTCCCACGTTTGGGCAGCACTCATAGTTTGAAGGTTGACTCATCATCTATGATCATCACCAGACCTCTGTTAAGGTTTCTGTCATTGAACTTGTAGTTGCAGCCTTCATGACACTATTGAGGGAAGGCATGAGGAAGCTACTTGAGGCACTCCTCTAATATTGAGTTTTCTGGCCTCTGGTGTCCTACTTTTCATGCTTTGTCAGGGAGATATCTGTGCTTGTGTTGCTATTCATGTCTGCATGAGAAAGAATTTGTATATTGTGACAGAAAACATGGCAGATGATGAGCAGTAGCATTGTTGCAATAGGTTTTCTATCCATAAATCAATGACGGTCTTTTTTTAACCTTTCCTGAATCTATAGAGGCAGTGAAATATTTTATAGGGTTGCGGTATGACTTTATATGCCATTTATTATACCTTGATTGAAACAAATATAAACTTAGTGGCTACAGTCCTGTGAGAACCATCTCACAAACAAGGCTTGCATCAGCTGTCCCCTTTTGATTTTTTCATTTGTTATGTTTGCACGGCATCTGACGAGCGTAGCCTTAACAATTGATTCCAAATTTTGCTTAATGTGATAGATCTGTGTGCTGTTGTTCCCATTTGAAAATATTTAGCTGTGCTTTTCCCATTTCAGACGGTAGTATTAGAGTAGACGATGGTAACGGTTTGTGAAGAGCTCGACATAATAAACCAGAGAATGGAGCAGTTAGTATAATTATCATGTTCCTGGCCTTTTCTTGACGAATTAAAATTGACCATAGAGCTTCAACTCAAGAAGCCTTTTCTTAATTATAGTAGTCATACAACCAAAGAATATTTACCAAACTTTGTGAGGTCACTATAGTTTGTTAAACTCTGAGTACCCTTGATCAATAGAACCGTCGAGGGAATCATCCTTCCTTTCTGGTGCAGGAAATGGAGGGCCGATGCCCACCTTTTATCAGTGGACGAAAACAATACAACAGGAGCTACAGCACAGAAAGGATAAGGCTACATCTCAAGGACCAAACAGTCTGCTACATAGCATCTTCACACTGTTATGGCTGCTAAGATTGCATAGGGGCTTCCAAAGAGAGATTAGGATGCACTGATTCTGGGGAAGACAGACTTATATGAGCTCTGTTTGTTGCAGGAAATTTCTTTTGTTATGCTCGACCAAATACACCAACAAATAGCTAGGACCAGTTTATCCCAGCCAGCCACTAAATCCTTCTAAAATCTTCTGCCTTCTCCAGTCCCTTTGTTGATGGACATTAGAAAAACTTCCGTTGATTCGTTGGTGCTTCAACTTTATCTTTCACCATATATGTATGACATTTACATATAAAAAATTTCGATGCCCGTAATATACTGTCTTCCTATAACTTTTCTAGATTCAAAAGGGTGTTTATGTATAGCATGAATGCGACTTACCTGAATTCCCACTGGGATGGAAAGGTGGAGACCTCCTGCAAACTTTTTTGAGAATTTCCTACTTGGCTTGGATTGTGGCCCCGTGCATTACCTAAAAACAATCAACTCGTAGGAACTCACAAAATAATCGAGAAATTTGGTGAATTAAATAAGAAATTATATTTAATGGAAATCATGACGAGGCTCACTGTTTTGCACTGGTTTAGACTTTGGATAGCTCTTTGGCCTCAGTTTGGCAACAATTACGAATGTTTCTGTGACCTAAGAAGAGGAAGAGATGAACGGCAGGGAACCAACAGGAAGCAGATGAATGACCCCAACACGGAAGCAAAGAACGATGAGCCTGTGTCAGATGCTCTAATTTGGACGGGTTAAGTATTAATAGTGCTAAAGACCTCGAGGCCATATCATTCTTAACGTAAGTTGTTGACACTGTGAAAGAAATCTAATTTGCTGGCGATTATTTAGCTTGTGGCTTTCTTAGAGCTATGTTAGGCATGTTCGCTCAGGGGTTTCCATGTCTAGGGGTCTTAGAGATGTCCAAAAATTTATAGGTACCAATTTTCTTGTTCTTGGCTAATTTATTTTATCTATAAGTAAACATATGGCGTCTCCTGCATATTTTTAATTTAAATTTTTAGAATTAGATAAGATTATGAGATGGAGTTGTGCTGAAAGAAGATATTATATGCACTATTTGACAGTGCATGCTGTTAATCATAGCTGCTTGATTTTGTGGACTCTATTTATTAAACACTCATCTTGATGCACTGCTATGGAAACAAGTGGCTATAATCATCATCGTGCATTGTCATGTGATGCACACCATATAGGATATAATTTCTTCTACTAAAGTTATGGTGACCATGAATTCAGATTATCAATAGCCAACACCTACAGGCATTACAAAGCTACTCGATATATTGTGATGAGTCTAAAATTTTGACTGAGAATCTTCTATTAAGAAAAGATTAAAAAAAAAGAGGAAAAAAAAGAAAAAGGAAAATCGCAGTGCCCTTTCTTGACACATCTCTCTCTTGTTCTAGGTTTTGGGAGAAATATCAAATGCTTGTTGAAAGACTATTGCCCAAAAATGACTCGGATGGAAGGAAGGATTCCCTCCTGTTCTTGTTCTAAAATAAAAGAAACATGTTTAAATGCATTCCATATAAGGAGCATGTTTAAGGACTCCCTCCTGTCCTTGTTCTAAAATAAAAGAAACATCTTGTGATGACCCTAAAATTTTGAAGCAATAGGAGAATCTTGTATTAAGAAAAGACAAAAAAAAGGAAAATGGGAAAATCCCAGTGCCCTTTCTTGACACATATCTCTCTCTTGTTCTAGGTTTTGGGGGAAATATCAAATGCTTGTTGAAAGACTATTGCCCAAAACTTACTTGGATAGAAGGAGCATGTTTAAGAATTCCCTCCCGTCCTTGTTCTAAAATAAAAGAAGCATGTTTAAATGTCATCAATATAACTGCATAATTTTGGTCTTAACACTGCTGGGGATCCAATCTTAAACCAACACTTAAAAAAAAATTTTGATCTATCCTGATCTGATCCTGTCTCAAACCTAAATATCTTGGGTTGGGTGCACATCATACTCGGCCTCGACTCAACTTAATTTGACTCAATCAACTTAAAAGAGTGTTTGGTTGAGAGGAGTTGGAATTTGGAATTGAAATAAGAATGGATGACTCTCATTCTAATAATTTAGTTAGAAGAAGTTTTATTTCAATTTTGATTCTAAGGAATGGTTCAATCTATCTAAAATTCAATCTATACTCTTTTCTAAGAATTCAAATTTCTATTTCGATTATCGTTTCGATTTCAATTTCGATCATAAACAAAATGTCTTGGAGAATTTGATCGTTCTGATTCTAATTTCAATCCATTTTTTATTTTGATTTTGATTTTGAATTCTTAATTGTAAATCAAACACCCTCTAATAATCTGGGCCCACATGAAGGAAAACCGAATTAGATCGAGTTAGGGTCAAGCATGTTCCATCCGACCCGATCCGTTTGGTTAAATAGGCTCGACTCCATGAGGGGGTAGACCGTTCGGTATGCACGGGTGAACCGATTCCTCGGAAGACTGAGAGACGGGTTTGGAAGTCCTCTTCGGTGATAGCTGCCCTCGCGTTACGAATTCGATTAAATCTTCTCCACTTGCTCCTATGGATCATCGCCACTTTTCCTTCTAATGGTAACCTTTTGGTCCCCAATCTTCCGATCGGTAGTTTTGTAAGAGAACGAGAGGATTATAAAACCCTATCTTGATCCCTTTAAACCCATTGTTCTCGATCCGAATCATTACCCTCTTGGATTAATTTTTTATTTTATATTTTTCTTTTGATTTTTGTGATCTCAAATGGGAAGTTCTTAGCCAGTCCGATCTGGAGGGCGCGAGATGTTTCTGTCATTTGTTGTTCATATTATTAAAAGCATTAATTTTTCTCTCTTTTCTGGTGCATCGTGAATTTAATTTTTTGTTGGTTGAGTTGGAATAAGAATTCTGCGAATTATGAAATCTTTATTGTTCTAATTGTTTTGTTCAACGTTGGGGCTTTTGAGATGTTTTTTGGATAAAAGTTTTTAATGTTTAAATGTGATTGGCTTGCAACATGAGTGATCCTGTTTTTCTATTTATTATTATTATTTTTAATTTCAGGTGGTGATGGTAATTGGAAAGTTGTGAGCCTTGATCTTATTCAGTGAAGAAGAATGGTGTTAGTTTTAGCGTTAGGTGATCTTCACATCCCACACAGGGCACCTGACCTGCCGGCAAAGTTTAAGTCCATGCTTGTCCCAGGGAAAATCCAGCACATTATATGTACTGGAAATTTATGTATTAAGGTACTTCCCCTCCATATCTTTTATTTTGCTTTTGATGTTTTTGAGCCTTAGCAAGGACATGGCTTTCTTTCTGATTTCTTTTATGTGTCTTTGTTGTTTTTGTATCTAGCATATTCAGTATGTTGTTTGTAAAGTTATGATTTGCACCCAAGGATTCGGAAAATTGGTCTTTGTTGTGCGCTTAACTCTTCTTCTTCTTCTTCTTCTTCTTTCTGTTGTTGTGTTTTTTTGAGATTAGGAGGGGCTAATCCTCACTTTCTACCCTATCCCCACCTCAACATTTGAGGGTGACTCCAAAAATCGAACCTCTGCACCTTGCCACTTGGGCAAGGGTTGATACCATCTGAGCAAGCTCTTTTGGTGATATTGCGTTCTTACCTTCATTTGAGCAGAAATGGTTGCTTCTTCTTTCAGACATGGATTGTGTTTCTGAGTGTAGGGTTTGGACACAAAGGTTTGATGGAAAAATGATATTGTCCTTAAGTATTTATGACACTGTAAAACATCAAGCTCTTATGTTATGTTACCTAGACCCTTCAATTTAGCCTAAAGTATCTAGACGTAACACTTCAGCATGGATGTTGGTACTACACTTGGAAGGTAATCCACTCTTTCTTCCAGAAAATCTGTGTGTAACGGCTTTGGGGGCATTCATGACCTGGTAATTTCCTTCCATTGCTTTAGTTGGTCGTGACTTTCCTTATCTTATATTCACATGGTATTCTACTGATAACAGAGATTCTGAATGAGTATTGTTGCTGCAAGTTCCTTTGACAGACATTTTCATCCATGAAAGTTGCATGCAGTTGGTAGTCCTATTCTGTAGTTTTCATGCATGTAAGTTTGTTGTCAAATTTTTTTTTTCTCATAAATGTAGTGGGGATCTTCCAGGCAAGCTTATAACAGATTTTGTAATACTGGAATATATCATTTTATGATTATAGAAGTAAAAAAGACATCTCTCGGGAAAGGTTGTGTTTGGTAAGGTTCAAAGAGGAGTGCTCGCATAAGCAAAAGTCATAGGCTGCTTTTAAGAGAAGCTAGACAAACCAGCTTTTGCCTTATTCTTATATGAAAAAAACTATTTTATTTCCATTATGATAATTAGTTTGCTTCGCTTAAGAATGGACATATTGGAGACGGTCATTTTGAAGCCCTTAATTAAAATAGGTATTTCAATAATGTTGGATTTAAATCTCATAGAATAGAATCCTTCCCTTTTTGGTTTTTTTCAAGGCAAGCTTTTTCATTCTTGATATATCATTATGTATGATGGGATGCCATTTTGTTATGGTACATTAGCACTTCAGCTGTATTTTATGTTCAATTATGCTGATAGTCAACAAGCTGTTTGAAGCAACTCCATTATTTTATTCTGAAGAATTATTATACAATTTTATTATTTTTGATTCATAATGTTGGAACTGCAAAGAATGAGCTGACAGAAGTTTGATTTTTGGTACTTGTAGTTTTTGCTTTTTATTCCTATGAATAATCAACTTCTACGACTAAATTTCTTTAGGAAGTTCATGATTACTTGAAGAGCCTATGTCCTGACCTGCATATTACTCATGGTGAATATGATGAGGATTCTCGTTATCCAGAGACCAAGACTCTCACCATTGGCCAATTCAAGCTTGGGCTATGTCATGGCCATCAGGTTGGTTTTCCCTCTGTGTCTGTTTTTATCTTTTCCCCCTGTTATGTTTTGTGGATGTCACAATAATTGTATCTTCATGCATTTACTGGCTAAACTTTTTGCTATTACAGCATCACCTTATAAAAATATGGGATCTATGCAAAAGATCAACTGTCAGCTCCACCATGTTCACAAATTTAGGTAGTGGAGTTGTTTTCACCCTGCTAGATGATTGTATTCTAGGTAGAAATCAAGGGGTCTAATAATTTTATATCAACACATTTACAGACGTATCTAAACCATGGTTTTCAAAGTCCTTGTCGGTGCCAAACCATATTAGGCACCCAGATTGGGCCAGTAATTGACTGAGTTCTGGGACATATATGGGACTTTGATCCCATGAGAACTGGTCGGGCCCAATTGGTATTGCTTGGTAATGATCAATGCCAACAGGATAGGGACCAGGACCATCTGGTTCCAGTTGACACAGCCTGGATGTGGTTAAAAGGCCCTAACTGGCTTCTTTTTCTTTATCACATTCAAACCCAGGGGGGAAAGAAGAAGGGATAAAGAGTGGAAGAAGAGGAAGGGCTTATACCGGCCTCCTCGAACTCTAAATCTTTTATAGATATAAAGAGTCTCCTCTCCCCCTTTTTTATCAGTTTTCCACTAAAAGTGGCTGAAAATAAAAAAAGTAAGGGAAAACTGTGCTGAATATGTGACCAGTATCAGCATTTAAAACCCATTTTGGCTTAGAAACCTCACCTAACATAAATAAATATAGAATGTCCTAAATAACAATAAAAAAGCATCACAACAAATGGAACAACAAATGTAAGAAGTGGGAGTCCTGGTAGGTAATGAGGTGCTGACAAGTCCCAATTGTTGGTTCAAGGGCATTATTGTACTGTATTAACACAGTGTCCAACTGAAATTGTCACTGAGACCAAGAATTTTGTAATCTTAATCCACACAGACAAAGGAAAATTGATCTCCCTTATTTACTTTGTTTGTTGAAATAATATCTTGCATTCCTTGAGATTTGAGAATAAGTCCAAGCTTCCTCAGAATATAGTTACTAATTGCGATTGTATTGTGTCACTAAGAGCTAGTTCACAAAGAGAACAAGCAGCAGATATTTGTTTCAGCACACCCTACTTTTCAGGTTTCCGACAACTCCAGAGATTAAGGTTACACTAATAAATTGGAAGCATGCTAGAATTGAAATTCCCAAAAAATATAAATAACATGCCTCACTAATTGGTGGAAGCATCACTGTATACTTAAGCAGTTAAGCTCCTCTTGGTCCATGAATCCCATTTGTCTAACCACAGTTTAGCCTCTTCCTAAGGTTGTCTATGGCCTTTTTTTTATCCTTTGATCTTTGACTATCTATGGTGAATAATCACTTCTTTTTGCATATCTACAGTGAATAAAAGCATTGCTGATATGCTGGCATCGAGTATATTAGCTATGTCATTAGTAAGTGCAAAGCCTGTAAAATAGCCAACCTAAAGGATCCTTTAGTTTTGATCAGATAACTCTTGCCCAGAATTACACGAGCATCTCTTTCACAGTATTTGAAGGTTTTTTTAGCATAAATGGAGGGAAAACCTGATAAGTAAAATTACTCAAGTCCAAATACTTGAAGAAACACCTCCAAGTCTTCAAATCAGAACCTCAATTTTGAACCTGGAACCTCCTCCATTTGGAGGAGGGTTGCAACTAGGAAGCTTTTTCCAAGCTTTCCTTCCCTTGCTAATCAATGACCACATTTAAGAATTCTACCTTTCTAAGGTTTGGAAGAGGATAGAAGATGCTTATTTTGCTAAGAGCAAGACTCCATTTACATGGCAAGACATGCCTAAGAGGAAACATGGAGGGAAGAAAAGAGTTTGGGCATCAAGCTGGAACATTTTATTCATTTTTATCCATGCAAAGAAGTTAAAGGTATGGGAGTTTAGTTTTGCAGCATCATTTGTTTGAAGGATTATTTATTAAACCATCAGAAGTTGGCAAAATGTGAGGATGCATGTTTTAGACTCACACAAACATCTTTGGTGGTCTGTGGTTGAAAGTCCCAATCTCGGAAGAATGAGAGGATCCATACAGTGTGGATCAAATCAGAATTATTTTTCCATGTCCTTTTCTGGACTCATCAATTTTGGGCTCAGTAAGCATTGATGTTTGAAAAATTGAAAGCAATGTTAATGTTGTCCTAGGAAAGAATCATTATTTTCATAATGCAATCTAGAGATGGCACTTCAGCCTTTTGATATTATCATATACGAAGTGATAAATGAAGAAGAAACAAATTAAATCTTATCATGGTATGGCTTGGTTGCTTTATTCATTATTATGAGTTAGTGGACACATGATAATTGATCCCTGTGGATGACATTTGATTTTATGGTCATGTCTGTTTGATAGAGTGAAAGATGTGGAAAATGTGATCCCCTAGTTTATTCAGAAGATCTGAAAGAGCAGCTCAGCAAAGAAAATAGCCTACTAATTGAAATGCTTATTTATAGGACAGTCTCAATGCTAGATTGGTGGTTAGAGATTTGGGAGATGCTAACAAAATAGATTTCCTTGTATTTAATAAACCTACAGAAGCTCTCAAGTAACATGGACAAGTAGGTTATTATGAAACACTGACGTACATAACTTTGGTACATGAATCTTATGATTCTTTCTTCATGGCAAATGCGGGTGATGATATAAGATAAACTTTTGATTATCAGTTTACAAAGCCTTTTATCTGTTTTTAGTTGGATGAACATCTAACATCGTGCTACATTAGAGTTGATAAGCCCTGTTGACAATTTATTGCTAGCGATGTACGTACTTAATATATTTAATTTTATCTGTCCAAATACCCCTCTTTAGCTATTTATTTCCTAAACTTATTTCAAGCATGCATTCTCATGTGAGTACTTCTCTCACTTGATAAAATAAATGCAGATCATCCCATGGGGTGACCTGGATTCCTTAGCCATGCTTCAGAGGCAGTTGGATGTTGACATCCTTGTGACAGGCCACACTCATCAGTTCAAGGCCTACAAGCATGAGGGTGGTGTCGTCATAAATCCTGGCTCTGCAACGGGTGCCTATAGCAGCATCACCTATGATGTCAACCCGAGCTTCGTGCTCATGGACATTGATGGCCTCCGTGTTGTGGTATACGTCTATGAGCTAATTGATGGAGAGGTCAAGGTCGACAAGATCGACTTTAAGAAGACTGCAACAGCCAATGCTTCTCACTGAAACTCCACAAGCTATTATCACCATGTCATTCAACTGAATGTGTGGAGCATACATTTGGAATTCTATTTTCTTATTAGACTCGAATGTGGCTTTTGATGATTCTGAAGAGTGGTTTCTTTGCAACTGAGAAACAGAGCTAGATCCGTAGATTGTTAATACTAAAGGATTTTTTTTTGTGGGTGATTACTTTAGTCCTTGAAAATTTTCATGGCCTTTTCAGATAGATGGTTTTTGGTGAGTTTGGTAAATTTATTTATTCCCATCTCCCAGAATACCAAGCAGCCCAGGTATGCAAGCCAAGTGGGTTATCAGAACATGCCACAGGTGGATTCCACTACTGATGGTTTCTCTGGGGATATCGTGAACGAGAGACCAGGTTGAAGTAACATCCTTGTTAGGAGCTAAGAAGGCTACATACTTGGTTGTGGTAGAGACATTCATTGTGCCAGGAAACTATGGAGGGACCGATGAAGGGCTCGAGGTATGGGTTTTGTCGGATCCACGATTCGATGGATGATCATGTTGCTTCGAGTAAATTGCGGTAAACCTTCTTTTAAATGATTATAATGATTCAACATTGGTTAATTAATTCTTATAAATCTGATACCAAGTAGCTTCGATACATGTTGCTTCATGTTGGCGTCCTATGTACCGTCTTCTGCATTAGCGTTGGATAAAAATCCAGATGGGATTGAGATGCCTGAAACAAAATTCTGTCCTTTAATGTGTACCATAATTCAACAATTATGATGGTCATTAGCTAGTGACAGATCCACCAGGTTGAGTTGGTTTTAGGTCAAGCTTATTTCCGCTACGACCCCCCGATGTCAATGGTTGCACCTTAGACAATATATTGATTAATACAAGATTAACCGATCGGGTGTTTGCAGCTTAATACATAACGCATTTTGGTATAATGCCATTCTCCCCAAGTTTTCCTTTGTTTTCTAATTGGATATTCGAAGAATATGTTGAATTTCCATCTTATCATCAAGTCTCTTTCACGTGAGACTTTCCAGCCCACGTTCTACGCTTGCCATTCGTTCATCAGAGTTATCGTATTAGTTGTCCCTAGTTTGCCACTTGAATGGTTCTAGCGTCCCAGCATTTAAATAACTTTGTATCATGGAGACCGTGATGGTCCTTTGACGCTCCCTACTCCAAATATCCCCCTATACAACAATTGCCTTGATCTGGATAACATTTTCTTTAGGAGACTCAACAGTGACTCGCATTATTAAGGGGGAAAAGATTCTCTCATGAAAAACACACAAGAGACCTCAGTCGCACTTAGTACTGCAACCTTTATTCTTTCTTCGAGAAAATTATTAGAAGGAGAACTTGAACAGCATGTAATGTTTGTAAACCTCCCCAGGATTCACAATTATGGATGGAAACTTGGGATGGTTCACAGCATCTGGAAACCCTTGTGTCTCGAGGCACAGAGCAGCATGTGGACCATAAACAAAGCCACCCTTTCCCTTGACATCCTTCAAAAAGTTGCTGGTGTAAAATTGTACCCCCGGCTGGTTCGACCACAGCTCGAACGCCCTCCCTGAGCCCCCATCCTTCACCATCGCCACCTTCCTCATCCCGTGACCGTCCATCGGTGAATCAGGAACATAGTTAATGTCATATCCACCAGTCAACTCATTGATGCGGCTCCCAACAGTCATAGGCTTCAGGAAGTCGTATGGGGTACCGGAAACTGACACGATCTCGCCGGTCGGAATGAGGTGGCCATCAGTTGGTGTGACATGAGATGCAAAGATCCGGACCGTGTTCGATAGGATTGTGCCGCTGTTATGGCCACCCAGGTTCCAATAGGTGTGCTGCAACAGGTTCACGGGGGTGGCCTTGTTTCCAGGCTTTGCATCCATGGTCACGCTTAATTCATAGGGCCCCGAAATCTTATAGGTCACATCGACATCTAGATCACCAGGAAATCCTGTTGTAGTTGACGAAAAGAGTTGTAATTAACATATAGTAAGGGTGACAGCATCTGTAGTTTGACACAACAAATGATTTATGTCCTAGTCATTTAAAGATGAGACGACAACAACAAGTGGTTACCTTGTTCCCCATCAAAACTATGATAGTTTAATGTGATGTAGGGAAATTCACCATCTACTTTCTCTTTTACGGTCCAAATGACGTGACTGAAACCTCTGTGCCCACCTGAAATTAAATTACACAGGAAATTGCTCCAGCAGATGTGGTAAGCTACATGGTGATAATGGAGGGAAGGAAAGGGATACCATGAAGTGAGTTGTTTCCATCATTAACATATAATCTATACGCCTTCCCATTTAGAACAAATCGTGCTCCGGATATTCTGTTACCGACACGCCCAACCAATGCTCCAAAATATGCACTATTGTTCTGATAACAAAGTCAATGGTAGCTTCATTAGAAAGGGAATCGATACTCGTCATGTTTAGCAGAATCGACAGACATCAAAGGAGATGATAACTTCAAATTAGAAGGAAAAAGCCTAAATGATTGACCGCACATAATGGTCCATATATCAATTTCAAGACCGACCAGGCTTCAAGAATTAAAAAAAAAAAACCAAAAATATTGAGTTCTATGGCAAGCACATGGGTTTAGCTGGTTCGGTTAAATCCTTTACCATTCATTCTCATAGGGATATAATCAAACATATGACAAGTAAGATATTGGAAACCACGTGAATGGTCTGATCATAAATCAACCAAAAAAAAAAAAAGTTCGTGTCCTCTTAAAAGCAAGAACAGTGAGGCACCCTGTAGCTGGAGAGCCACATTCACATGGCATTACTTTTAAAAATGATCTCAGCAATGAACTTTGAGAGTATATACTATTCAAATATACTACAATATGGAATAAAATATAGCAATCCAGTATGATAAGCTAAAATACAGCCAACTCTTCGACATATATTATGATTTCCAACAAACACTTGACTTGCTTGACAACCTTTGGCAGTTGTAGCAAGGAATCATCTTCCTGCCTCTTAAAATCTCAAGTAAACAACGTCAATTCCTTGGCGTCGCTACCATGGATGCTGTGACCAATTAATCTGCACACCAACTTCATACATCTGCCTTCTCCCTATGTCACACTAAAATGGGGATTCCCTAGTTATAAATTCAAATAAATATGTTCATCTTTTTATTTTTTTTCATAAAATCTTAATTTAGTTTTTGTTCCCTAAGGGTGATAAATAAGACAAGTGCAGCGGGTGAAGAAATCGGGAACCAAAATAATCTTAAAGCTATATCACTTCAAATTCCTCCAAGTTCTAGCCTTAACCGGAACCAAAAAAAGACAAAAAAAAGGTGAGGAAAAGAAAAGGAAATTTTTTATTAAAAAAAAAAGTTACAGGAAAAAAAAGAGAGACATGACCCTGATCTCTACCTTAATCAATAACAAAGCCAACATCAAGGCTACACGCATTGTGGAATAGAAACTTTATTTATAAAAAGAAACAATCCAAGGCAGATACGTATTAATCTTACAATATATGGGCCAAGTCCATCAAAACCGAGAACAACATCAGCCAGTTTCCCTGAAGAAGAAAGAGGAAAAATCAGAAATTTACATTGAAAAATCAAGAAAAAAGAAAAACTTCTGCACAGATAGATCCAGGACAGAGAAAAAGAAAACGAAAAGTTCCAACTTTCAGAAGCCATACGAAAGAAAAAGAAAATTTCAAACTTTTAGAGGCTTTGTAAGACCAACCAACATGAATCCAGACCTTTTGAGTCAGGAAGAACAACAGAGACAATGGTGGCACCCCAGTTGGTAACCTTCACACAGAAATCCCCCTTCTTGAGCTCATAAAACCCCACCATCTTCCTTGGGCTGGCAGTGGAAGCACTCACCAAAGCCAAAGCCAAAGCCAACAGAGAGAGGCAGAGAACCAATGGAGGCCTCGCCATGGCTCCCAGGAGGAGAATGCCGACGGGGAACTCACGGACCAGTGGTTATGTAAATATGGAGTGGGCGGAGAGAGAAATATTAAAAAAAAAAATATTCAGGTAAGGATAAGATATCGCAAAGTTGAAGCGGTTTGTCGCATTTTCCTTCTAAGAGGAATTGACTCATTTGAGAAAAAGTTGGTCTAGAAGATGTAGGGTTGTTGATTTTTCCTGAAAACTAATTATATTCTGGTTGCAGATCTTACAGTTTCTAACAGTGGTCATGCATTCCAAACAAATTCATTGGATCGAAATTGGCACTCTCCTTCGAGTCCTTGAGAGGGCCAAAATTAAATAATAATAATAATAATAAATTATAAATATATTATATCTTATAGATAATTGAGATGGTATGAAATTTGCATCAATATTAATAAGTACATAAAAAAAATAAAAATAAGAAGAAATTTTTATTTTTTAAAGATCATGCGGGTATGAACCCATCTAATCACGTTAACAATGCACATATGGTATCATTGACCAAGTTGGTTAAGCAACAATATTTTTGCTGCACTTTTGAACATAATATTAATAATTATGAACAATCATGATAATATTTACGATTTTAAATATAAATAAATAAAAAATATTAAGTTTAAGAACAACAATGCTTTAGTAATTTGTCAGCCTCAAGTGCATCGAGTATTAATTACTCTTTCCACGGACAACTTGATGGTCCAAAAATATTACAATTGAGTATTAATTACTCTTTCTATGGCAAAACTATTGCAACAAATGATTTTAATAGTTGACGGCGTATGAAAGTGCATGTGGTGGCGCAAAAGACGCTTTTACTCAACAGGAACCATAATAATTACTTATTAAGAATGTGGTTTCTTTAAATAAAATTAAATAATCTTATGGTGCTTATATATTTTAACCTCAATCCATTTGATTGTCAAATTTTTAAATAGGATCTTCGCATGATATCCGAGTCTATCGATCCTTCCTGCCTACTGCAACCTCCGTACTCTCGCTCAATAGTATCCTAGATTTGGTGGCTAGCGTGGCTTTTCATTAATTTATGTTTAATCAAATCGATTAAGTTCAGCCCACTAGATAGGCCATATCCAAGATCATTATAATTGAAATTATCTTTGAATTGTATTGCATGTCTGAAGCTTCAATCATTACCTCATGAGAATTGATGGCGCTCCCAAATTTTGTGAGGCCACGGAAGAAACTAAGATGTTGGCTCTGAAGATTCTAAGGATTTAGTTGGTGCTTCGAATATCTGAGATTTAAAGTAGAGTAAGAAATCAAAACCGAAGAATCAAGACTGTAGAAAGAATTATTTCTGTAGAGTAACTGGCTCAATCTGAAACTAGATCGGCTAAGTCTCAGAGGACAGGCTAAACAGAAAGGAGCGTATTCGAGATTGCAGTATGACATGCAACTGGATTGGCTCAGTCTAAAACTGAACCGATCCAGTCTTAGGTTAGCCGACTCAGTCTGTGAGCAGAGCTATGTAAGGATCTATTTGGGGCTAGGATAAAAACTTATCCTAGGGGTCTTAAGACCTGATTTAAGAGGTCTTAAGGAGGCTAACTCGTGTATGGATCAGACTTGGATCCAAAGGATGAGAGCATGGAAGATATGGGTGTACATGGGCTCGATGAGTGCTTTCATGTATTAGATTAGCCAGGAGAGTTTTTGGTTGGACCTAATGGCTATGTATAAATACATAGGTTGTATTAGATTTTCAAGGATGCAATCAATACGGATCTTTTCTTCCTTCAACCTCTCTTCTCTCTTCTCTTTTTTCTCTAAAGTAGTTGCCCTAAGTTCCTGAAGAAGCCTTAGAGAGAGAGGATGCCAAGACGATGCACCAACAATTGGTATTAAAGTGATACTAGATTTCTAATAATTGGTATCAGAGCTTGATAGTGCGTGAAAGTAAAGGAGAAGTCATACAGGATGAAATCAGAAATCTATACGAGTATTCCATGATATGTCTCAGATTTATCTTTGTTATTGTTGTGGTTTAGCCAATCGGGAGTAGTGGGTTGAAGGTGGAGGCTAAGAGGATTAACGCAAAGGATATTTTCTAAGATAGAAGGTTAGAATGCATGATTTGCTGGTCGATCTTAGTGAAAAAATTGAGGTGTATGATGGTAGACAAGATAGAGAGTACTGGAGTGCTGCGGTAGTACTTTCCTGGAGACACGAGGCTGAGAGAGGCTCGATGGCACAGTAGTCAAGGGAGATATCTCAGTAGAGAGTGTCAGGAGCATCTCAGTAAGATCGAAAGTAGGTCTCAAGAAGAGCCAAAAGGTCTCTGGGAGCACCAGAAGGTCTCAAGCAATCGAGAGTGTCTTGGATCATATTTCTTTTGCAAGAGCACCAATGAGAGTCGCAGTTCAGTGGAGGATGATTTGTCTACAGCAAGAGAGGACCCGGATACCCATGAGGAGGCAGTGTCGAGACGAGTCAAGAAGTGCTGGAGTGCTACAGTAACACTTTTCTGAAGATGTAGGGCTGAGAGAGGCTCTGTAATATGGCAGTCGAAAAAAGTATCTCAGCAGAGAGCATCAGGATTCTCTAGAAAGATGAGTAGTGTGGGGCTGTTGAAGAGAGATTTTCTAAGAAATAATGATCGAAGAAAGGCTGAAGAAGTGACTATACGTTCTTCGGTTGTAGGAAGACGGAGAAATAGTCGAAGATGTATTCAGCGATTTGATCAGAGCATGAATTTACGAAGCCTTGGAGATGATGAAGATGGATGATCCATGGAGGTCCAGCATGTTAGAACTGGATAGCTGTCGAGCAATGCAGAGATGAGTCAGAAAGTACTGGAGTGCTGTAAGTATGCTATCTTAGAGGCACAGGAGCTGAGAGAGGCTCGGTGGTGCAGCAGTCGAGGGAGGTATCTCAGTAGAGAGTATCATGGGCATCTCAATGAGATCGAAGTAGGTCTTAGGGAGAGCAAGGAGGTCTCAAGGAGCATCAAAAAGTCTCAGGCAACCAAAAGTATTCTGGATCATGTTTCTTCTACAGGAGCACCAGAAAGAGTCACGGTTCAGTGGAGGATGGTTTATGTACAGCAAGAGAGGATCCAGATATCTATGAGAAGGCAGTATTAAAATGAGTCAGGAAGCGCTGGAGTGCTGCAGGAGCGCTATCCTGGAGATACGGGGATGAGAAAAGCTCGACGGTGCAGCAACTGAGGAAGATATCTCAGCAGAGAGTGTCAAGAGGCATCTGAGGAAGACTGGGAGCAGATCTCAAGAAGAGCCATGGAGTCTCGAAAGCCTCAGGATGTGGTAGGTGGGTCTAAGCCCAAAATAGGATTTGAGCTGTAGTTTCTTCAAGCGCAACTGAAGTAATGGCTGGCGCAGGGGCAAAAGAGGAGAAGGCTATGATAGAATTTTCTAGGATTCAGTCACTGAATTTAGAAGAGTTGGATGAGCTCTTAGATCTCGAAGGTGCCCGTGGGTTGCGGAGGTATCCGAGATGGCTTTAAAGAGAGCCGAAGAGTGCGGAGGATTCGAAGGGACGGCGATGGTGTTCGAGGTGCAGCGACAGGCTAAGCAGTGCAGCAATTGAGTGATTGACCTCGAGAAACTCGGTGACAGTGTCGACTTCTACGGCATCAAGTAGACTTTGGATATAGGTGGAGCTTCGCAGTGGTAGCTTCACAAGTGGAGAAAAAATTTGACATGAGTTTAGAGCTGAGGGTCAAAGCCGGTGATGCACAGTTCCTGATGAAGCAGCATGTGCAGGTGAATAGGCATAGCTCTGAGGAGATCATGTCAGGTGGTACAGCATATGCTGGTGCAAAAATGCTGTAGGTTCTCTAGAAAAGTCTAGAAAAAGTGATGCAGCTGCTAAGCAGAAGAGATCCTACAATTCCAAAATAGTGCCAAGAAGCAAGCATGAGTCTTCAGCAGTGGAGGCAGTCATTCCAAAGATCTCAAAAGTGCATAATAGCTAAAGAGGATTGGCGGAGGCGATGTTTGCACAGATGCTGTCAGGGTGTGCATTGATAGTGGGATCGTGCAGGAGTGCATTACCGAGGGGTTTGCCAAGGCTTGGGGCACCAAGGTGAAGATTATGAGGATTGATGGTGCTCCCAAGCCTTGGGAGGCCATGGAAGGAACCAGGGTGTTGGCTCTGGGGATTTCAGGAGCTTGATTGGTGCTTCAGATATCTAGAAATCAAGACTGTAGAAAGAATATTTTTGCAGGTTAGCCGGCTCAGTCTAAAACTAGGTTGGCTAACTCTTAAAGGACAGGCCAAACAGAGAGGAGCGCATTCGAGACTGTAGTATGGCACACAACTGGATCGGCTCAGTCTAAAAGTAAGTCGATCCAGTCTCAGATTAGTCAGATCAGTGCTGAGACTGCGCCGGCTCAGTCTGCGGGCAGAGCTACGCAAGGGTCTGTTTGGAGCTAGGATAGGGACTTATCCTAGGGGTCTTAAGGCCTGGTTTGAAAGGTCTTAAAAGGGCTAACTCATGTATGGATCGGGCTTAGATCCAGAGGATAAGAGCATGAGAGACATGGGTGTACATGGGTTCGATGAGTGCTTTCATGTATTAAGTTAGCTAGAAGAATTTTTGGTCGGACCTAATGGCTATGTATAAATATATAGATTGTATTAGGATTTTCAAGGATGCAATCAATACAGATCTTTTCTCCTTTCAACCTCTCTTCTTTCTAGTGTAGTTACCCTAGGTTCCTGAAAAAATCCTAGAGAGAGGGGATACCTCCCTCAAGCCCAAGAAGAAAGGTACCCCAGCATATATCTAAGTGATGGATCTATGATATGCTGCCTTAGAAAACATCAAAGATCTTTAATGGTTCACGCTAAAGATCAGGAGCTTCCGCAATATGGCATCAGAACTAGATGATGCCAAGATAATACACCAACAATTGGTATCAAAGCGATACTAGATTCCTAACATACCTTTCACCCCCAGTTTTCTTCAACTAGCTATCTATTTTTTCCATTTTAAAGTTGGGTACTGTTTTCATTTATATGCTCAAGAGCCTACCATATGAGACTTTCCCAATATTCATTCTATCCTGGGGGTCATCCTCTCCTTTGTTTGTGGTTCTCCTGCTCTTAGACATTTCGATTTTGCACTAAATTTGAAGTCCCCACTGAGAAAGGCATGACAGTGAGGTGAGGCCTTCATCTCCAATGCAAAGTTCATCAAAAGAGGGACCATTATTGGGGTTGCAAGTCCTTTCATTTTTAGGAGAATATGAAATGAATACAACCAAGAATGTTAGAAGGAGAACTACAATATATAATGCTTGTAGAAGAAAATTGTTAGGAAAATTTTTGAACCCAGATGGTAATGTGTGGATATGATGCCCCCTAACTAGAAAACATAAGGGAGCATGCGATCAGATGGGTTCCTCTCTCATCTCCTTCTATATATTTTTGTCTTGACGCCACTCCTCCCAACCTAAACTCTTTTCTCAAGCTAAATTTAACTTGACTTGACTCGAGCTATTGTTACAAGTGACCATGATAGGTAAGAATTGTGGCTTGTCTCAATGATCATGCCCTCTGCTTGCCATCCAAATATCTGGTTGGAAATTTTTATGGATCCAGATGGTTAAAGTGTGGACAGACGATTCTCTCTCTTAAAAAATGAATAAGTTTCCAGATGCACATGAATGAGAACCGATGTGACTACTATTTTGTCGCCAGCTTTTCAGTTTTTGTCGAGGATTTTCTTTCCCTCGAAGCCAGCTTGCCATCTATGACTTTCCAAGTTATTCTAACCTCATAAAAGAGAGTAGTAGCTGTACACAGTTTAAGCGAGGTAAGACCATGGAGAACAGCATAAAAGAGAGGAGTAGCTGTACACAGTTCAAATGAGGTAAGACCAAGGAGAACAGCACAAAAGAGAGTAGTGCAGAATAACCTCAAATATATATCAGGGCACCTCCTTTTATTCGTGGAGAATCCTAGTCCCACTAGAGTTGGACTCTTTAAACCTCTAAATCAAATAGAAAGCTATCTTTACCGGAAAAAAAAAAAAAAGAAAAAAAAAAAGAAAAGAAAGCTATCTTTCGACTTTCCTTTTCTAGATCAGCATAGAAGTATGGGTCCAACTGAAATTAATCCTCTACCACATATCAAGTTATACCGGATAGAATTTGATTTAAGCCGCTAAAACATCTTATGCCTAATTATTGCATCCATGAGTAACTCCATATTTGATAAAAGAAAGTTATCTTTTGTGCAAGCTTTATTTAGATATAAAAAATCAACACAACAGCAGATTCATCCACTTTTCTTGATAAAGACTAACTTGTCATCGATATCTTTGCAGTTTTCTATACATACTCTCAAATATTTAAATTTTGCACTAATTTTAAGTTTTCACGGTGAATGGCCAAAATTTAGGACTTATTTGGATGGTTGGACCCAAAATTTCATAGAATCGTAACCCAACCACCAAAAACATTGAAGTATGAGATGGGTTAGGATCATAGCCTACATAAAAAATAGTCTTGGATAGTTATAGACACTGATCTAGTTCCACTTATTAGTTAATATTTTTAATGATTGTATTGATCCAGCCCATGAATTTATGGGATTTTGGATCCAGCCATCCAAACAAGCCTTAGCTGAACAGTCTTTCAATACATGTTTGGCGGCATTCACTTTTAGACCGAACCATTGATTAAGAAGGAACTTTTTGTTGGGAGTGCTTTTTTCCCATTTTTCAGAAATAAAAATGGGGTTGCCCATGGCTTCATTACATGAGATTATGAAACAAATGCAGCTAAGAATGTTAAAAGGAGAATTTGTCCAGCATGAAGTGCCTGTAGGTCTCCCCAGGATTCACAATCTGGGATGGGAGGTTTGGATGGTTCACTGCATCTGGGAACCCTTGTGTCTCAAAGGCACAGGCCAGATTGTGGCTCATAGATGTGGCCACCCTTTCCTTTTATGTTGTTCAAATTGTCACCAGTGTAGAACTGCATTCCTGGTGTAATGTGAGATGCAAAGATCCTGGACAGTGTTGGATAGGATTGTGCCACTGTCATGGCCTCCAAGGTTCCAATAGCTATGTTAAGCCAGTGTTGGATGATTATGCCAGTGCCAGACTTCAATTGGAAACAAAAATTGGAAATAAATTAGTTAAAACCTAAGAGTTTTAGGTTGATATAAACATGTAGTTAATACTGATATCTAGATTATGGAAGGATAATTTTAACCTTTATGTCTAGATCGTGCTCCGATATTCATACAAAATCAAAATAAAATATATCTTGCACCATCATCTCATAAACACGATGATCACATAGTCCGCAAAACGTCTGATCTATTTTCTGTAGGTGATTGATCTTCTCTCTCCTCATCCTTTTCTTTAATGCAGACGATCGATGGAAATCGTTTGAGAGTTGGAGAAAAAGAATCAGGCCATTTCTATTTATACCTATATTTATCTTATCCCATCAAAAAATTTATTCCTAATTAGAGTAGAAATTTCAGTCTAAGTCTTATCAATAATAGAATTTTTTAATTAATTGAGCTCACTATAATTGATTCAGGACTTGACCCAATAAGTTAAATCTAACTAAGTGATAATTAGACCACATTATGAGTCAAATCCAATATTCTCCCACTTGGCCTATATTATCACTTAAAATTAATTTTTTAATTTTTTTAATATTTTAAAAATAAAAATATTTTTTTAATTTTTCAAAACAATAATCCTGAATCAAAATTTTGAAATTGATCTGATGAGTGCGCACTCATTTTTTAAAATTTATCCAATTATCTATTTCTTGAAAGATCCTTTATACTTTGATTAAATAAAAATTATTAATGCAGATCTTGGCAGTTATATATCTGAATTAACATACTCCCTTTCATGTATCATCACATTAATAATTCTCACTTAACCTAGTCTTATATACTAGAATACATAGGCCATCGAAACCATAATGCCTGTAATAATAGTCCCATTATTATATCATATAAATAACACTTATGTTAATTTTAATTTTGACAAAAGTCAACCATAATGTATACAATTAATAATTAAATAAAAATAATAATAGTCATCAAACTATTAAGAGATCTCAAAATAAGTATCTATTATAAATTAAATATTTTAATGATAAATGCCCATAACTTTTACATGCTCTTTGAAAATTTTGGATACTAAATCTTTCGTCAAAAGGTCAGCTATCATACAAGCAGTACTAATAAAATTAATAGACACCTAATGACTACTAATTCTTTCATTTACAGCAAGATACTTAACATAAATATGCTTGTTTGCATTAGTCATCTTGTTACTGTTAGAGAAAGAAACTATAGAAGAATTGTCATAATAAATTCTCAGTGATTTGAAAATAGAATCTATAACTTTGAGTCTTGAGATAAATTTTTTCAACCATAGAGCGCGTGAGGAAGCCTCGTAGCAACTTATATATTCAACTTCGATAGTAGAGTAGACAATAATACGTTATTTTATGCTCCTTCACGAGATTGCTCCACCAACTAATAAGAAGATATAATCTGATATGGATTTCCTACTATTAAGGCAACTGGCATAATCTATATCTGAATAACCAATCACCTCCAACTAATCAGTCATCCCATAAGTAAATATATAGTTTTTAGTTCCACAAAGATATCGCATCATTTTTTTACCAGCTTTTTAGTGATCCATACCTGGATCACTTTAATATCTACTAAGTATTTTTAAAATAAAAATAATATCAGGACGAGTACATACTTGAGCATACATCAGACTATCTACTGCAAATGCATAAGATATATCCTTCATCTAATTTTTCTCAATCTTGTTCCTAGGATACTGAAATTTATTGAATTTATCATTCTTAATGATTGGCACTTCACTTGATGTGCAATTTGATATTCTAAATCTTTTTAGGATCCTAATAATATAATTCTTCTGAGATAAACTAAGTAACCTCTTATTCCTATTACAATGGATTTCTATACCAAAAACTTAAGAAGCGGCTTTTATATCTTTTATGTCAAAATGTTCAAAAAAAAAATTTTTTAGTTTTATACAAGAAATCCAAATTATTACTAGTTAATAAGATATCATCCACATATAATATCAAAAATATAAACTTACTTTCATTCATCTTCAGATATATGCATTGCTCAATAATATTTTCCTTAAATCTGAAAGAAGAAATGATATGATTAAACTTTAAGTACCATTGCTTGGAAACTTGTTTAAGATCATATATAATTTTTTTTTAATTTACATGCCAGCCTTTTATTTTCTTGTGCTAAAAATCCTTTAGGCTATTCCATATATACATCTTCCTTTAAATCTTCATTCAAGAACGTTGTCTTGACATCCATTTGATGTAGCTTTAAATCAAAACACTACTAGAAAAAGGGACTATGGCAGCGCATACTATGACAATGATTTTAGAAATTACTGCAATAGGATCTACGACAAGGTTACAAAGGATCACTGTCATAGGTTAATCTATGGCAGCGATTATAAAAAATTACTGCCATAGATCCGACCTATGGTAGTGGTTACACCAAACTGCTGTTATAAGTTCGATATATGACAGCAATTTATTATGGTTATATGTAACCACTGCCATAGATTAAATATATAGCAGCAATTTAAAATATAAAACTATTGCAATAGTTACGACCTATAGCAGCGATTCAATGTAGCCATTATTATATCTTTTTTTCATATTTTTACTTTAAATATTAAATAATTTTAAAATTTAATATTCATCTTTATCATTCATTATCTAAATAATTATCATTAAAGTATCATCACAAAAGATCGTCTCGATCCGATAACCCTAGCTTCATCGATTAGAAAATTTTAATTTTGACGATCGCAAATGATGATGCAATAATCTGATAGATGAAGATCTTCGATGGATTCAAAAATCTACAATGATGATCTCGATGATATTTGTAGCATACTATCAAAATTTTACTTTCAATCGGATGTTGTTATCTTAGTTAATTTAGTACAGAATAATTTCAATCGTTAAATGATAAACGAGTGATCAAAGGACCAGACGACAGTCGATTATGAGATAATTTTTTTAAAAAATAATCTTAGCCACTATTTTAATTATTTTTATGGTGATGATCATAAAATTCAACTCATGGATCTAAGAATGATCTAAAACTATACATCGCTTGATAATCATTCTTAAACTCCATTGGTAATTATGCTCATACTTTTACAAGATTTGCTTAACATGAATAGTTCATACAAAAATGATCCATATCAAATTATTAAAATTATAGTAAAAATTATTTAACTAAAAAATTATCTCGTAATCAAACGCTGTTTAGCCTTTTGATCATTTATTTCTAATTTAATGGCTAAAATCATTCCATACTAAAATGACCATGATAACGATATCTAATTGAAGTAAAACTTTGATAGTATGCTACAAATATCACCGAGATCATCATTGTAGTTTTTTAGATTCATCAAAGATCTTCATCTATCAGATCATTGTGTCATCATTCGTGGTCATCGAAATCAAATTTTTTTGATTAATGAAGCTAGGGCCATCGGATCAAAACAATCTTTTATGATGACACTCTAATAATAATTATTTAGATAATAAATGATAAAAATAGATATTAAATTTTAAAATTATATAATATTTAGAGTAAAAATATGAAAAATTAATTTTCAATCTATGACAGTGGTTACTGAAAATCACTGCTATAGACCTGCGGTTTTCTAACTGTTGCCATAGACCTACTCTGGTAGCAGTTCAAGAACCACTATCGTAGAGCTATGATAGTGGTTTGAAAATCATTGCCATAGGTTAGGTTAAAATTAATCCACCCCCAATTGAGTTCCCTCCCGTGCGCTCTCTCTATCTCCGCCACTGGTGAGACCCCACCCCTCTCCTTCGCCAGCCGCCTCTCCTTCCCTCTCAGCCACCCTAGCCTCTCGGTGCCCCCCTCCTCCCCTCTCGCCATCCCATCCCCGACCGCCCCCGCCTCTCGACCCCTCCCTTCCCCTCCCTGGTCAATCCCCCAACCTCCGCTACCCCACCTCTCGGGCCGCCCCTCCCATCACCGCGCACCCCCCGACTCCCCATCATCATGCCCACCCCGTCGCCCCCGCCTCTCGACCCCTCCTTGCCCCTCCTGGTCAATCCCCAACCCCTGCCACCCCCACCTCCCGAGCCACCCCTCCCATCATCGTGCACCCCCCCTCCACATCACCACACCCCCTGGCACCCCATCCCCGACTGTGCCCACCTCTCGGTGCCCTCACCCCTCCCTCTCAACCCCAACCCCACCACCCCCACCCCCAGGCCGCCTCTCCCTCTCTCTCCCCTCTTTCTCTCTCTTTTCTCTTTCTCTTTCTCTCTTCTCTCTATCTCACTATCTTGCTCTTATTTTGCAGGTTACCTCTAGCGCATCGTCTTTCTCTAGCACCATCGCTGGCAATCCTCGAAGCTTTTGGTGTGACCCCCTCTCTATAGCCGTAGGTATAATTTTTTTTAATTTTATAGTATTATTTATTAATCACTTATAATATTTATAATAATTTTTAAAATTTTTATAATAAATATTATAAATATTTTAATTATCTGTCGGCCATGGGTCGTGCTGGTGGATAAGAAAACTCCTATCGGTTGGTTCTGGACCATGTCGGTGGATTTTGAATGAGATCGTATCATGTCAACGATCGTGGACGGTCCTACACCGTGTCAACCAATAAGAAAACTCCCGCTGGAGGGTTTTGGACCGTGCCGACGGTCATGAGCTGGGTTAATATTCATTAATGTTATATGGATTAATGTTCATTAATGTTGCAAGTCACGATGACATCAAAATATCATTCGCATAGACCGAAATGCCTAGTATGCGATGCAACTCCACTTGGAGGGGGTGGGAACCCTCCGTGTCATGTACTATAATTTATCGGATGTCTATGATGTGCTCAACCTATCCATGTAGATATATCAGAAAGAATAATCATCTAGATAAACTAAAATAAATTTTTATAAATCTTAATATTGATTTTTAATGTAATATTTTTTAGATACTGCTTATTTTTTCTACTAGATACATGCTTTGGTAAGCAACATTATTAGCAATGCTACTTACCAAAGCACATATCTAGTAGGAGAAACAAGCAGTATCTAAAAAATATTACATTAAAAATTAATGTTAAGATTTATAAAAGTTTATTTTGGTTAATCTAGATGATTATTTTTTCTGATATGTCTACATCGACAGGTTGAGCTTGTCGTAGATATTCGATAAATTATGGTACATGATACGGAGGATTTTCTCCCCCTCCAAGCAGAGTTGCACCACATACAGACATTTCAGTCTATGTAGAGCTCTGCATCGAAGTCGTAGATGGAGCATACTCCATCCATCTTCACATCAATTGCCCAGGGACCACCAGCATCTACTCCATTAATATCTGAGCTTCAGCTTCAGCTTCAGCTTCTCCAACTCATGCTCTATTTTCTTCCGATGATGATAACTTATATATGATTTAGTAGACTTTTGATGTATTTTTTTAAAAAAATATTATAATAAATTTTATTCAATAATAAAAGTTGAGCATTTTAGAAATATTCTTATATTTATAATTATTGGTGCAAAATCTGGTTATCACTAGAATCGAGGCTTGGAGTCGGAGAAGATGAAGTCACCGTCGGTGACCTACAAAATAAGTCTCATTCGAAGTCAGAGGTGGTGGCTCCGGCAAGACCCTCCGACGATCAAGTCAGCTCTTTCGGCCAACAGAAATAGAGTGCTCAGAGAGATTTTAGCAAAGTTTTTAGAAAAAAATTAAGAGCTTGGGGAACAAAACGTATCTGAAGGATCCCTTATATAGGAGAAGTCCATAACAAACTGATAGTGACAGCCGTAACCATCTGATAGTGGGCTATTCAGGATCACATGGAGTTTGTTACGAAGGATCGTGTTTGTTATCATGACATGCCAGTCTGTCGGAGTCTAACAACTCAAGTTCGGATGGGATAGCTACAGGTAACGAAAAATTCTTAGCTAACACCATTCTAGAGAAGTTTGGAGGTTCTTGAGATTAGCCACGCTTGGGCCGTCGTTTGCATTATAATGAGTCGGTGCCGAGGCCTTTTCAGGCAACTAGTAAGAAAATTCCGAGAGGAGCTCGACAGGCAAAGAAGCTCGGTAAGAGTTCGACTGGTGATGAAGCCTGTCCAGAGTTTGACCATAGAAGAAGTCTGACTGAAGGAGAAGTCCGACTACTGAAAAAAATTGGTTGAAGGAGAAGTTCGATAGAAATTCGATCACTGAAGGAGTTCGACTGAAGGAGAAGTTTGGCAGAAGTTCGATTGTTGAAGGATTTCGGAAGGTCTTACGGATTCGATGAAAGCCCATCCCTGACTGCTGATACCAGACGGGCTAATTCAAAGGTCAAACATTTCAGTCAAACTTTGATAGGAGCAGGTTTATCCCCAACACTAGACCTCCTACTCTCGAGTTCGAAATTCGAAAGAAGGAAGTACGAATGCGACTGCCAAAGTTCTTTTTCCGCATCTATCCAAAAGAGATATTTTGGCGTCTACCACATTGGCTCTTAGGCTCATTAAATTTAAAATGACTTCAAGAAGACGGCCCCTCAAATTTTCCACTGTAACACTGCCCTAGGTATGGCATAATTAAAGATCTGTCCGTTGCCACTCCCCTATCATGATGAGTGGGATGCGGTGTGCACAGAGCGGTCGAGTAAGATCTGCAATCATAACCATCTCGGGTTGTCCTTGGCTATTTAAGGCCTTCTTCTCCCTCCGAAAGTCATTCTTACTTGAGTCTTCTTTCCTCCTGAGCCCTTGCCTTCTTCCTGATCGAGAACACCGATTCTTCCCCGCATTCTCTCTAATTTTTGGTGCTCCTTCGCTCGATTTTCATCACGCTCATCGCTTCTTTGCCCTTCTCAGTCAACTTAGGTCAGCCTCCTATCACCTATTTTCAATTTCTCTAGCATCTTTTTTCTTCTTGCTCTTTTAGTTTCTCTAGTTGAAGCTTCTACAATGCATTTTTTTTTATTTTTGGAGATTTTTTTGGGATTTTATTTTGATTTGAATGTCTTTCGAAACCTCCCATTTTGCCAATTCTTGGAGCTCATTTAGACCGGCCTTCCTAGATCCTACATCCCTGGCCGAGGTTGAGCGTAGGAACATGTCACACCAGTCTTTTATTCCGAATACCATCCCATCAGTTTTGACTCCGAACGATCTTTCATTGATCCGCATCCAATATAGGGTTCCCCCCGAGTACAACCTTGAGCTTCCTGGGTTGAATGAACGTGCTAGTTCGCCTCCAGTTGATCGATTTTGTCTATATCTAGAAGCCTTGCACGTCGGACTTCAACTTTTCCTTCCATCCTTTGTTGTCGCACTTTTTCACTTTTTGAATATTTTTTTTTCTTCTGTCGTACCAAATTTTTCTCGATTTGTAATTGATTTTCTTTTTCTTTGTCATCTGGCCAAAGTCCGGCCAACTATTTTACTTTTTTGGAATTTTTATAATTTCAAGCGTCATTCTTTCACGAAGGACTGGTGGTATTTCTCCTATCAGTTTGGTAAGAAGGGGTTACTGAAAGGTGCTTCTTCTTTCATTCATAATTGAAAGGAGAAGTACTTCTATGTTCGATGTTCGATCTTGCTGCTTGACCTTCCTCCCTGGGCTTCCTCCGAAAATCAGTTCGTCGAGCCCCTAGTTTAGACGGAGCCGACCTCGAGTTTTCTAACAAGCTCAAGGTGTATCGAGCTCCTCTTCTTCCCAACCTTCTAAAGGAGCAAACCATTTTCAACCTTGGCTTAAGTCCTCTTAACCCCGCTGGTACTATTATTGTTATCACTACTTTTTGCCTCATATATGCACATATATATATATATGAGTATGAATGTCCAATTCTCGTGAAGTTTTGCATGTACCTTGGCTAACTATAGTTTTTTTTTTGTCGCAGAAATAGATACTGATGTCATGGAGAGGCTCACCAAGGGCCTTTACGCCCAAAAGAAAATGAAGAGGAAGGCCCCAAGCGAGGGTTCAAAATGGGTGAAGGTCAGCGCCTCCGACCTTGCGGCTCCTATTGCCGCAGATGTCGCACCCGAGGTCCGCCCAAGAGCTGAAGTCGCCCTGGCCGCCAGCATCGATGTCGCCAAAGAAGGGTCGCTTCCCCCCGAGCCCGTAGGTCTTCTGGCAAGGGACTACACATCAGACCCTTCTACTGATAAGGAATAGGAGAAGGGGAAGGAAAGGTTGGCCATTGCAAAGGTGGTCCACAAGGGCCGTCCGGGCGAGCTAAGTAACAGCGGCAGCGACAATCTAGGGGTGGACCCCTTCGATAATCTGGACATCATCTGGGATCTAACTGACAAATTTGCATTGCCTGAGGTGGTGGACTGCATGATTGACCTTGATCGAACGTAGTTCATCTGAAACTTTCTTGGAACTTTTCTCAAGGTAATAGTCTTATCATTCTCTCTTTTTCATTTTTTGTTCTTTCACCCTCCTATCTTACTGCTATTTTACTGTGGTAGTCGGGTCACCAAATAATTGCCCATCTCAAGAGGATGAATCATCAAGAGGTGGAGGCGCTGAAGGTCCAGGAGGATCTTCAAGCCAAGATTGGTCGCCTCCAGAAAAAGGCTGCCGAAGTCGATCGCTTCGTGAAGGAGAAGACAGCGAAAGTTGTGAGTCTCCAAGGTGTGCTTCGAAAAGAGGAGCTCATCTCGATCGAGCTGAAGGCCACTCTAGCATTAGAGGAGGAGAAAAGAAAAAAGGTCGAGGGGAGGGTCGTCGAGCTGGAGGCTCGCGAGGCGAAGTCAGCTTTAGAGGCAGCAGTCCAGGCCGTGGAGGAGTTCAAGGCCTCCTCCAAAATGAAATACCTAAACATCGCCTTCGGCCAGAAGGCGATCATCAAGAGCTTCGAACTCTGCAAAGGCAGGGTGGCCCGAAAATTTTTCAAGCTTGACCTAAGCTTTTTGGATGAGGAGGATCTTGGCGAAGAAGCAGGACCGTCCAACACTACAGCCGATCATTGTCCTACTGAGCTTGCCTCTGGTCCATTCGAACCTATCGTGGAGGCGCCCAAGCCTACTCAGGAACCTGAGGCAGTCGAGAGCACTCCAACCTCTTTCGTCGTTGCTCCCTTGTCCAAGGTTGAGGACCTCAAATAGTTATATTTTTTTCTTTTTCTCTTTTATTTTACTTTGTACTTGCAAGTTTTTAGTTAAATGAAAGTGAATTTATTTTTGTCTGTGCCTTTCTTTATATTAGTATTGTGCCATGTGTTATCCAAAATTTCTCCAATAATTAGAGCCATAACCCGCCATCTCCAGTCGACGCCGACCCCTTACTTTAGGGAGTTTCACTGAAATCTTTAATAAAAAACTTAAAGAAGGAAGTCCACCATTTAAAGAAGAAGTTGAAGAAGATGGAGGACGACCTTCAAGCTTCTCGAAAGAATGCTTCGGAGGTGACCAAAGAGATTACTCACCTCCAAAATTTACACATGAAGGACTCTGCAAGTTTCAGCATCCAAAAAGACAGCTTTGAGAGGAAGATCGCCGAGCTCAAGAAAAATGACAGTAATAAATCTTTGGTACTAACGATGAAGATCAGCTCTCTGGAAGCCGATCTCAAGACAGTGAAAGAAAAAATCCATCTACTGGAGGAAAGTTCCCCATGGTCTACCGATAAGGCTCCGTATGACTGGGACTGGTCCAAGAAGATCTCTGAGCTTCAGAAGCGGTTATGGAACACCGAGAACTGGCATAATAGCTACAAAATAACCTGGGCAGAGAAAATATCCAGGTTGGAATGCGAGCTCAAGGCCGTCGGAGATAAAGCGACTTATTTTCGAAGGTGATTGTACAGTAGTCGGCAAGCTGGTGCAAGTGGCGAGTCGAAGAAGATCGCCTCCTTGAAGATGACCATCGACAAGCTCTTAGAAGCGATCGGGACAGAGAAGGCTAAGGTTCAATGACTGAAGCTTCAGCTAATCTGTGAACATCAGGCTGTTGAGGATGTGGAGGCTGAGTCTGAGGTCTTGAGGACGCAGCGATGAGAGCTTGAAGGCAAATTCCAACATGCCAATAGAATGTACATAGATGGTCTATATAAGAAGGAGGAGCTTGAGGGAGAGATCCTTAGGCTAAAGTAGGCTTTGCTGATGCCTGGGGCCGACAGCCCAAAGTTTGAGGAGTCTGATCTGCCTTAGGGCTTCGGCCTTTTTTCTTCTTTCTTTTATGTAATCGATCTTGCCGATCTTTATTTTGCTTGTAGTGAACTTATATTTACAATAAAATGATACCTTTTTCATCATTTTCTTATATGAATTCAATGTTTATTAATGACTTTGCTTTCTTCACCTCATTTTTCTTTGTTCTATCTTCTAATGAGATGCTTATTGTGGATGCCGAGCTGGGGGTCCCTTCCACGATATAGGATGGGGTTCTTCTTCTCGTATTTGACATAGCCATAGGCGGGATACATATAAGGGTCACTGGTAGGGCTTTTTTCTTCTTCTCATTTTAGGTTAACGAGGCCTTAGCCTACCTCCTGTTAGAATGAGGTTCTCTTCTATTCTTTGCATGATCATAAGGGCACGTTAGGGCCATTGATAAGGCCTCTTTTCTCATCTCATCTTAAGTCTAATGAGGTCTTCGATCTTACTCATGTTAGGATGAGGTTCTCCTTCTATTCCTAACATGGCTGTAGGAACACATTAGGACCGTTGATAGAGCCTCTCCCCTCATCTCATCTTAGATTAACAAGATCTTCAATTTTACTCACGATAGGATAAGGTTCTCCTTCTATTTCTAACATGGCTGTAGGGATACATTAGGACCGTTGACTGGGCCTCTTTCTTCACTCATCTTAGGTTAATGAGGCCTTCGACTTTGCTCATGTTAGGATGAGGCTCTCCTTCTATTTCTAACATGACTGTAGGAGCACATTAAGGCCACTGACAGGATCTCTCTCCTCATCTCGTCTTAGATTAACAAGGCCTTAGGTTTTACTCATGTTGGGATGAGATTCTCCTCCTATTCTTAATGTGGCTGTAGGGATACATTAGGACCATTGATAGGGCCTCTCTTCTCATCTCGTCTTAGATTAACAAGGTCTTCGACTTTGCTCATGTTAGGATGAGGTTCTCCTCTTATTCCTAATGTGGCTATTTTTATTGTGCAGGTAAGTTCGGAAAGTTATTTCTTGCCATTACAAATTTATAACAGGGATCGAGGTGTTAAAGTAGAGGGATCTTATTGCAACCAAATCATTGATAATATATCCGTATGTTTTTTGAGTTCCACGATCGGGGTAGATCGGCTCCTCTGAGCTCCTTCAGATAATATGTCCCAGATCGGATGACTTTTTTGACATCGTAGGGTCCTTCCCAATTTGGGATGAACTTTTCTTGGTTCTGGGGCTGAGAAATAGCTGCTCATCGAAGCACCAAGTCCTCCACTCTAAATACTTTGTCCTTAACTCTGAAGTTATAGTATTGGGCCATCCTTCATCTATAAGCAACCAGTCGAACTTGGGCTTTTTCTTATTTTTTCTCCAGTAGGTCGAGGTTAGCTCTGAGGTCATGTGAATTTCACCACTCATTAAAGGCCATGACCCATGCCGATGGGAGCTTGAGCTCAATTGAGATGATCGCCTCTATTCCAAAGGCCAAGGCAAACGATGTTTCTTCAATTGGTAGTCTTTGGATAGTTCGGTATGCCTAAAGTATATAGTAGAGTTCATCCACCCAGGTCTCTCCTGCTCTTTCAAGCCTTGTCTTGATATCCTGCAATAGGATCCTGTGGGTCACCTCTGCTTCACTATTTGCTTGCAAATGGATCACTGACGTGAAGTTATGGGAGATGTTCAAGTCTTCACAGAACTTCACAAGCTTCGCTCCAGCGAACTGCCATCCATTGTCTGTTATAAGAATCCGAGACAGACCAAATCTGTAAACAATTGACTTTCAGATGAAGTTCAACACTTTAGCTTCAGTGATTTTTACTAGAAGTTTGATCACGATCTATTTGATGAAGTAGTCAATCACAACTAAAAGAAACTTTCACTGTCCGGATGCCATCGAGAAAGGTCCAAGTATATCCATCTCCTATTGTGCAAATGGCCAAGATGCGCTTAATGGGGTAAGCTCAGAGATCGGTTGCCTTTGTATACTCGTATTTCTCTGGTAGTGGTTGCATTTTTTAGCATACTTGACATAATCATGATGCATAGTTAGCCAATAATATCCTTATCGAAGCAGCTTATGAGATAGAAATCTGGCACCTAGATGGCTCCCACAGATTCCTTCATGTACTTTTCACAATGCGAAGTTGGCTTCAGAAGATCGAAGAGATTTCAAAAGTGATAAGGAGTATGATCTCTTGTACAGCTTACCTTCATACTAAATATATCGGAAGGCCTGATTTCTCAGCTTTCGAGCTTTCTTCAGATCATAGGAGAGTGTCCCATCTTTAAGATAAGCAATCAATAGATCGATCAAGCAGGGCTCATGGTCGATCTACATTGTAGACTATAGTTCATCCATACTCGGGCATTTCAACACTTCAAAGTATACCTTTTTGGGAAGTTTGTTGGGGGTGAGTGTGGCTAGCTTGGATAGGAGGTCGGTCCTGGCATTCTCTGCCCTTGGAATCTACTAGATGCCAAAGCCATTGAAGGCTGGGATCAAGCTCTTCACTCTTTCAAGATACTTCATTATATTTTTCTCTCGAGCTTCATAGCCGCCATCGACCTGTTCCATCATCAACTGCGAATCGCTGTAGACTTGAAGTCGATCAACTTCTAGTTCCTTGGCAATCTTGAGCCCTGCTATCAGAGCTTCATATTCTATCTCATTATTTATTACAGAAAACTCGAAGCGTAGTGCATATTCAGTAATGACCCCCTCGAGGTTGACCAGGATCAGTGTTGCGGGATAGTCTAAAAAAAAAAAGACAAAGCTTCTTTCCATTCATCAACAATAAATCACGTTCGATCGTGGCATATTATTTTCAAGACAGACAGTATAGTTGCCTATACTCTGCTCAGAAGGCATGACTGATTGACACGGGACCAAAGCATGATCAATCTAAATGATGCTGATGAATATCATTTTAGAGATCAGTAAATAACTAGCAATAATAAAGTAAATAGACAGATAGCAAAAATTAAACATGCTCATGAATAATTGCAAAAAAAATATAAATAAAATGAGGATAGCAAGAAATTAAGCCCACAAAAAAATTCAAAAAAAAAGATAAGAAAAATTCGGATTGTGGTAGTTAAGAAACTACCCTAATTAGGACTCTTAATCTTTTAACCAAGCAGATCTATCGATAAAAAACTGGGTCTTTACCAACATCAGATCTAAAAAAAATAAGTAAAAATCAAAGATCAGTTGAGAAAGAATGAAGGTCCTTGTTAACATTTGATCTATAGAATAATAGACCACTCTTTCTCTCTTTGCATGATAGATGAAAATCTTAAAGGAGACAGGTCTTCTTTTGATAGAATAGGCTTATGTGGATAAATGATAAAAATAAATTGAGATCGTAGAAATACTAAATCTCAAGAAAATGAAGGTTAAAGAGATAGAAAAAAGGTGGGCCTCACACCCTCCCCTCGTGGAATAATTTTAGGTCTCACATCCTCTCCCTCTTGAAGTGACCAACATAAGTATTTGTGAAAATTATAAAGTGATTCATTCATTCATTGTCTCATTCATAAAAGATACATGGGTTTATATAGAACTCTAGGGGTCCTATTTCTTTAAGAATCCTATTTTCTTTATAAGAAAAAAATCAACCCTCTCAATACAAAAATAAAATATTATGTATGATTTTCAAATACAATAATATATCATATCTATCTTTTATGAAATCATAGGAAAGAAATCAGCCTTTTAACAAAATAAGTAAGAAATCAAGAAACTCTTAAGAAATCCTAAGGAAGAAAAGAAACTCCATGTGGGTGCTTGATGCCTGGCACAACTTGGCATGAGGATCCTTGGGCATGGCACATGCTGGCATGTGTATTTCCTTCCTAGGCATGTGGAGGGTGGTGGCTCTAAAGATGATGTAGACCAAGCTTGCTTCTTTATGATAGTCTCTTTCCAAATAAGGCTTAATCCAAAATAAACCCAAGTATGGTCCTATGGACCTAAAACTAAATGCATCAAAAGAATTAATTGATTAAATCAAAAGGACTAGAACAAAATAACTGAAGTAGAATTATTCTGATATGGCTTCTTCAATCTAAATTGAATCTAAATTATGTTGCCGACTTTTGATAGCTCTGGTGTCCGCACCAATTCTCTTGGGGTGGAAAAAACTCGATCCTATCGAGTGAGGGTCAAATTTGCTCTGATGACTCTCAAGCAAATCGACATCAATATGCTGCAGCTCTTTTCGAGTGATCCAAGTATCCTCGGAACTCCGATCGATCTCATCATCTAACTAAGTACTGCTGATAGCCTCAACTCCAGATGGAGATGATCTGCTCATCCAAAATTCTCTCAATCTGATCATGCTTTGATATTTTGGCTGGTGGACATTCAAGAATAGGCTCTCTCTCAAATGTTGGTTCAGACTCAAATAGCTCACTAGGTATCCAAGTTGGCTCTTTATAGGCGATGAGATCTGCAACGTTAAAAGTAGAGCTAATCCTAATATCAGAAGGTAAGTCCACAACATATGCATTTGGTCCAATCTTCTTTAAAATCTTAAATGGACCTGCTTCTCAAGCATGTAACTTCTTGATGGTTCCTAGTGGGAATCATTCAGACCTCATTCGAATCGTCACACAGTCTTCTTCCATAAACTCTTGGACACATCGATGAGAATCTACATTCTGTTTATAAACTTTATTACTAATACTAATTTTTTTATTGATCTCTTTATGTAAACTCTTGACATGCTGTGCAAATGACTCTGCAGATTCAAAAATTCTAATATGTATAGGCAATGGGATAAGATCTATTGGTTTTCTAGGTCGATATCTATGAACTACTTCAAAAGGACTCATGCTAATGGACCTATTAATAGAGCTATTATATGCAAATTCAGCTTGGGACAATAAAAGATCTCAGTTATCCATATGTTCTCCAATCAAGCAATGCAATAAATTTTCAAGACTCCTATTGACCACTTCAATCTGATCATCTATTTATGGGTGAAAGGTAGAAGAAAATTTTAATTTTGTGCCTAGAAGGTGCCATAGGGTTTTTCAAAAGTAGCTCATGAATCTAACATCTCTATCAGACACAATGATTTTGGATAATCTATGCAATTTAACAATCTCATCAAAGTATATTCTTGCAACTTTCGAAGCGTCCAACGTTTGGCAATAGGGCAAAAAATGGGCCATTTTTAAAAACCTATCTACAACCACTAGAACTGAATCATGCTTTCTAACTGTCTTAGATAAGTCTAAAATAAAATTCATGCTAATGTCTTGCCAAGGACAGTCTGGTATAGGTAAGGATGTGTATAAACCTGTGTTCTATTTTTTTTGCTTGGCCATAGCACACGTTCTACACTGGGCAACAATTCGAGCGACATCTCTTTTCAGGCTTGGCCAAAAAAACTAAACTTCTACCAATTCTATGGTTTTATTCCTACCAAAGTGTCCAACTAATCCTCCAGCATGTAGTTTCCAAACCAAAAAATCTCTTGAAGATGTATGAGGAACACACAACCTAGCTCCTCTAAATAAGTAACCATCCTGAAAGATATATTCACTATATTCTCTAGATGATCCTTTTCATAAAATGGTAAGTATGCTGCCAAAATTTAGATACTACTCATAATCTTCTTTAATCTTATCAAAACCAACAACCTCTACACTAATGGTGGACAACAAAAAATGATGATGACTTAGGGCATCAGCAGCACGATTCTCTACACCTGCATGATTTTCAAAATAAAAATATAGGCTTGCAAAAACTCGACCCACCTACCATGTCTATGATTTAGTTTCTTTTAAAAATTCAGGAATCAGAGGGCTTCATGATCTGAGTATAAAATAAATTCTTGCGGTAGTAGGTAATGTCTTCAATATCTTAGGGCTTGAACTACCGCATAAAATTTCTTATCATAGGTAGAATACTTTAGTTTAGAATCATTAAGTTTCTCACTAAAATATGCTACCAGATGATCTTCTTGACTAAGGACACCACCAATCCTAACTCCTAATGCATCGCATGCTACTTCAAAAATCTTAAAAAAATTAGATAAATGTAGGATTGGGGCATGGGTCATTTTGTCCTTGATGTTTAAGAAGGCTTTATTGACTGTTTTAGTCCATTCAAAATCTCCCTTTCTAATATAGTCAGTGATGGGAGTGGCTATGATCCTAAATTCTTTTATGAACCTATGATAAAATATTGTTAATCCATGAAATCTTTGCACGTCATGTACACTCTTGGGTACTAACCACTCAACTATTGCTTTGATCTTTTCAGGATCGGTAGACACACCATCAGGGGTAACAATAAAATCTAAGAAGTTGACACGGTCTATCATGAAAGCATATTTCTTAGAATGGGCATACAGACTTTCTATTCTAAGAACTTGGTAGACTTTTTCAGAGATGATCTAGATGGTCCTTCCTAATTCGACTATAGATCAAAATGTCATCAAAGTACATGACTACAAACACTCTTATAAACGGTCATAGTACTTGGATCATCAATCTCATGAAAGTACTAGAGGCATTAAATAATCCAAATGGCATCACCATCCACTCATATAAACCATCTTTCATCTTAAAAGCAGTTTTTCACTCATCTCTTGGTCTAATCGTTACTTGATGGTAACCACTCTTGAGATCACTCTTAGAGAAAATAGTGGCTTCAGCCATCATATCTAGCATGTTATCTAACCTAGGAATGAAAAAATGGTACTTAATGATGATCTTGTTAATGGCATGACTATCTATGCACATCTTCCATGTTCCATCATTCTTTAGAGTTAATAGTGCAGAAACTGCACAAAGATTTAAACTCTCTCTCATGAATCATTTTTTCATCAACTCTCCAACTTGCCTCTATAGCTCAGCATGCTCAGTGGGGTTCAACCTATAATAGGATAGATTGGGTAGGATAGATCCATTACCAAATCAATGGCATGCTGAATGTTTCTCATGGATGGTAAGTGATCTGGGAGATCTTTCAAAAAAAATATCATAAAATTTACTAAGAATGCTGACTACTTCCTTGGGATGATCTATCTTAGGATCCTCATGAACTTCTCTCGCAGCAATCATCCAAACTGGTGATCCTTTGCTCACGGTCATCTCTAATTTCTTAGCACCTATCAAATGGAGGCTTTTCTTTTTGATATTTTCTTTTGGTCCATCATCTATCTTTTTATTGATAGCCTTAGGTGGGGAAGGATTGATCGTGACCTTCTTATCCTTATGAGTGAAATTATAGGAGTTAGTTCGGCCATAAATCGTAATGTCATTATCAAACAGCCAAGGCCAACCTAATATGATACTTCCGACTTTCATGGGTAAGACATCGCACCAAACATGATCCTGATAAGAATGGAGTTGGATGGAAACACAGCATCTAAGTTTGATGAAAATAAAGAAGGAATCTATCCAAGACACACGGTATGAGCTGGGATAATCTACAGGAGCTAATCGTAATCGCTTAACCATGTCGGTGGAGTTGACGTTAATACAGCTGCCACTATCAATGATTATCTTATAAATTTTATTACTAAATTTTATAAAGGTATGAAAAATAGAGGTCCTACACCAGTCTTCACTCTTCTTAGTCTGTTTTAGAACATACCTAACGACTTCAAGCCTAAGGTCTGACTCCGATGTAACAAAACTTAAGATTTTCTCAGTACTCTCAAATTGCTCGGCTAAGTCTGGATCAGCTTCATAAACTTTTTTTGCAATATTTTCTAGAGTTTTTTCTTCTAATTCTTTCATAAATAATGATCGATTGGGATATTGTGCAGCAAAATGATCGTAACCATGGCACTTGAAGCAGTGGGATTGAGAACAACTTCTTTTAGATAACTCTCCTACAACTCTTTTTTTTATCTTCTTTTCTCATAATAGGATTTATAGGTGGAGGTCCATTACTAAGAGTCTGGGTAGTATTGAATCTCGATCCAAAAGGGGTTACTCGACTAGGTTCAAGATGATGGATGGTCGAATACCTAAAAAATCTCTCAAGGTCTAAGGTAAGTTGATAAGCTTGTTCTAACATAGTTACTTCTCATAAAAAGAGCTCACGCTAGATATCTTCTCGTAATCCAGCTCTAAATCTAGATAAGATAATAATCCTATCTTTAGTTACTCCACATCTCATGAGGTACTCATCAAATCTCATGATGTACTCTGTGAGTGATCTATTTTCTTGAGTAAGTCTCTGCCATTAATCTAAAAGTCTTTGTTGGTAAGAGGTGAGAAGATATTTTTTTCTGAGTTTCTCCTTCATTTCATCTTAGGTTTCTATCGAATCTTGTCTTCTCTGGTTGAGAAGACGTTCAACACTTTTTCAATAAAGTTGGACTTGCCTAATCAACTTCATCCTAGCAAACCTAACTCTCCTTCAGACATTTCATACCATCCAAAATAGTGATCCATACTCGATTTTCAATCTAAGTACTCTTCGGATCTAGATAACCATCAAAACTTAGGGCTTCGATCTTCACATTCCTAAGGACATGCTCATCTTGATCGAATTGGTTATGATGGGGCCATGCTGCTATAGATCGATCTAGATCGAGGTTTCTTCTTCTCTATCCTATAGGTAGTTGGGAAGACTCAGGTTCAGATTATCTTGCCTAGCTTCTTCTAGTACTATTATTCTTTCACTCATGATTTTCATAAAATCTTTCATATCATCAAACTTCTCAGTCAGGGCATTAATGATGGCTGCTGTATTGGGATCCATGTTGGTACTGTATGAGAAAGTAGGACGTTGGTACTGGGTACCTAATCTAGTAGTCATGCAAGTTCAGGATGCAGGAATAAGATGTAGTAAAAAAAATGCCAAAAAGTAAATTATAAAATTTAAATTATAAAAATTTAACTTGTAAAAATTTTAAATTATAGAATTTAAACTAAAGCCCTAATCAATCCAGCTCTAATACCAAATTGATGCGGGACGGCCTAAAAAAAAAGAAAAGATAAAGCTTTCTTCTGTTCGTCAATAATAAATTACATCTGATCGTGGTATATTATTTTCAGGATAGACAGTATAGTTATCTATACTCTGCTTAGGAGACGTAACTGATTGACATAAAACTAAAGTACGATCGATCTAAATGATACTGATGAATGTCATTTTAGAGATCAGTAAATAACTAGCAATAATAAAGTAAATAGATAGATAACAGAAATTAAACATGCTCATGAATAATTATAAAAAGAAAAATATAAATAGAATGAAGGATGGTAAGAAATTAAGCCCACAAAAAAATTCAAAAAAAGATAAGAAGAATCCGAATCGTGGTAGTTAAGAAACTATCCTGATCAGGACTCTTAATCTTTTAACCAAGCAGATCTATCGATAAAAAACTGAGTCTTTACCAACATCGGACCTAAAAAAAATAAGTAAAAATTAAAGATCAATTGAGAAGGAATGAAGATCCTTGTCAATATTTGATCTATAGAATTATAGACCACTCTTTCTCTCTCTGCATGATAGATGAAAATCTTGGAGGAGACAGATCTTCTTTTAGTGGAATAGACTTATATAGGTAGATGGTGAAGATGAATCGAAGTCGTAGGAATACTGAATCTCAAAAAAATAAAGATTAAAGAGATAGAAAAAAGGTGGGCCTCACACCCTCTCCTCGTGGGATGATTTTGCATCTCACACCCTCTCCCTCTTGGAGCGATCAATATAAATGTTTGTGAGAATTATAAAGTGATTCATTGTCTCATTCATACATAGATTTATATAGGATCCTAGGGGTCCTATTTCTTTAGAAATCCTATTTTCTTTACAAGAAAAAAATCAACCCTCCTAACAAAAAAGTAAAATATTATATATAGTTTCTAAATACAATAATATATCATATCTATCTTTTATGAAACCATAAGAAAGAAATCAGCCTTTTAACAAAATAAGTAAGAAATCAAAAACTCTTAAGGAATCCTAGGAAAGAAAAGAAACTCCATATGGGCGCTTGATGCCTGGCACAACTTGGCATGAGGATTCTTAGGCATGGCACATGCTGGCATGTGTATTTCCTCCCTGAGCGTATGGAGGGTGGTAGCTCCAAAGATGACGTTGACCAAGCTTGCTTCTTTATGATGATCTCTTTCCAAATAAGGCTCAATCCAAAATAAACCCAAGTATGGTCCTATGGATCCAAAACTAAATGCATCAAAAGAACTAATTGATTAAATCAAAACGACTAGAATAAAATAACTGAAGTAGAGTTATTCTGATATGGCTTCTTCAATCCAAATTGAATCTAAATTATATTGCCGACTTCTGATAGCTCTGATGTCCGCACCAATCAACCTAGCACCTATGCCTAAGGCATTGGAGGAGCCATCCACATACAGGGCCTAGAGTCCTTCGGGAAGATCTGCTCTCTCTTCGGTGGAGCTCGGCTACAACCATGGAATGCTGGCATCATTCCATTTGGGTTCAGCATTATCCGAGATCGTACACTCTACAATAAAATCGATCAATATCTGGGCTTTGATTGATAGCCTTAGCTGATAGTTTATGTCAAATTCCATCAATTCAATTACCCACTTCACAATTCTTTCAGAAGTATCTGCTCGATGAAGAACTGCTTTGATGAGCTGATCGATGAGGAGCGTTATAGTGTGCCCCTAAAAATATGGCCAAAGTCTCCTGACTATAATCAAGAGAGTGTAAATTAATTTTTTTAATTTAATGTACCTGATCTCCGCATCGCTCAAAACTCGACTCATGTAGTAGATCGATCATTGCACTTTTGCCTTTTTCTTGATCAGGATTGCTGCTAGGGCTATAAGAGAGACCATCAGGTATAGGAATAATTCTTCTTCAGGCTCGAACTTTGCCAACAGTTGGGGCGAACCGAGATAGTTCTTGAGTTCTTCGAATGCCTATTGGTACTCTACCATCTAGCAAAAATTCTTTGGTTGCTTGAGGATCTGGAAGAAGGGCATACACCGCTCGACCGATTTTGAAATAAAGCGGTTTAAGGATGACTTCTTTTTGATCAGGCGTTGAACTTTTTTTATCGATTTTGGAGCGATCATCTTTTGAATGGCTCAAATTTTCTCCAAATTAGCTTTGATCTCCTGCCTTGAGATCATAAACCCCAAGAATTTTTTTAAGGTCACTCCGAAGGCTCATTTAGTCGGGTTCAGCTTCATCTTGTATCTTCGAAGGGCATTGAAGATTTCTTCAAGGTTGGCAACATGATTGGATGAGGTCCGGCTCTTGACAAGCATATCGTCCACATAGATTTTCATGTTGCAGTTGATCTGCTCCTTGAAGATCTTATTAACCAGGCATTGATAGATTGCATCTGCATTTTTAAGTCCAAAGAACATAATCCTATAACAATAAAGATCATGGTCAGTAATAAAGCAGTTTTCTCCTTGTCCTTCGGTGCCATCCAGATTTAGTTGTAGCCGAAGAAGGCATCCATAAAGGTAAGGAGCTCATAGCCCAAGGTTGCATCCACCAATTGATTAATTCTGGACAGGGGATAGCTGTCCTTTTGACAGGCCTTATTTAGCTTCTTAAAGTCGATACACATTCTCTACTTACCATTGGCCTTTCTAACTAGGACCACATTAGAGACCCGACTTAGGTAGTGGACTTCTCAGATGAATCCAACTTTGAGGAGCTTATCTACTTCCTCCACTATTGCCTTCTACCTTTCTGGTGCATAGCCCTAAATTTTCTCTTTTATGGGCCTGTACTTAGGATCGATAGCCAATCGATGTTCCATGAATTTGGCATCAATTTCTGGCATGTCTATTGGGACCCAGGCGAAGACGTCAACATTCTTCTGGAAGAAGGTAATGAGCTACTCTTGGACTTCATCTTTCAAGTTGGAGTCGATTTGCACCATATGCTCCATACTTCCGTCATTCAGAGGGATGGTTACAAGATCTTCCATGGGCTCATCCTGCTCCTCAGTAAGATCATCACGGACATCCAGCCCATCAATCGGACAAGGGTCGGGTTGGCTTCCTTTTTGTAAGATGATGGAGTAGCAGTACCTAGCCATAGCTTGATCTCCCCTGATCTCTCATATTCCACTGCCTATTGGAAACTTTATTTTTAAGTAGTAGATCAATACTATGGCCCATAGTGCATTCAAACCAAGTCGGCCAAGAATGACATTGTAGGTAGACGGGGCCTTTACTATCAAAAAATCAACCTATGCCCTAGCCTATTTCAGATATTGCCCTATAGCCATAGATAGCGTTATTATTCCTTCAACTGGCACAGCATCACCAATGAAGCCCACTAGTGAAGAGTTTATAGGTTTCAGATGGTTATTGGGTATAGATATTTTTAAGAAAGCATCGTAAAATAAAATATCGACGGTGCTTCCATTATCTATCAGAATGCAAAGTACATCATACTCAGCAATATTTAAAGAGATTATAATTATGTTGTTATACGAGAACTGGATCCCTTAGGCATCCTCATTGGTGAAAGTGATGGGCTCCTCAATCCTCCATTTCTTCGTGGGCCCCGTTGGTCCGCTAGCCTCCCCTCATTGAAGTTCTCCAAAGATAATGTTAATGATGCCAAACGGGGGTCAATCTTCTTGTTACTCCTTCCTCCTTGACGGTTCTAGGGGTGGGGGGTCCCTCGATCGATCCTCCCATCCCCCAGGCTGATGTCTCAAGAATCGATCGAGCCTGTCTTATCTGATGAGCTCCCCAATCTCATCTTGAAACTAAATGCATTCTTCAGTATCGTGTCCGTGGTTACGATGATAGAGGCAAAACTTGTTGTGATTGTGCTTGCCAGGATGAGTGTGCATTCTTTCCAACCTCGGCAACCACTCCCTAATTTCCATCAGTACCTAAGTTTTTGGAGCATTGAGGAGAGCATAGTTATGAAACCTTCTGAGGTGGGAGCCCCACTGTGTCCTTCTATTAGGGCTTCTTTATCTCCGAGCTTGGGAAAGAGTTTGGACTCACTTATATTCAAGAAGAATTTTAGAGAACGGCCGAGCTTTGCTCGACTTTTCTTCAGCTGCGAACATACTTGATTTGCCCTCTCGCCACTCATCCTTGGCCTTAAAGGCCTGTTTTGTTCAGACGTAACCTTCAGCTCGAGCCAGCATATCAATAAAATTCCTAAGGTACTTCTTCTTCAGGGAGAATAGTAGATTATTCTTCTAAAGGCCATCCTTCAATGCGGTCATAGTGACAGACTGATCTAAATTATGAACCTCCAGCACAGCAGCATTGAACCAGATGACATAGGCCTGGATGAACTTTTCTTCCTTCTATTTGATGTTAATGAGGGAGTCCGAACCTCGACGGAGATGCTGGCTGCTGATGAAATGAGCTGTGAACTGATGGCTCATTTGATCGAAGGAGAAGATCGTACCCAGCTTTAGCATCGAGTATCAGTTTCTCGCTGCTCCCTTCAAAGTAGAAGAAAAAGCTCGATATAGAATGGTGTTCGATGCACCATGGAGCAGTATCATAATCCAAAAGGCCTTTAGGTGATCAACCGAATCAGTGATCTCATCGTAGCCCTCGAACTATGAGAGCTTGAAGCTCAGCAAAATCGGTTTCTGCATAATTTTTTAGAAGAAAAGAGGGTCAGTGTAGATATCGTTGCTGCGGGAGGAGAGAACATGGTTGAGTTCTTCGATCCACCAATTTATTTTCTATAGTTTTTGGTCTAAGAGATTCTCACGATCGTAGATCTCCAAAGTCTTCTGGCAGAATGGAGGCAGAGTTCCTCCGGAGATTGAGTCATGATCAGAGCAAGGGCTCTCCATCCTCTGCTTCTTTTTTCTGGAGGTCACCGGTCGACTTGCCCAAGTCGGTCATCCTCAGATTAGATCTTGAAATTTTTGAGAAGCCTGCTCTAGTTGAATCAATGTCGGAGGCTGCTGCTATTGCATGACCTGCACTGCTTCAATGAGGCCACGAATCTACTGGACCAGTAGGTTGAACTGCTCTACATCCACCATTACAGCTGGTGGAGCTTGAGATGTGGAAGATGAAATAGGAGCGAGCAGATCTGGATGAGATCTGACCGTGGAGGTGGTTGATCGTCAGGTTGAAGCCTTTATGGGAGGCATCTTTGCTAGGAAGAAAGCTCTGAATCGAAGGAAGAAAAATCTCTACTAGGCATCCCTTTAAGAAAAAGAGAACCTCAAGAATGAGAGGAGAGTCCCCTCCTCTAGCGCTAATTCTGTTGGTGTAAAATCTGGTTGTCGTCTGAATCGAGGCTGGAGTCGGAGAAGATGAGGTCACCATCGATGACCTATAAAATAAATTTTGTCTGGAGTTGGGGGTGGTGGCTCCAGCAAGACCCTCCAATGATCAAGTCAGCTCTTTTGGCTAATAAAAATAGAGTGCTCAAAGAGATTTTAGCAGAGTTTTTAGAAAGAAATCAAGAGCTTAGGGAAGAAGGCATATCTGAAGGATCCCTTATATAGGCAGAGCTCATAACAAACTGATAGTGACAGTCGTAACGTCTGGTAGTGGATCGTTTAGGGCCATGTGGGATTTGTTATGGAGGATCGTGTCTGTTGTCGTGACATGCTAGTTCATCAGAGTCTGACAACTCAAGTTCGAATGAGATAGCCATAGGTAACGAAAAATTTTTAGCTAACATCGTTCTAGAGGAGTTCGAAGGTTCTTGAGATCAGCCATGCTTGGGTCGTCGTTTGCCATATCATGAGTCGGTGCCGAGGCCTTTTCAGACAATTGGTAAGAGAAGTCTGAGAGGAGCTTGACAGATAGAGAAGCCTGGTAAGAGTTTGACTGGCAGCGAAGTCTGTTCGGAGTTCGACCGTCGAAGGAGTCCAACTGAAGAAGAAGTCCAACTGAAGAAGAAGTCCAGTAAGAGTTCAACCGCTGAAGAAGTTCAACTGAAGAAGAAGTCTAGCAGGAGTCTGATCACTGAAGGAGTCCAATTGAAGGAGAAGTCTGGTAGGAGTCCTATTGTTGAAGGAGATCGAAAGGTCTTATGAATTTGGTGGAAGCCCATCCCTAGCCGCTGATATCTGATGGGCCAATTCAAAGGTCAGACATTTCGGTCGAACTTTAGCAAGAGTGAGTTTATCCCCAACAATAATGTTTTCTTGTATTATATATATTTAACTATATTTATCAAATTAAAAAATAATGTTTATTAACGTTGTAGATCATGATGGCATCGAAATGCCATCTAGCTTTCACCCCCACCTCTCGATGGGCTATGCGGAGCTCTGCATCTAAGTCGCAAGAAGAGCATACTCCATCCACCTTCACATCGGCTACCCAGGGACCACCGGCATCTACTTCTCCATCGGCATCTATTTTTTCATCAGTATCTGAGCCTCCAGCATCAGCCACATCTCCAACACATGCTCCATCCATCGATGAGTCTCCACTGGCATCCACATCACACGATCCCATGGCTAGTGAATGTACATTTTTATTATGTCATTTATTTATTTATTTGTATAGTTATTGTACACTCTTATATAATTGCATAACGTATTTTTATTACAGGTGCATCATCCAGTAGAATATTTTGCAGTTTCACACGTATGTCGTATATGTGGAGCCACCAGCATCAGGTGATGGTGCAATATAATGCAGAGAAAAGGCTAGTAGAGAAAATCGTGCGGGAGATGCATTCCTTTTTTGGAGTTCTTGTAAGACGATCTGACATCATTCCGGTATTGCCAATAGACTGGCGATTGATGGATGCTAGTATCCAGGATCGGATATGGAAGAAGATATGGATAAGTATATCTTAATTATATTTATATATTTGATATATTTACATTTTATTTGATTAGAATAATTTGGTAATTAACTTTTGATAACTTTATGCAGAGAAGGTATGACTTTCTAGATCATGAGAGGACTCAAGATAGTCGACTGAAGAAGATTAGAGAGTTATATTGGGGCTATAAGGTCAAGCTCCATAAAAGATGGCTTGAGCACCGACAAGATACTCTGGAGGAGCTTGCTCCTTAGATACAGGACTGTCCCCTGAGTCAGTAGGAGGGAATGGTTAGATATTGAAGGAGCCAGGAGTTCGAGATAAAATTTTTAACTTTTAATTTTTTTAATATGCTTAAAATTATATTTAAATATTTTTAAATATTTATTATTTATTTGAATACTTGTTAGGCTATCTTCCATCAAAATCGAAAGAATCGGATAGTCCAGGAGTACATGCATACTCTAGGCCATGAGTTTATGGTCAGTCATGTGCATAGAGCGATAATAAATCCTGAATCTTACTAGATAAATTAAATTAATATTTTTTTATATTTTTAATAAATTAATCCATTGTTATAACTGATGAGAGATGGAGTGATGTCCAACCATAGTGAGATCTTTCGATCCAACTATACAGATAAAAAGAGCAGATCGATGAACGCCACGATTGATAGAATTTTTATAAGTCATAAATATATTAGTATATTTATCAGTACTATAATATTTTTATAAAATTTTATTTAAATTTATAATTATAGAAGCAGTTAGATGCACTCGCAAGCAAGGGTTCGGACATTTCTGACCCCCATGACCATCTGTCTCAGGTCCTGGAGCCTGAACACTTTGAGAGGATCCGATGTAGGCCTAGACATACGCCAACGAGCTATTAGTCTGAGGTGAGCGTCTCTTCATATGCTTCCAGTGTCATCAGTCGAAAATAGCTTGAGGAGGTATTAACGCAGGCAGCTCAAGTTACGGCATGGGCAGATCAAGCTATGGCATGGCTGCTCATGCTGAGGAGCGCACATCTCATCTGAAGGGCATTCTAAGCACCATGGTGACAAAGCTCAGCATGTATTTTGAAGCTGACTTCATGGGCCTTAAGGACAGTTGGCCAACGTTCCAGCTCCTACAACTCCAGCCCCTCTAACTCCAGCTCCTCCAACTCCTGCTCCAACTCCTCCAGCTCGCGCTCTATCTCTTGGTGACGACGACGATGTAGATTTAGGAGACTTTTGATATTTTTTTAAAAAAAATATTATAATAAATTTTATTTGATAATAAAATTTAAGTATTTCAGAAATATTCTTATATTTATAATATTTTCTTATATTATATATATCTCTACATTTATCAGATAAAATATATAAAAAAATTAAAAATTTTATATTTTTATTTTTCAAAAGCTACGACAGTGGTTGCAAAATCGCTGTCGTAGGCGTACCAAGCACTGCCATAAGTTACATGCCAATCACTGCCATTAATCTATGGCAACGGTTATAAAACCACTACATTAGATCTATGGTAGCAATTCTATAACTGCTGCAATAGATCAACCTATGGCAGTGGTTAGAAAATCGCTGCCATAGCTCAATCTATGGCAGTGATTTAAAAATTACTACCATAGATTGTATATGGCAGCAATTTGCATAATTGCTGTCATAGACCTACAGCGACGACCGTAGTGGCAGCAGTTAGCTAACCACTACCATAGCCTATGACAGCAATTTTTAGGCTACAACAACGATTTGTAACCGCTGCCATAACCCTATTCTATAGTAGTGAAATAAGCTACTAATGCCATAATAATTTTAAATAATTTTTTTTTAGAAATAGAAAAAATATTTCATGATAATCAATACCTTTCTTTTGAGTAAATCTCTTTGCTACAAGTCTAACCTTATATCTCTCGATATTGCCTTTGGAATCTCATTTGGCCTTCAAAATCTATTTACAACCTATAGACTTAAATCCTTCAGGTAATTTAACAAGCTCATAGACTTGATTCTTATTCATGGATTCCATCTCATCTTTCATGGCATCTAACCAAAGTTCAGAATCATCGCTATTCATGGCATCCTTAAATAAAACTGGATTATTCTTCATTCCAATATTATAATTACATTCTTGTAAGTAAACAACATAATCATCTGAAATAGCCAATCTTCTAATTCTAGTAGATCTTCATAATATTTCAGATTCAGTATTATTGTGATTATTTTCAATCAGGTCAGGTTCGTTAATAGTCTATTCATAAAATGGTGCATCAATCATATATTGATATTCCATAATTTCAGATTGAGCAGACTCAAGTGGAATATCTTCAGGTGTTATTATAATAGAAAGAGATTCTCTTATTTCCTATAATATTGCATTATTTGGTATACCACTCTAACTATTTTTACCTTCCTCAATGAACCTAGTAGTTTCAGTTTCAATAATTCTAGTAGTGTATGATGAAAAATAAAATCTAAAATTTTTTGACCATTGATATCTTATAAAATAATAACTAATAGTTTTGAGATCTAATTTTTTTCTTGTGAGTTATATAATCAAGCCATTGCTGGACAATCCGAAATATGTAAACATCCTAAACTTGATTTCCTACCCATCCATAACTTAAAAGAAGTTTTAGGAACGATCTTACTAGGTACTCAGTTTATAAGATACATGGCAGTTTTCAAGGCTTATCCCTATAAACACAAGGATAATGAGGATTTACTGATCATACTCCTTATCATGTCCATCAAAATATGATTACGCCTTTCAACTATATCATTTTATTGGAGATTTTCTGGCATAGTGTACTATGCTACAATACAATGTTGTTCAAGAATTTTGGCAAAAGATTTAGGATTATGGTCAGATTCACCATATCTGTCGTAGTATTCATTACTTCTATCAGATCTTACAATCCTTAATTTTTTTGTCCAATTAACTTTTTACTTCAGCTTTGTACATCTTAAAGAATTTCAAAGCTTCAGACTTTTCATACAATAGAAAAACATAATCCGTAACATGAAAAATCATCAATAAAGATAATAAAATATTTTTTATCCTCCAAAATAAGATGTAAAATAGTCATAAATATTAATATGTATCAATTCTAAGAATCATTGACTTCTAGTGGCATACTTTTTATAACTTTTAAATTATTTTTTTTAATACAATCAATGCACATACCAAAATCACTAAAATCTAGAATTGGTAAAACATCTTTCTTAACTAATCTAATGATCTTTTTTTTGATATGTGACCTAATCGCCTATGCCATAATATTGAAAAAACTTTTATTTACAATATCATATTTTATTTCGATATTAACATTCAAAACAAGATTATTCAAAAGAAGAATTCAAATTTAATTTATATAATCCATTATATAATGTTCCACTATCGATCAAAATAAAATTTTTCATTAATTTAAAACTTAAATTTATAAAAATAAATAAATAATCTTTTAAATCAAGTTTTGATAAAAAAATTAAATTTCTAGATACTGAATGAACATAAAAGATGTCATTTAGATCTAATTAAAATTTGATGTCTATAATAAGTCTGTAGGTCTCAATTATAATGACCTTGGACTTCATCCTATTCTTCATAAAGATCCATCGCTCTCTATCATTTAATTTTCGACTTCAAAAAAATCTCTACAATGAATTAGAAATATGAATTGCAGCACCCAAATCAATCCACCAAGTATTAAAAAGAACATCAATGAAATTAATTTCGAAACAAACAAGTGATAAGAAAATATCCTTCTTTTCGAATCATTTCTTTCTTTCCTCACAATCCTTCTTGATATATCCCTCATTCTTGCAAAAGAAATATTTCAATTTGTGAGAACCTTTCATTGGTAGATTGCTAAATTCTTTATTTTCTTTCTTCATCTTCTTTTTATAATTAGGACGCTCCTATGAAACTACATGAACAACTAGGATCCCTTCCTAGTTTAATCTCTCTTTCTCTTATACACACTGAAAGATGAGTTCATTTATTGACCATGATTTTTTGTGTATGTTATAGTAAATCTTAAATTAGGTAAATTAGAATGGAAGAGAATTGAAAATAAATTGAATAAGAAATTTTTTAGATACCATCATATCCAAATTATTTAATTTTTTAGTTATATCACATATTTTCATAATGTGCTTTCACACTCTAGAAAATTCATCATATTTTATAGAGATTAACCTGTTCATTAGGATACCAGCTAAGACTTTACTTGATCTGATAAACTATTGTTCTATAGAAAAAGATACTCATAGGCCAATTCGTTATCCAAAATAAATCTCCTAATATCTCGCTATAAAATTTTTAATAATTATGAGAGATAATCTATAATTAGAATGCTCTAACTTTTCACATAATTTCTTATGATCAGAAAAACTAGTGGAGGTAAGTGGATCAGGCTGAGGTTTATGAAGGACCAAATCTAAGTCTAAACATCCTAAAATAATGAGAAGCTGTTCATGCTAATCAGGATAATTGGATCCATTGAGTATGAGAATGTTAGATAGATGCGATGAGAGTGAAGCAGTGGTCATAGTTATAAATAACAAGACATGCTTACAATTACCATCCTAATATAGATTCCATAATATAATTCTGCTTAATAATACTTATTATATAACTATAAAACATCTTTGGACAAGAATTATAGCATACAATAAATATCACAACTAATTTAATCATAAATTTAAACATAATAAACAATGCCAAAATATGCATCACATAAGTCATAACCAATAATAATATGAAATATATAAGCAAGAACAATAATTATGGCATGTACTCATAATTTATGTTTAAATTATGACATATTAGTTGCACTTTCAATGGTTTAACTAATTATGATTATAAAAATCAGAGATTATTTTCATCTTTGGATGTAGAACTTTTCATCTTTATACAATTCAAGTTAGTCAATCTTTTACTATTAATTTTGTATCAAATTACAATCATCTTTGGGTTTGCTATAATAGATATACTTTTACATAATTCTAAAACTATAATGAGAAAAAACTATTAGCCTTCAATGACTTAGCTATTCAAGATCAATAGAGTGCTCCAAGTTCTCTAAGACTATGCAAAAATATACTTGAATAGTATAATAGCAAGCAAAATTATTAATTAAATAATTTAATTATTTAAATATTTTATTTTATATGAGAAACTTAACCATAATGTTCTTCAAACCATCACAAGTTCAATAGTTCAAAAATTGCCCAAATTGGATGAAAAATGAGCAAATTTTAACAATAAAAAATTTAACCATAAATAACAGAAAATAGAGGCCTTTCTATAAAACAATAGCTTAAAAAATATTTAAAAAATTAGCAAGAACTTTAATATAATTTATTACTTTATCAAGGACTTTTTTGTAAAACTATAAAGATCTTTCTATAATAAACTATTTTTCAAGGTTCTATTTGCAAAATCTCTTATTTTATTTAATGAGTATGTATTGAATTATGGGTTTTAGATTTGGATCCAAAACTCAAATCCGTTAAGGACTCTCCTCTTTTCTTGAGTCTTCTCTGATCAAAACATTTAATCCCCTTGCTTCCCCGATCATCGAAGGATCAAGAGGGAGGGTAGTGGAACCAGCACCTCCCCCCACCACCACGGCCAAACGCAAAGACTACGTGCGATGGTGCTGCTGCCACCATCGCCGCCAGGGAGCAGGGGCTCCCCTTCTGCCCATGATCCACTACCGCAGCCCACTGCCACCCCTACCCAATTTGCCTGCCACCACCTCCCTATACTGTGGCAAAAGCCATGATTCTCACGACCATAGAAGCCATGGGTGGCGCAGATAGCCACCACCACCACCGTAAGCAGCCACGACAGTAGCTTCGATGATGCAAGACTAGTCTAACTAACCTAGATCTAGCTAACCACCTATGAGATCAGTGAATAAAATTAACTAAAGTAATTAAAGTATAAATTTAGCATAAAATTAAAGCAAGCAACAAAAATAACTAAAGGGATCAATCATGATTAAAGTCCAATCTAGAAAGCAACTCCAGTCGGCATGCACAGACAAGAAGTTAGAAACATGATCGTTGGCCGTTAAGAAATGACCAATTGGCTAGGGCTGTCAACTCAATTAAATCGAATATAAAAGAATAAAAAATAGTTAACTAGCATAAAAAGAAATATAAACAACATCGATTTAAAAATTCTAAACTAATCCATGTAGAGTTCTTACGTCATATAGGATGTCTCGACTCCTAGGCAAGTGAGATTGAATCGAAAAGATTGAGAAGACTAGCTATAGGTTCGCAGCAAGAAAGACTAATGTCTTCGAATCTGAAATTACCAGATACAAGATAAGTCAATCCAAAGAACACCCCGAAACATAATGAAATCCAAAAAAAAAAAACTCCAAATAGACAAAAAATAAGAAAGTCAGCATTGGAGTGGCCGGGTTTATTCTGAAACTCGTGCTACATTCACGATCATGCAAGCAAGGGATGGGTTTGGGAAACAGGGGCTCGGCATTTGGATGCGGGACTCCAAAAGTCTCGGGGACAATCGTCGAAGCTGGTCCACTGGGATCGGTCAACCAAAGGGGAAAATGGGTTCGCTGAAGGAATAGTGGCGCTGGTAGTGGTGGGAGGCGAGAACTCCGAAGGGAGAAGATCTATCAAATCAGGCCGGGGTGGTGGGGGTTCACCGGTGAAGGGCAGTGATGGCAGAGAATATGGTGACAAGTGTCGTCCCTAGCAAGGCCAGCAGGGGTCGACCAAGACGGTCGAAACAGAGGGGGGTTTAGGCGGTCGGAGGAGTGGGTTTGGGCAAACCCACTCAAATGTGGGGTTTGGGATGGCGGCGGATGTGATGGAGGATGGTGGCAGTGCTCGCGAAGATGTGTGGAGGCTCGGCTAGGAAATGGGAGGTGAGGCATCGTAGAGGGAGGATTTGAAAGGAGGTGGCAATGCGGCGCAATGGTGATGATAGTGGGTGGCTTGGTTGGGAAATGGGCAGTGCAGTGGTCAGAGCGGTGGTGGGAGATGATGCAGACACGGGTGTCTGAGAAGAGGCGCGACAATGTCACAGAAGAGAAAGGAAAGAGATGGCATGGCGCGGTGGTCGTGGCAAATGGCGGTGATGGTGTCGTAGAGGTGGTGCTTGCAGTAGCGGGAGGTGATGGTTGCAAGCAATCAAATATGAAGCTTAGACGAAGGCGGTTGTTTGGGAAGTTAGAGATAGGGGAAGGTGTCACTATAGCTTAGGGAAGAAAAGTTTATCAGAGAAGGAGATGAAGTAGTAAACAAGGAAGAAGAAGCTTAGAAGAAGGGAGAGGGAAGAAGAGGGAGAAATCGAGAGGAAGAAGCAAAGATCTCAAGTCTATTCCATTCTCTCTTGATTACATAAAAACAGCCCATATATAATAGGCTTTCCTAACAAACTAACAAACATGTAACATATCTGTAACAAACCTGTAATCAATAATAAACTCCCTAACAACCTGGTCCATCTTATGCTTTAAAATGCATGCATGAGTTGGAAAATAAGAGAAAATGCACTCAATCCTCAAACACCCACATATACACCTAGATATAAAAAAAATTATAATACATGTAGACCTGCATCGATAATTATGCTACTGGGTGATATCCTCATCAATTTTTTCGAGGATGAAAAAAAACTTAATTTCATCGAGTCAGGCTCTACACTGCTCTAGAAGTACTCAAAAAGATTTAGATCAATCCTTTGTAGCTCATCTCAAGTAATCCAAGAATTCTCAGACTCTGGCCTGCCGCGCCAATGAACTAGAAAGCGATGGTAGTCTTGATTTCTAGTGGATTTGATCTGCTGGTCTAGGATACGATCGATCATATTATGCTTTTCTCTTATCTGGTCTTGTGGATACTCAGATGGAGGATCACTCTCGAAAGAAGGTATAGGCTCAAATACTGGATATCAATGCTGGCTCTTTATATTCAATTAGATTCGATACATTAAAAGTTGAATTAATCCTATAGCCAAGTGGTAGATCAATAATGTACACATTCGATCCAACTTTCTTCAAAATCTTGAATGGACCTACTCCTTGGGCATGTAGCTTCTGAACGGTTCCTAATGGAAACTACTCAAGTCTAACCCTAATCATGATATAGTCACCCTCAGCAAAATCCTTGACTCGTTGGTAAAAATCTGCTGATCGTTTATATATTTGATTACTTAAATTAATTTTATCACTGATTTTTTTATACAGACTCCTAATATGCTCTGCGAAGGATGATGTTGACTCTGAAATCCTAACATGCATAGGTAACAAGATCAAGTCTACTGATTTTCTAGAATGATAACCATGTACAACTTCAAAAGAACTCAAACCAATAGACCTATTTACCAAACTATTATATGCAAACTCTGCTCTAGGTAAAAGTAAATCCCAATTCCTTACATGCTCTCCTACCAAACATCGAAATAAATTTTCTAGACTTCTATTTACAACTTTAGTTTGACAGTCTGTTTGTGAGTGATATGCAGTTGAAAATTTTAGTTTTATTCCCATTAAGTGCCATAAAGTTTTTCAAAAGAAGCTAATGAATCGAACGTCCCTGTCAGACATTATAGATTTTGGCAATCTATGCAGCCTAACAATTTCATCAAAATATAGATGAGCAACTCTAGAGGCATTAGAGATCTTGGGATGGGGAAGAAAATGGGCCATCTTAGAAAACTTATCTACTACCATACAAATGAAGTCATTTTTCTTAGCTATTTGAGGCAATCTTAAAACAAAGTCCATACTCACATCTTGCCATGAACAGTTGGGGACAGGTAATGGGGTGTACAAACCAATATTTTATTTTTGATGTTTAGCCACGATACAAGTACGACATCGTGCAGCAATCCGAGCTACATCATGCTTTAAACTAGGCCAGTGAAATTGGTCCTCAAGGGCATCTACGGTTTTGTTCCTCCCAAAATGCCCAGATAAACCTCGAGCATGGATTTTTCAAATTAAGAAATCTCTCACAGAAGTCCAGGGGATACATAGTTTATTATTCTTAAAAAGATAATCATCTTGAAGGGCAAACTCACTAAGCTCTCTAAATGGTTCTTGCTTAAGGGAGAAAACAATATTTTTAAAGTTCAGGCACTCATCATACTATTCTTTTAACTGTTCAAAGCCTGTAACTTTCACACTTACTGTCGATAAGAGGGCTACCTTACAAGAGAGTGCATCAGCAGCTTTATTTTTTATGCCTGCTTTGTGTCTTATCACAAAGGTGTAGGCCTAAAGAAACTCAATCTATTTTTCATGTCTCGAATTTAATTTTGTTTGAAAATTGAGAAATTTAAGGGTCTCATGGTCAGAATACAAGATAAATTCTTGTGGAAGCAAATAATGCCTCCAAAACCTAAGAGCTTGGACTAAGACGTAGAATTCTTTATCATAGGTGGAATACCTAGGCTTGGAGTCATTTAGTTTTTTCCTAAAAAAAGCCACAGGATATCCTTCTAGAGACTTAGGACTCCACCAATTTCTACTCTAGATGCATCACATGCAACTTCGAAAACTTTTGTAAAATCTGATAATCGCAAAACTAGAGCATGGGCCATTTTTTCTTTTATTTCTTGAAAAGCTCGCTCGATGGCTCTAGTCCATTCGAAGTCCCCTTTTTGTATATAATCAATGAGTGGGGCTGTGATGGTGCTAAAACCTTTAATGAACCTTCGATAAAAAGTTGCGGGGCCATGAAAGCTTCGAACTTCATGCATATTTTGGGGCACAGGCCATTCAATTATTATGCTAACTTTCTCTGGGTCCACTACAAGCTATCAAGTGTTAATACAAATCCTAAGAAGATTATACAGTTTGTCAGAAAATCACACTTTTTTAGGTTTACCTAGAGATTTTTGACTCTCAGAACTTGACAAACTTATCGCAAATGGTCTAAGTGGTCTTCTTTGGTTCGACTATAAATCAAGATATCGTTAAAGTACATGACTATAAATGAACCAATGAACGATCGTAGTACCTGAGTCATAATCCTCATGAAAGTACTCGAGGCATTGGACAGACCAAATGGCATGACTAGCCATTTAAAAATACCATCTTTTATTTTAAAAGTAATTTTTCATTCATCGCTAGATCTTATATCTAATTCTGATCTGATGGTATCCATTTTTTAAATCAATCTTAGAAAATATAGTGGACCTAGATAGCATATCAATCATGTCATCCAACCTGGGGATAGAAAATTGATACTTCATGATTATTTTATTTGTTGCATGATTATCCATGCACATCCTTCAGGTACCATCTTTTTTTGGAGTCAGAAGTGCGAGAACTGCACAAGAACTTAGATTTTTCCTCATAAAATCTTTTCTTAAGAGCTCAAAAATTTATCGCTGTAACTCTGCATGCTCAGTGGGGTTTAAACGATAATGAGAAAGATTGGAAAGAGTGGCTCTAGGAACAAAATCAATAGCATGCTAGATATCCTGCATTAGGGGCAAATGGTCTGGGAGGTCTTTCGAGAAGACATTTTTGAATTAGTCTAAGAGGATGATCACCTCCTGGAAATACTAGTATAAAGAAACTATGTCTCCACTCATTTTTTTAACTGTCAAAATCCAAAACAAAGAGCTATCATTCAATTCTTTTTCAAACTCTTTAGCACTGATTATGTGAAGGCTCTTCTTTTGTTTTTTATCATTTTGGTTATTATTTTCATTTTTCTTGATAGCTCTAGGGGTTGAAGTATATACAATGATCTTTTTGCCCTGGCTCATAAATGTACAAGTATTAGATCGACCATGAATTGTGGCATCCTAGTCAAAGAGCTATGGTCTGCCAAGAATGATGCTACCAACTTTCATTGGCAACATATCACACCAGATTTTATTTTGATATAATTGAAACTTGCATTGGCCCAGTGCCCATGGGCCAAGGCCCTAAGTGCACCAATAGGTCAAAGCGGATAATACTGCATGTTTCTTATAAGTGAGGAGTTTCATCAACTACAACAATGTAAATAATAAAAGCTTGCAAAGTTGGTAAGCAAAATAAACAACATTCAACGGCTAAACTCAGAAAGTAACATTATATGTAACTAAAGTTCAACATCCTTAATGCAAGTGAAAGATTTTTTTTTTCACCGTAAGAGATGCTTGTATCATATGAAAATATTATTTGCAAAAAGATATACCTTTACCTAGCAAACATCAATAAGTTTTTATTTCAAACCCATATATGTTTCATTTTTTCTCCCTCTTTTTTTGGTGTGGGTTTGGGTGCTGCCTGCATAAGGGTAGTATTTTGTAGCTAAAAACTGAGGATTTAAAATTCAAATTATGACCCAAGACAACATCTCAGGGTCTCCTTCATTTTTAGAATTTGCAGTGTTATAATCTCAATATATGGATACTAGAAAATGCACAAATCTTGTGCATATGAAAATACATTGATTGTTTATCACAAATCATTATTATGGCAAAAGTATTCAATTTATTAAATAATTAAGTTATTTATTATTTTATATTACTATCAATTATAAAATATATATCATCTGTACATATTGTCCTACATATATCTAGAGGTGTTGAGGAGAAACATGGAAGGTTTTGTAACTAAATTATAGGCATCTACCAATATTCATTATCAAACAAGCAAAATATCACTTGTGCATTAATTTTTTAGTAAGATAATAGAAAATTTTACTTGGAATGGAATGATAGAAAATGAAAGGTGATAAAAATTTGATTTCTTTTTCTTATATAGATAAAAATAATTGGTTTGTTAGAAGAAAGATACTAATTGACATCAACTAGAGTGCATGCTTGTTAGAGAGATTTAATTAAATATGTTCTAATTAAGCTAGTAAGACTAAATGTTTAATATGCATGGATATTTCATCAAGAAAAGTTGATAGAGAAAACCCTGCGAGGGAAGATTTCAAAATTTAACATGGCTACTTTAATATAATATATAACTAGTTGAAAACTCGCGCATTGCACAAGATAGATAATTATGATCTATAATTATTAATTTTTTTAATAATAAATATTTTTTTATTTTTAAATATTTTATTTATTTATTATATGATATATTTATTTATTATTTTATAAAATAATATTTTATTTTATTTTATTTTATTTTATTGGTATCGTTGCACCCTCCTATCATTCCTACCATGGCTTTTCTTCTCTCTCGATAAATATCGATCTTGATTGCATCCTCATCTTCTTTCTTCTTCTTATATCTTTTTCGTGCCTGCTTGTGCCCCCCACCACCACCGCTCCCCTTGCCTCTCGATAAATATTGATCCAGATCATACTTTTCGACGCTCCTGTTAGTACCGTTGTCCTGGCACCATCACTAAAGAAAGAGAGAGAATCTCTCTCTCCTTCTTTTCATTTTTTTTATAAAATAATATTTTATTATTACTTTTTTCTTCTTTCTTCATGTTCTCATATCTTTTTCGTGTCCGTCGGTGCCATCCCATTATGATTTTTCTTCTCTTTCAGCAAACACCAATTTCCGATCGCATCCCCATCTCCTGACTTCTTCTCATACTTTCTTCAAACTTTCGAAGACTATTAAATACAGAGATTTAACTTTCAAATTGACAGTATACTATACTCTATTTATAGATAATTTATTAGATTTAATCTGATCTGATTCGATGGATGGATTCAAATCTCGAAATATATTATTTTTAAAAATAATAAAAATATTATTTAAAAAAAATAAATTTATATACTATTATTTTTAAAATAAAAAAATATGCTATATTTTAAAAAAATAATAATAAATTAATATTTAAAAATATTATTACTATTTTTTTACTATTTTATTTTTTAAAAAATAATAATAATTTTAAATATTTTTTATCTCTTATTTTTTTCTATTTTTATTTTTAAAATATTATTTTTTAATTTTTAAAATACTATTTTTTTATTATTTAAAAATAATATTTAAATTATTATAGATAATAAAATAATAATCCACATGATACAACTAAAATCATCTAAGATGGTGAGGTGGCAACACCACAATACTCCTCCATAGAGTATTATTTTATATATATAATAGATAATAATTTTTTTTAAATATTATTTTATTATTATTTTAAAATAATATTTAAATTATTATAAATAATAAAATAATAATTTATATGGTATAACTAAAATCATTTGAGATGCTGAGGTGGCAACACCATAATACTCCTCCATAGAGTTTTTTTATATATATAATAATAGATAAATTAGTATATTATTATTTTTAAAATTAAAAAATAATATATTATCTTTTTAAAATAATAATAAATTAATATTTTTTAAATAATAATATTATTATTATTATATTTTATTTTTTAAAAATAATAATTTTTTAAAATATTTTTCATCTCTTATCCCTTTTTTATTTTTATTTTTAAGAATAAATTAGTATTTTTATTTTTAAAATATTCTCTCTCCCTTCTGACCTTAATAAAGACCATCCTTATCCATAGTCATTGGGTAGCGTGCGAGCACCCATCTTGGTCAGAATAAGTATTACTAGATTTAATCAGCCATAATTTTAATTGAACCACCTATATGCTAACTTGATCTTAATCATATGAAGTTAAATGATCGGACTAACCTGCAATCTTGAAAGCAATTATCTATCAATCTTCTCTTTCTTAATCATCCATATTTTTTTTAATTATTAAACTTGATATTGTATACGAGCATATTCATCTTTGAATAAGAAGATGTCCAATAATGTAGTACTGCAATACGATCTTTTAACTAAAGATTTTGAAAAAAAAATATAAGATTATTTGGATCTATTGTAGTACATATGATATAAGTAATGTAATTTTTTTTAGATTTATTAATAAATTATATATTATTTATATCATTAAATTTTAAATTATATTATTTATGATTTATGAAATATAAAGCATAATTTTTATTTATTAAATTTATTATACAATACTATTTGATGTATTATCAAATGTATTGATTTCATTATGGTTATGATCGATTGATTTTGATTATGGATGATTTTATGAATTATTCGATTAAAATATAAAGCTGATTTTATCAAAAGGAGATTTAATCTATGATGAATTTTGACTTGCAATCTAACTATGTATCAAACACATGCTAGTGGGAATTATGTGTTAGTATATTAAAATCCTACTAGTAGAGATTGTATGCTGGTAATCAATATCCTACTAGTAAAGATGGTGTGCTGGTACATTGATATCCTGCTCGTGAATGTTATACGTTAGCATATCGATGCCTTGCCAGTAAGAATTATAAATTGATATTTTGACTATTTTGAGCTCATTCTGATCTAGCCACAGTACATAAGTATAGTCATAGTTCATAACTATCAAGGTGAATCGAACGTTTTGAAAAAAATTAATTTATAAATAGAAATAAATTTTGAAAAGATTAAATTTTTGTGCATCTTATTTTCATAGTGCTCAATATTTTGAATTGGATTTTGGATTGATGTGCCATACATGCTTATTTTTAATTTATTATTATTGCTTGATTTATCTAGCCAAAGTATTCATTAGTTTACTACACTATCTAATTCATTATCTTATATTTTACTATTTTATGGACCTTAAGAACTAAGCATGAGAATATGTTCAGGAGTAATTAGAAGCAGAACTTCGTTACATTGGAAATTTTAGTAAAGTTTGATGTAAGATCATTTGGATAATGTTGGATTTTATGAAAAACTAAGATTTAGATTTTAGTTATTTAAATTTATTGAATTATTTGCTTTATGATATTGTGAAGAATATGAAGAGAATTCTTCATAAATATATAATGGTTACCATAATTTCTAGCTCATAAATCTTATATTAATGGTATGATAAAAATTTAGATCAATTTGATCCCAACCAGATCCTTAATGGTTCTTAAGCCATACCATAGAATATTGTATAGCTCTCAATGGAGAAAAGATGGATAGCCATCTAACAATAAGCACCATATCATATCAAATGATATGGTACCCACAGACAATCTTGTTTGGTGCCCATCCAATTTTTGATGGTGGCTGTTGGTGCAGAATTTGATTGACGCCGGATCGAGCTGGAGTGGAGGAGGACGAGATCGCCGTCGATAACCTATAAAATAAAGTCACATCCGAAGTCGATGGTGGTGGCTCCAACAGGATCCTCTGACGATCAAGTCAGCTTTTTTGGCCAATAAAAATGGAGTGCTCAGAAATGAGAAGCGAGCTTTGAGCTTTAGAGGGGAGAGAAGAATTTAGAAAAAATATATCTGGAGGGTTCCCTTTTATAGATGGAGCTTGAATGATGGTGACGACCATACTATCTGATAGCAGGTTGCTCGAGGTCGCATGGGATTCGATACGGAGAGAGAGAGAGATATCGTCCAGACTGATAGTGGCAGTCATGTCGTCCGATCGTAGGCCGTATGGAGCTTGTTACGGAGAGAGCGGTGTCGCCAGATTGATAGTGGCAGCCATGTCATCCAGTTGTGGGTCGTATGGGACTTGTTATGGAGAGAGCAGTGTCACCAAACTGGTAGTAGCAGCCATATCGTTGAGATTCAACAATCATAGTTCGAGGAAGCAGGCGTTAGTTGGTGGACTTCGGCATATATAAATTTTAAAGGAGTTCAGACTCCTAAAGGAAATACATCTGGTGAAGATTATTCAAGAGTAATCCACTGGAGGAGTCCGACTGAGGAAGAAGTTCGAAAGTAGTTCGGCTCCTAGAGGAGTTCGATCGAAGAAAAAGTTTGGAAAAGGGTTCGACTTCTATAGGAGTTCGATCGAAGGAGAAGCTCGGAAGGAGTTCGACTCCCATAGGCATCCGACTGGAGGAGCACAGGAGGGAGTTCGGCTCTCATGGGTGTTCGATTGAAGGAGTACGGAGGGAGTTCAGCTCTCATGGACGTTCGACTGAAGGAGCACGAAGGAAGTTCAGCTCTCATGGAAGTTCGACTGAAGGTCGATCGCTGAGAAGTTCGATTGAAGCTCGGCCACTGAGAAGTTCGACCGATTGAAGGGATTCGGCTAAGACTCGACAGCTAGGGAGTTCAAAAGGGGCTCGATCCGCTGAGGAGTTCGGCTAAGACTCGTCTGCTGAAGCTCTTCCATGACTATCAATTGCATTAGGCTGAGCATCAGACTAGACTTTAGTAGGAGCAGAATTTATCCCCAACAATAGTCTCCTCCACTTCTGAGTTCAAAACTTAAAAGAAGGGAATGCAGAAAAGGCAACTGCCGAAGTCCTCTTCAGGGCTCTACGCCAGTTCAGATTGAAGCTCGTGGGAGATCTTGTCTTCAGTCGAGGTTGAAGGAGATCTCGTCTCCTACGGCCAAGGTTGAAGGTTGAGCTCCTCAAAGGAGATATTATCTTTAGCTGAGGTTGACTCGGATGCTCGAGAGAGATCTTATCTCTGGCCGAGGTTGAAGCTCAGGGAAGATCTTATTTTCTGCAATCGAGGTTGAAGCTTGGGAGAGATCTTATCTCCTACAATCGAGGTTGGCTCGAGGGAGATCTTATCTCCTGTAGCCGAGGTTGGCCGATCGCTCGGGGGAGATCTTATCTCCTACAGTCAAAGTTGATACGAGCGCTCGAAAGAGATCTTATCTTCTGCAGTCGAGGTTGGCTCAGAAGAGATCTTATCTTCTGCAGTCGAGGTTGGCCTGATCGCTTGGAGGAGATCTTATCTCCTACAGTCGAGGTTGATACGGGCGTTCGGGGGAGATCTTATCTCCTACAGTCGAGGTTGGCTCGGAAGAGATCTTATCTCCTGCAGTCGAGGTTGGCCCAATTGCTTGGGAAAGATTTTATCTCCTGCAGTCGAGGTTGACTCGGAGGAGATCTTATCTCCTGCAGTCGAGGTTGGCTCGGGAGAGATCTTATCTTCTGCAGTCGAAGGTTCGCCCAGTCACTTGGGGGAGATCTTATCTCCTGCAGTCGAGGTTGACTCGGGGGAGATCTTATCTCTTGCAGCTGAGGCTAACTCGATCGCTCGGGGGAGATCTTATCTCCTGCAGCCAAGGTTGATACAGACACTCAAAGGAGATCTTATCTCTTGCAGTCGAGGTTGGCTCGGAAAAGATCTTATCTCCTACAGTCGAGGTTGATCCGATCGCTCGAAGGAGATCTTATCTCCTATAGTCGAGCCTGGCTCGAGGGAGATCTTATCTCCTTATAACCGAGGTTGGCCCAGTTGCTCGGAGGAGATCTTATCTTCTGCAATCGAGGCTAACTCGATCGCTCGGAAGAAGATCTTATCTCCTACAGCCGAGGTTGATTTGGGTGCTCGGAAAAGATCTTATCTTCTGCAGCCGAGGTTGGCCTGATCGCTCTAGGGAGATCTTATCTCCTACAGTTGAGGCTAGCTCGGGGGAGATCTTATGTCCTGCAGTCGAGGTTAGCTTGAGAGAGATCTTATCTCCTACAGTCAAGGTTGGTCTGATCGTTCGGAGGAGATCTTATCTCCTGCAATCGAGGTTGATATGGGTGCTTGGGGGAGAATCTTATCTCTCCTACAGCTGAGATTGGTTCGGTCACTCGAAGGAGATCTTATCTTCTGCAGTCGAGGATGGCTCGGGAGAGATCTTATCTCCTGCAATCAATGTTAGCTTGGGGGAGATCTTATCTCCTACAGTCGAGATTGGCCTGATCGCTCGGAAGAGATCTTATCTTCTATAGTCGAGGCTGACTCGATCGCTCGGAGGAGATCTTATCTCCTACGGTCGAGGTTGATACGGGCATCCGAGGAAGATCTTATCTCCTACAGCCGAGGTTGGTCTGATCGCTCGGAGGAGATCTTATCTCCTATAGCCAAGGTTGGTTCGGGAGAGATCTTATCTTCTACAACCGATGCTGACTCGATCGTCCGGAGGAGATCTTATCTCCTACAGCCAAGGTTGATACGGATGCTCGGGGGAGATCTTATCTCCTGCAGCTCCTGCAGTCGAGGTTGGCTCAAAAAAAATCTTATCTCCTGCAGCTAAGGTTGGCCCAATCGCTCAGGGGAGATCTTATCTCCTGCAGTCGAGGTTGGCTCGGAGGAGATCTTATCTCCAACAGCCGAGGCTGACTCGATTGCTTGGAGAAGATCTTATCTCCTACAATCGAGGTTGATACGGACGCTCGGAGGAGATCTTATCTCCTACAGTCGAGATTGATACAGACGCTCGGGGGAGATCTTATCTCCTGTAGCTAAGGTTGGCTAGGGGGAGATCTTATCTCCTACAGTCGAGGTTGGCCCGGTCACTCAGGAGAGATCTTATCTCCTACAATCGAGGCTGGCTTAGGGAAGATCTTATCTCCTGCAGTCGAGATTAGCTCGGAGGAGATCTTATCTCCTGCAGTCGAAGTTGGTCTCGATCACTTGGGGAAGATCTTATCTACTGCATTCGAGGCTGACTCGATCGCTCGGGAGAGATCTTATCTTCTACTGCCGAGGTTGATACGGATGCTCGGGGAAGATCTTGTCTCCTACAGCCGAGGTTGGCTCAAAGGAGATCTTATCTCCTGCAGCCAAGGTTGATCCGATCACTCGAGGAAGATCTTATATCCTGCAGTCGAGGTTAGCTTGAGGGAAGATCTTATCTCCTACAGTCGAGGCTAACTCGATCTCTCATGGAAGATCTTATTTCCTGCAGTCGAGATTGATACGGGCGCTCGGAGAAGATCTTATCTCCTGCAGCCGAGGTTGGCCCGATCGCTTAGGAAGATCTTATCTCCTGCAGTCCGAGGTTGATACGGATGCTCAGGGAAGATCTTATCTCGTGCAGTCGAGGTTAGCTCAGGGGAGGTCTTATCTCCTGTAATCGAGGTTGGCTCAGTTGCTCGGAGGAGATCTTATCTCCTACAATCGAGGTTGATACAGGCGCTTGGGGGAGATCTTATCTCCTACAATCGAGGTTGGCTCAGGGGAAGATGTTATCTCCTACAGCTAAGGTTGGTCCGATCGCTCGGGAGAGATCTTATCTCCTGCAGTCGAGACTGACTCGGAGGAGATCTTATCTCCTGCAGTCGAAATTAGCTCGAGGGAGATCTTATCTCCTGCAGTCAAGGTTGGCTTGGTCGCTCGAGGAAGATCTTATCTCCTACAGTCGACGTTGATATGGACGCTCGGGGGAGATCTTATCTCCTACAGTCGAGGTTAGCCCGATCGCTCGGGAGAGATCTTATCTCCTGCAACCGAGACTGGCTCGGGAGAGATCTTATCTCCTACAGCCGAAGTTAGCTCGGGAGAGATCTTATCTCCTATAGTCGAGGTTGGCCTGGTCGCTCAGAAAAGATCTTGTCTCTAGCCGAGGTTAAAGAACTTCGACCTGCTCATGTTAAGATGAGGTTCTCCTCCTATTCCTAACACGGTCACTATTGACTGCTTATTTTCCTGTCATCACATAATTTTTGCACCAAAAAATAATATTATTGAAATAAAAAAATTTTATTAAAAAAAAGTTACTGACAGTGCATCTCCAAATTTTTTATGTTTCAAGGTCATGAGAGCATTGTTCCTCCGAGTTTCTTCAAACGATAAGCTTTGAGCTGGACGACCTCCACTATCTCATGCTGGCCTTCTCAATTTGGAGCGAGCTCCTCTTAACTCTAAGACTGAGAGATGATGGATTGCCAAAGTACCAAGCTCCTTCTAGATGTGGCATCGATGATATGGGAGGCGACCGACCATTTTGTTGTTTCTCAGTCATTGATGGTTCTGACTATGGCAGCACCCTCGATCGATCTTCTTTTGCTTCAGGCTGGCATCTGAGGAACCAACCCAGCTGGCCTCTTCTGATGAGCTCCTCGATTTCATCTCGAAGCTGAATGCATTCTTCAGTGTCGTGGTCATGGTTGCGATGGTAGAGGCAGTACTTGCATCGATCATGCTTGTTTGGGGGAGATTGTAATTCTTCCAATCTTGGTTGCTGGTTCTTAATTTTCGTCAGGACTTGAGCCTTAGGAACGTTGAAGGGGGCGTAGTTGTGGAACCTTTCAGGGGGAGGGCTTCTTCTTGCCCTTCTATCAGGACTTCCTTGATGACGAGCTCGAGGAGGAGTTCGGGCTCACTTGCATTCAAAGGGAGTTCGTAAGCGCAGCCAAACTTCATTCGGCCCTTCATTGACGGTGGATCTATTACACTCGTCTGCCCACCACTCTCCTACGATTTCTTCATCCTTCATCTTGAAGGCTTCTTCTATGCGGGCATATCTCTCGGTCCGGGCTAGCAAGTCGGCAAAAGTTTTTGGGGTACTTCTTCTTCAGAAAAAATAGTAAATCATTCTTCTGAAGGCCATCCTTAAGTGCGACCATCGCAATAGACTGATCCAGGTCCCAGACATCCAATGCCACGGCGTTAAATCGGATGACATAAGTCTGAATAGATTTTTCCTCCTTCTGCTTGACATTCATCAAGGAATCCGAACCTCAGCGTGGGCATCGGCTGCTGATAAAATAAGCCATAAACTGATGGCTCATCTGATCAAAAGAGAAGATTGTACCTGGCTTCAACGTTGAGTATCAGTTTTTTGCTGCTTCCTTTAAGGTAGATGGAAAGGCTCGACACAAATGGCATCTGATGCACCATGGAGTAGCATCATGGTCTGGAAGGCCTCTAGATGATCAACTAGATCAGAGGTTCTGTTGTAGCTTTCAAATTGAGAAAGCTCGGAGTTCGATGGGATGGGCTCTTACATAATTTGGAGGAAGAAAGGAGGATCGGTGCGGACATCGTCAAGATAAGCAGGGGCGACGTGGCCGAGCTCCTCAATCCATCGGTCCATCTCCCATAATTTATGATTGAGGACGTCGTCTCGATCGCAGACCTTGGAGAACTTTTGACTACAGATGGAGAAGGTCTCCTTCAGAGAAAAACCATGATCCGAACATGGATTCCTCTGCTCTCTATTTTTTTTTTTCCGGGGCGATAAGTATGCTAGCTCGAGTACTCTTCCTTAGGATTGATTTTTGACATCTGGATGGCGGGTCTGGTAAAGTCACCATCGGAGGCTGCCGCATGGCCTGCATCATCTCAGTGAGGCCACGAACTTGCTGGACCAGCAGGTTGAACTGCTCCGCATTTACTATGGCTATAGGTGAAATCTGGGTTGCCAGAGCTAAAGCCAAAGCAGATGGATCTGGATGGGATCGGACCATGGAGGTCGTCGATCGCCGGATCGAAGCTCTCCTGGGAGACATTCTTCTCTCGAGAAAGAACTCTAGAGAGGAAGAAGAGAGATCTCTGAAGAGGAAAGAGAGAAATCATCGTTGAGCACTTCTTTAAGAACAAGGAGACCTCAAGAATACCTCAAGAACAGAGGCGCCCTCCTTCTAGCGCCAATTCTATTGGTGCAAAATTTGGTTGACGTTGGATCAAGCTGGAGTGGAGGAGGACGAGGTCGCCGTCGGTGACCTGCAAAATAAAGTTCCATCTGGAGTCGGTGGTGGTGGCTCCGGCAGGATCCCTCCGACGATCAAATTAGCTCTTCTGGCCAATAAAAATGGAGTGCTCAGGAATGAGAAGCAAGCTTTGAGCTTTAGAGGGGAGAGGAGAGTCTAGAAAAAATATATCTGGAGGGTTTCCTTTTATAGACGGAGCTTGAATGATGGTGACGATCATACCATCTAGTAGCAGGCTGCTCGAGGCCGCGTGGGGTTCAGTACGGAAAGAGAGAGATATCGTCAGACTGATAGTGGCAACCATGTCATCCGATCGTAGGTCGTATGGGGCTTGTTACGGAGAGAGCGATGTCATCAGACTGGTAATAACAGCCATATCGTCCGATCATGAGCCGCATGAGGCTTGTTATAGAGAGAGCAATATCGCCAGACTGATAGTGGCGGTCATACCGTCGAGGTTCAACAGTCGTAGTTCGAGGGAGCAAACGTTAGTTGGTGGATTTCGGCATATATCAATTGCAAAGAAGTTCGGACTTCTAAAGAAAATACGTCTAGTGGGGATTATCCGGGAGTAATCCACTGTACAAGTCCGACTGAGGAAGAAGTTCGAAAGTAGTTTGGCTCCTGAAGGAGTTCGATCGAAGAAAAAGTTTGGAAAGGGTTTGGCTTCTATAGGAGTTCGACCGAAGGAGAAGCTCAGAAGGAGTTCGGCTCCCATAGGCGTCCGACCGAAGGAGTACGGAGGAAGTTCGGCTCTCATAGGCGTCCGACTGGAGGAGCATGGAGGGAGTTCGGCTCTCATGGGCGTTCGGTTGGAGGAGTGCGGAGGAAGTTCGACTCTCGTGGGCGTCCGACTGAAAGAGCATGGAGGAAGTTCGGCTCTCGTGGGAGTCCGACTGAAGATCGACCGCTGAGAAGTTCGACTGGAGCTCGACCGCTGAGAAGTTCGGTTGGTTAAAGAAATTCGACTAAGACTTGGCAGCTGGAGAGTTTGGAAGGAGCTCGGCCACTCAGGAGTTCGGCTAAGACTCATCCGCTGAAGCTCTTTCATGACTATTGAATTGCATTAGGCTGAGCATCAGACTGGATTTTGGTAGAAGTGGGATTTATCTCCAATAGTGACCATCAAGGATTGTACAGTATTTCTTAAGGATTCGTACTCAGCTGAGCTTGGCTCGCTCAGCTTATGTCATGCTTGGCTGGATGCTAGAATCGACCTACTAAAACTCTTGGATACAAGGTGTCATCTTCTTCGACGCTTCCTCAGAAGAGAACTTGAAGCACCAAGTCGCAGTTCAAAGTACGCAGATCAAAGATGGGCCTCTTTATATCTCGAAGAAAGGAACTTGAAGTACCGGAATCTTGAAGAGAGGAGCTCGAAAACCAGAGGGGTAAGTAGAGAGCAGAGACGAGATAGAAAAGGGAGGTTGAGAGAAGATCTTAAAATACCAAGGTCTCAAGAGGGGACAAAAAAAAAAATCTCATACCATTGGGGTTTGAAATGGAGAGGCGGTTGAGAGAAACAATAGGGGAGTAACGATGACAGAGATGAGACATTAAGGGAGGAAAGTGAAGCAATGGTCAACGGTAGTAAGAGCCGGAAAGGTATGGAAAGAGTGAGGAGAGAAGGGAAAATGGGGCAGTGAATTGGGGGTCCTCACTTTAGACTTAAACCTCTTTTGGCCATTGAAACTCAAATCATTCAGCTTTTGGATTAAGATCTAATACATATCCTTTATTAATTTATAGAGCCTTTTATTAATATCTTACACAGGTTATTTACTCAAAACATATATTTACTCTATATATAATGAATTCCAAGTTATTCGAACTGAAATCAAGAAGAACATAAGTCAAGCTTTCAAGTTCAAGAAGTTCGGCTCAAACTCTGCTCATTTACTAATCAACAGGCCCATTTTGTGCCGAAATGCATGCTAGCTCATATTTGTCCTGTACCCAACCTATGTGCCACAAAAATGCAGCGGATGATTATACTCGTAAATGTGTTCAAAAGTAATCATAAATTTTTTTCCCCCTGATTGAAAGGTAAGCGAAGTCCATCCAGAAAAGTAATCACGAGATCATCTTGTATGAAATTCAACATAGACAACCATGTGAGAGATGAAAACATAGTGCATGTCCACTTATCATGTTGAAGTTTGCCGAATGTAGTCTCAATCGCTCTATGGACCTATGGTCTGAATTTTGCTTTATTATCAATCTATTTTTCGTTCTTAAGTATTAATTTAATAAGCTGGTAAAGTATAATAATTTAGAAGCTTACCTAAAAGACTAATGAAAAATATATTATTTAGATTTTTTTGATTCTATATAAATATTTAAGGTTTATAAAAAATATAACCAATATAGTACTAAATATATGTATAAGGATCCTCGTATATTCTTCTTATTTAGATACTAAAAATTTAAATTCAATAATAAATATCATAAATTCAATAATAAATATTATGATCAAACTAAATTTGCCATGCCTAATATCATTTTGCAACAACTCGGGGCTCGCTTGGATTTAGAGGGCTATGGATATTTAGGGAAAGACAACCACTATTGTGTAGTCCATTATTATTTATAGGCTATATAAGAGAGAGAGAGAGAGAGAGAGGGGGAGAGGGGGGTGGGGGGAGCTTATCAGCCCATCAATAGCTTCAAAAGTCCTCGTTGGATATGATGGGTAACACTACAGTGCCCCCAAACACTTGGGTAGAGTTTATACTCTCCTCCAATGAAGATAGAGCCCCGATGAAGTGCCTGAGGGAACCTGAAGTGATAGCCAACTTGCCTGATTGCACTTCTCCAGCTATTTAAACCCATCAAATGCTCCTTCACAGAGTTCCAGAATTTGTTATGTTGAGTGGCACCCAGAGTTCCCCCAAACACTTCAGTAGATTTTGGCTCCCCAACAGTGGACAAGCCCTAATGAAGTGCTTGAGGGAACTCCAGGGGACACCCAACTTGCGGACTTGGCTTATCCTGGGAAAAAAACCTACGAGGAAAATCCGATATAAGAGGTTGAAGAAACTCACAAGGCTCGTATCCTAGCTTGCCCTAGCCCCTCAAGCTCTACCAGCTTGTGTTGGAGAACACCACACCTACTCCCCATTTATAAGATTTCTCTCCATTGCTTTTCTTTTAATCCACACAAGTCAACCAGCCTGGATACATTGAACCTAGCCCCATTTTCAGCTCATGTGGAAGGAAGAGAATCCCATGCGAGCGCCTTTACTTCATCCTGGTGATGGGAACTATATGGGTCTCCCATGCCCTTTTATCCATACGTCGGTCTCTCAGAGACGCCAACCCTTCCCAAAAAAAGGCTTGGCCTCGCAGCGAGTACTTCTCATCGCCAAGTTCCCGATGTTCTTGATCCACCACTTTCCTTTCGTCAGATAAAAGCAAACCGATTCAGAGCCGGCGGTCTAAGATCACAGGAAGATTATGATTGAATGCTGACGTGTCACGATGATACACCGTTGGTTTTTACGGTCAAGGTAAGGGTTCGAGTAGTAGAAAAGAGGTGAGAGCGCACCTCTCATGGCTGAGGGTATCATTGGACAGAGATATCGCAAGAACGATAGCCACAGATGGTAATGTGACCACCAATCCCCTTTCCAACATGCATAGGACAGGAAGGCGTCTCGGTTCAATCAATGGGGCCAGTGCCCCAGAATTTTTGTACCCCTTATCCCCTTATAAGTAGCCCTTGAAAGTAGCGTTCCTGAAGCCAGCTGGTGTAAGAAGGTCTAGGTGTCCCCTAGGGTTCCCCCCATCCACTTCAGGAGAGTAGCCTGGGGAGAAACGCTGAAGTGCTTGGGGGAACTCTGGGTGACAACCAAGGCCTATGCCATGGGGCTCTGTTAAGGCCCAGCTCATGGGGATGTAGCTTGGCTGTTCCATGGAGTTCCCCCAAAAACTTCATTAGGTCTCTCTCTTAGGAGGACCAAAGTGTCCTAAAGTGTTTTGCGAAAATAGGGTGTGACTCAACGTAACAGACATGGGCTTCTGAAGATATTGATGCGCTGGGCTAAATTTCTCAAAGGTTCATGCAATCAGTGTAAGGTCTCTAGGGAAAGCTCAAGGGTTTGAATTTTTCTATTTGCCTATGATTTTTAGAGCCCTTGTGTGCTACCTTGTTCGCCTTATACTTCATCATGCGGCTACAGGCTACAGCTTCTTGACAACAGTTTCCATTTGAATGATGATAAATTTGTATAAAATCTTGGTTTGAATGTTCTTTGTCCCTCGTGTCTTTGTTCATTTAATTTTTTATAACAAGATGAATGCTTTAATAGGTTCATAATTCAATTGAATTTGTTAGTTATTTAATAGAAAAAAGTCGGTGTCGGAATATTGTTGAAATGAAGAAAAGAATCTTTAATCAATCAGATTCAACTAAATCCAGTACTATATGTCGTGAATTTCTAATATAAGCTATACAGTAAATTAGCCAAGCTTGTTACTTCATCATACCACGATGTGCTAGAATTATTGGCTGATGATGTTAATGAATGATTATTTTAAGCATAAAATAATTTTTTTATCCTTTTGCATTCATGTTCTTAAAAAATATATTAGAAAAATATGTTTCTTGTATGCCGTTAGTAATTACTGATGTAAAGGGAGGACATATAATATTACATAAGTGGTTATCCACATAATAGTTTCAAAGGCCATCATAATTTCTTTTTAAGAAAAATATATTATTTAAATTATGTTCTATTATCAGAATAATAATTGTTATCTTCCATTTCATTATTCATTTTAGTTAGTAAATTATGCAATGCCTTGGTAACCAGACTCCTCAACCTGAGGGACCATCTAGGTTTAAATCTGTGTGTGATGAAAGGGATCGATTCCTCCGAACATATTATTTAACTCCAAAGAATCATATGTCCAGAAAAACTCACAACCCAAATTGGAGCAGATGTAACATATCCCACAGAGCATGGCTAGCTATACAAGTTGAGTAGCCTTGCAAATGGCTAAGTCCCAACTAGATCTAAGACAATCCAAACCTGATCCGGTTTCCTTTTGGGTATTGACTTTAGACATCAAACTGGGACCATCTAACTAGGTTGATATGGTTCAAGCCTTCGGTCAGCTGGTTATTTGGGTCATGATGGGTCAAGGATTATTAAAATTCAATGCCATTTCGACTTTAGGTTGGATCGACTGAGGCTTAGATTCAAGTCAAACGCAAGATAAAAAGGACATACTTATTTTTGTTCCATGTATGGAAAGTAGTATGAACGACAAATTAAAAGGAATAAAGGTTGTTAATGAAAAATGTTATTGCCGTCGTGTTCTATGAAATGCAATTCAATCTTTATTGAGCCTTTTGTCTATAAATCAAAAAAAATCAATTCCCCAACTGCAAATCTTGAGTGAATGGAGGGTTTTGTAATTTTAGAAATAGGGATACTTTGGGTTGAGCTGAATCGGGTGAATTAGGCTGGGTCGGTCAATAAATATATGACTCATCTTAGACCCAACTAATTCACATATTATATAACTTTTTCAAATGGATTATATCTCATTTGCACCCAACCGGATCCAGAAAAGCAAGCTAGGCCGAGCATTTATCCTGACCCTTCTGCAATGTCACGTCCCAAATCCAACATCTTGATCGAACACGTAATGGTCGCATAAATTCTAGACCAATGCCTTAGAGAATATGCAATGCTTATAAAATTACTTACAATCCCAACATCCTACAAACACTATCGATCTTAATTTATAATAGATAATCTACATGAATAAATTTCATCCTTGTACAGTTTACAAATCTCGATCATCTATCTGTCACTGATGGTACTTTATCTAATCGATCCTCTCAACTGTGATTCCAACCATTGCCAAATCTATGTATCTTATAATTCTAAAAAGAAAAAAAAAAGAGGATTGTGAGCTTTATAGTTTAGTAAGAATCACTATACACCGACACCGATAATAATAATTTAAAATTCAAAAAAATATAGTAAAACATGTATTCTCATATCAAATATACATATAACAAATCAAACAAATATGCATCAGATATATCATGTGAAATATTTTCATTCATTATCTAAATCATAACTTGTCGTATCTTCCTCTTATCATACTTTAATCTTTCTTAATCTTTTCTTTTCGATTTTGGACTAATCAAGATCATACTTCAATCTCAATTCATGGTCTCATCCATGATCCTATGCGTAAGTCCTTGGAATTTGTCTCAGACATAAGCTCCTGACAAGCTATCAAATTCATGATCTCACCCATAATCCCATGCGTAAGCTCATGGGGGCTGTCCCAGGCACAAACTCTTGGCAGGCTATCAAATTCATGATCTCACCCATAATCCCATGTGTAAGCCCGTGGGGGTTATCCTAGGCATAAGCTCCTGACCAGCTATCCACATGATGGGGCTAGTCCAAACCATATCTTTTCCATCTAATTATTACATATTGATTTTATCTTATCAATTTTAACTTATATGATGTTCAAAATAATTATATCATACCTGCATGTTCATAACATCAATCATTGATACATATGCATATGGTAAATACATAACATACTCTTGCTGAAAAGTTATATCAGAATTAATAGTATTTCATCGTAATAATCCATCAATATAAATTCAATAATGTAAAACCAACAATACAAATCTAATGATAAAAAAAATATATTTAATGATGATCATGTATAAGGACTCTTATCTCAAATTATGATAAACAAGATTCACAGCACTATGCATGTCAAAACTCTACTCAATGTCCTCCTGTCCAGTAGTCTGTTCTCCTACAAATTTAATTTAATTTTTTAAAATAAATTAAATAGATCAATTTAAAGTCCTAAATCCTCTATCGGGGTTCATCAGAATCCATACTTTATCCCTAAGATTTCTAGAGAGAAAATCCATGAAGAAAGAAAATTTTCTAGAGAGAGAAAGTTTTAAAGAGAGAAGATGGAGAGAAAATTTTGAAGAGAGAAAGTAGAGAGAAACTTATCAAACTTATAATTTAGGTCTTAAGAACCTTACTCGATGTCCTCTCATTCAAGAAATTATTCTCTTATATCTTGAAATTAATTTTTTTTAAAATTAAATAAATAAATTAAATTAAATATCGAAAACCTTCTATCAGAGTTTATGGGGTCCACCCCCATTTTCGATAATTTTCTTCTTCCAAGATCTCCCATAATCCACTAAAGAGAAAAAATAAATAATTAAATAATTAATCATAATATAGAAGAGAGAGAAGAGTTCTCTCTTCTTCTCTTTTTTCTTTCTCAAAATAGGGTATTCTTCCCCTTATTCTTCCTTTCTCATAATCCATCTTAACAATTTACTAATAAATGATTAATTAACTAAGTAAATAAATAAATATATAAAATATTATAATTATATTAGAGAAAACAGAGAAGAGTCTTCTTCTCTCTTCTTTCCTTCTCCAAAACTGAGGATGTAACTCCCCTTTCTCTCATTCTTCCATCCATGGCCACATGCAACCAGGCCGGCCACCCATGGCAACCATGGTGGTGGCGAGGCCGTAGCCCCCTGACAACAACCCCAACAATGATTGTTGCCAGTGGCACGTGGGGAGAAGAAGAGAAGAGCGATCGGTCTTCTCTATTTTTAATCCAAAACGACTGCCCGTCGATTTCAATCGGACTCTGGCGATACAGATAACAAAGAAAGAAAGAGAGAAGGAGAAACTCATCTTGCTCCGACGATCCTTATTCTCAGCAGCCACCTGTAGAAATCTACCTTAGAAAAATCTCTGAATCTGTGTGATCTCCTAATGGCTTTAGATGGGGATCCAAGGGAAAGAAAGAGGAATTTTATAGAAGGGCTCTTCCACATTTAATCAAACTCTTATGGCCTTAATTTCATTAGAATCAAAAAGGAAGAAGACTCTGATTAGGAGTCTTCTTTCTCCTCTTTTCCACGTGCAAAGAAGAAGGGATGGGGAGGTTCTTTGGGCCCTTCAGATCCGGGCTAGATCCAATAGTCCAATAGCTAGGCTGGGTTATGACATGCAGCATTATTATTGTTTAAAAAAGAAAAGGCAAGAATGCTCAGCATAGTATGTTAATATTTTAGATTTCATATTTGCATGTCAGCTAAAGGCCCCAAAAAAAAAAATTTATATTTAAAAATTTGAGATAGAAAACATGTTATTATTTCACTAGATCTATATGTAACGTCTCATTAGGACCATTATAACAACTATCTGTTCCTAAACAGATTCGTCCATGCAGAAGAAGTCAGCAAACAAATGAACAGTGACCATTTTTTTATCAAGTAGAATAACATTTTGCAGGAAATCATAATCTTTATATTTTTTATAAAAAAATTATTTTTATTCTCATGGGCTAGAATGAAAAAAAAAAATTTGGGGCGCCCCGCGCGAGAGTCAATCGTAAGCTGCACCATCCACGGTATAAAAAATATTTTTTTAATAAAATTATTGGATATTTGAATATAAATTCTAGACCAAATTCAAGCAATTAAAGAAATGCAAAATCAAGGCCAGACTTGGTAACCTTTATTATTTTTTGGATTATATCTTGCTTGAGCTCCACTCAAATCAAACCCATTTATAAGCCCTTGTTGTGCCTCTCACTGCCGCTGCGACTCGATTCCACCCACCATCGTATGGCCCACCTGGACACCCTCCTCCAGCGATGCTCCAAGCTCTCCCACATCAAACAGCTCCACGCCCACCTCCTTGTCACCGGCCTCTTCCCCCTCTCCGCCTCCCTCCGCTCCCGTCTCGTCGAGCTCTGCGCCGTCGCATCCTTCGGCGACCTCGACTACGCCCTCGCCATGTTCCGCTCCACCCCCCGCCCCGCCGCCACCACCAACGACTGGAACGCTGCCATCCGCGGCCTCGCCGCCGGCCCGACCCCGCCTCTGCCCTCCTCCTGTTCGCCCACGAGATGCTCCCCTCTCCCCCCTTCGCCCCGACCCCTCACCCTCGTCCTTCGCATCCGCGCCGCTGCCCGCCTCTCCGCCCTCCACCCTACCCCAGCTCCATTCCCTCCTCCTCCGCCTCGGCCTCGCCGCCGACGTCCGCCTCGCCACCACCCTCCTTGACGCCTATGCCAAGGCCCCCGACTTCCCCTCCGCCCACCAGATCTTCTCCGAGATGCCACTCCGCGACATCGCCACCTGGAACGCCCTCATCTCAGGCCTCGCCCTCTCCGACCGACCGCCCGACGCCCTCGCCCTCTTCCGCCGCCTCTCTTCCTCTCCCGATCCCTCCGACCCCGCCCCCAACGATGGCACCATCGTCGCCGTCCTCTCCGCCTGTGCCCAGCTCGGTTCCCTCGGCGACGGCGCCGCCATCCACGACTACGCCCGCGCCCGCGGCCTCGACGCCGACGTCCGCGTCCGTAACGCCCTCGTCGATATGTACGCCAAGTGTGGCGCCGTCGACCGCGCCGCCGCCATCTTCCGCGCTTCCCCGGAGAAGACCCTCGTCTCGTACAACGCCATTATCATGGGCCTCGCATTGCACGGCCGCGGGGCCGAGGCGCTCCACCTGTTCGACGAAATGGGCCGCTCCACCGACCTTCAGCCGGATGCGGTCTCGTACCTCGCTGTCCTATGCGGGTGCACCCACGCCGGTCTAGTAGACGAAGGCCTCCGCGTGTTCCGCTCCATGCGGATCCGGCCCAACATGAAGCACTACGGTTCGGTGGTCGATCTGCTAGGCCGGGCCGGGCGGTTGACGGAGGCTTACGGTGTGATCGAATCCATGCCGTTTGAGCCGGACATGGTTCTGTGGCAGACGTTGCTCGGGGCGTGCCGGATCCAAGGGGACGTCGATCTGGCCGAACGCGTGTCACAGAAGCTGTTCGAGATGGGATCCAACGGTTGTGGGAACTACGTACTGCTGTCCAATGTCTATGCGGCCAACAGACGGTGGTCCGATGTTGGGAGAGTCCGTGAGGCCATGAAGAGCAACGACGTTAAGAAGATACCGGGGATTAGCATGACGGAGATTGAAGGCGTCGTGCATACGTTTTACAACGGCGATAAGGAGCACGAGAGGTGGAGGGAGATATACCGAGCGTTGGATGAGATCGGGGCGAGGATTAAGGCCTTCGGATACGTGCCGGATACCAGTAATGTGCTGCACGATATTGGAGAGGAGGACAAGGAAAACGCGTTGTATCAGCATAGCGAGAAGCTGGCTGTGGCATTTGGTTTGATCAGCACGCCTGTTGGTACACCAATACAGGTGATGAAGAACCTTAGAATATGCGGGGACTGTCATACAGTGGCAAAGCTGATATCGAGAGCGTATGATCGGGTGATCATTGTGAGGGATCTGGCAAGGTTCCACCGGTTTGAAGGTGGGGATTGCTCGTGCGGGGATTATTGGTAATGAGATCCTGGGAGAGCCATTTGACATTCTGGATGGCTGATGATGCTCGTCATTCAGTTGGAGGCACCAGTATGAGGAGAGATTGGACATTCGGCATGGATGATGATGCTCCTCCAAATATAAGGAACCACTTTCAATGGACTACAAGGATCGAACCTAGAATCAGACCAGTGGAGTGTTCCATGACGGAAGCAAGACAGGCTGCTGGATCTTAATCAGATATCCTACATGTACCACAGCAACACAGCAGTATACCTGTACAGAAAAAACCACCTGAAGCAGTCCGCATGTAGCGTAACGACCAGCCGCATGGCCGCTTCACGGCAGAAGCGGACGGAGTTTAGAGGGATTATAATGCAAACTGGTTTGAGCGGGTCGACCTTCCTGCTTTCTTTTAGGTACTTACTCTCGGTCAAATCTAGGCCACAGAAGCTAATCAAGCTGCTAATTAGCTTGCCAAAAGTGACTTTTGACAGAGTAGCAGCTGCATGATCCGCTGAGTCTGGTGCAGCTCGACAAGAAACTGCCGTCTGCGAAGCTAGAAGCTCACCAAGGGAGAAGAGAACCCAAGGCTGGGAGCTGCCGCGTCTTCATAATAACGTTTTATGGAGAGAACAGAGATATTTCTTCCAAAGAGAGGTGATCCACAATATTCCTTGGAATATTTTCCTACATGTCTAGAAATTTAACCACCAGTCAGACACATAATCAAGCATTTCTCATTAACTTAATTCAAGCCAAGTCACTAAGTAGTCCCAGCAGCACCAAATAGCAGAGTGTGACCCATGCCAAACATGCATGATTCGCTTGATGCAACACGGTCAAGATGCCTATAATATATTAATAAACAACAGTAAAGCATCAAATATAATCAAAAGCTGTCATTTGACAACAAAACGGGCAAGATGGATATCCAACCGCACCATTGCACCAGATAAGTTAATCTTACCATGTAGAAATGATCTAACACCATTCAGAAGATGGATGATGACCGTCCCTGGAGATCGGTATTTATATACATCTTAGCAACAACAAAATGATGATCTAGAAACCATCAGATACATAGGCCTGTAAATTTAGGTCAGTAGGTTTGAACAGGGACAAACTTGCATGTACATCAAAAGCATGCACATAAAGAAATTAACCTGGCCATATGTTTAATCCAATCCAGCTTCGTTGCCACCACAGGTGCACCAATAAGTATCTCGCGATTAACAAACCTCTGTATCAAACTTTAAGCAAATACCCATGCTGAAGAGCTCCTGATAGAGCAGCTTTGCACCATAAGGCACATTGATCTTGACTATGTTTTCAGAGGACTGACAGAAATTACAGTATGGTCCACGAATCTTGTTACCCCCAACCACAGGCCGCAGGATAACATTCGCAGCCCGCTTGCATGTCTGACAGATGTGCATCTGAGAGAAGTCGCTGAGCATGAACAGCCGCTCATGTAGGTTGGAAGCTGCCCCATGGGCAAGCAGGCAGTCCCGCTCCATCTCTCCAAACTTCACCCCACCAAATCTCTTTCTGTCGGCTACTGGCTGCCTTGTGAGCGGGTGAACTGGTCCAGTGTTCCTGAACTTGACCTTGTCTTCAGCCATATGAATTAATCTCTGATAAAATGTGGGGCCCATGAAGATCATAGAGCGCATGACTTCACCCGTCCGGCCATTCAGAACCTTCTCACTACCCCATCTGGAGAAACCAGCCCTGAAGAGTTGAGGCCAGGTTAGATTAGTAATCAGTACATGTTTTTTCATATTTAAAGAAGGAAATGCCGAATTCAATCATATGCTCCGTTATATTGTGTGTATAAATTGGCAAATCTGCAGAACATGTTGCTATTAATTTTACACCTGGGCAAGCTAAGCAAAGGGCATCATACTTGGCATGAGATGAATTTAACACATTCAGCTGCTGCTCAATGACAGCAACAAACAATAGTTTTCAAGGTTAGGTACTCTGACTTGCGTTCGTCTCTGGCATGAAATGCATCTCACCTGTGCAGCTGCTCTGTTATAACATCAACTGATGCAGTGGTAAATGGTGTAGCATATCTCACTGAACCTCCACAGGCAATTCCCTTACCCAAAGCAGCCTCAAGCAGCTGACCTGGAGTTTGCCTTGTAGGAAAAGCATGTGGATTTATCACAATATCAGGAACTATTCCTTGACGGGTGAATGGAAAATTTTCCTGAGACTCCAAGAAACCAACCACGCCCTTCTGCCCATGCATGCTGGAAAATTTATCTCCAAGACAGGGAGATCGAACCTGAAGTGATTTGATCAATTAGTCATACACAAGGTTGAAAAATAGAGAGCAAAGAGGAAAAAAGATCAAAAGATCTAGCTTCAGTTAAATGGGTGGTTGCACCTTCCCAATTCAATAGAATGAACACCTTAACAAATTTGAAGAACTACATATCCGTAGCACAGAGGTTGTAAAAACATAGAGAAGGTACCAAATTATTTTTGAGAAAAGGTAGTATTGCTTTCTGTAGATAAAATGCCCAGTAAAGCTATGGTCACCGATGAATATAAGATTGTGATCATTACAGTCATGCATAAAGAATTTAAAAAAGTTCAGCATCATGGTTTATTTCTATAACATCTAAAAAAACCTTTAACACAACCTTCATGTAGAACCAAGTGTTGAACAAAAGAAGTACTCATACCCTAGACAAATCCACGTCAAGGAAGCTAAGATGCAAGTAGTTGCAACAGGAAGGACAAAGTTGCAAACAGGAATAATGAACAAAAGGGTGCTAGACAAGAATGGAACAGTAAAAGATAGAATGTTTCTAACTATAAAATAATAATAATGGTCTTCAAGCAATGAAGAACAATATTTAAACTTGTAGAGCATTCAGCATATAAAAAAGGCTGGAGACTGACTAATGTATGAGACTTTATATCTAGAGCCGACCTGTCTCAGAGTAACAACTGCAAAGTTTTTGCCTTCATCATTTGCTGAAAGCACTACTTTTTGTACCATCCCTTTTTCTGTGTGTTTCAGCTTGATGCCATGATCCTCTCCAGATTCTGCAACCTTCCCAATAACAATATCACCACTTTGAAGACTAGCACCAATATATGGGAAACCATCATCATCCAAACTATCCACTTTTCCTTTTTTGCTTTGCATTTTGCCAAAGTCAACCTTATCCCTCAGCTTAAAACGTTTGGTAAGTTCCTTATTCTCGACCTCCGCTTTGTAACTCCTGAAATGTTCTGTACGGAACATACCACGCTCTAAGGAAGCCCTATTCATGACTAAGGAATCCTCCTGGTTGTATCCTTGGTGAACATTCACTGCTACAATAGCATTTTGACCATTGAAGTACTCTGGTCTGGGCATGCTGTCTTTTCGTCCCAATGAATAGTCAGCCCTACCAAGGCAGTCAGCTATCACTGTTCTGAAAAGTGGTTTCTGTGGATAGTACAGTTGGTGGGAAAGAGTGTCCACTCTGATGTTTGGATTGGTTGTAGAGAAACCGATAGCCTGTTGAGAATGCTTCTCGGCCTGGTACAGAACCCTCCTAGCAAAATTGTGGTTGGCAAAAGGGATGATGCCACAACTTAAGCCCAATAAGAATGAAACATCAAGTTCACAGTGGGTGTATTTTGGAGCAGGCTGACCTTCATCCCCCATAAAAAGGTGCCTGATTCCCCATGCTGTGGGGCAATCCTCTTCTTCTTCAACACCTATGAGTTCTATGATTCCCTGATCCAGAAGATGTTGGAAGGAGCAAACACCTCCTTTAAGCTTGCTTATTTTCTTTAAATTCTCAACTATTAAAAGTGGCCTCAGAATCCTTCCTGCATCAGAAAATATTCGGACTTCTCTTTGGTGCTTGTCCCATTTGATCTCCACCTATGAAGTAAAAGAATATCACAACAGAAATCAGTTCGGCAAATTCAATTGAGTAAATTCACAACAGTAGCAAATTACATGTGTTACACCTGAAAACAAATTGGACAACTATTTTCCAGATGTCGTGAGAAGCTCTTATTATCAATGTATATAAAAACATGCATAAATTGGGCCAAAAAATATCATATATGTGTGAAAACTGAAAAGAGATGAGCGTCATGGTTCACATAAGCAACACCAGGTAGACATTCACAAAAGAAATTCAAATATTTAGGAAGAGTGCACTATAAATCTGTGCTCAAATTTCAGCATGACATGATTACTGATTCTGTCTCAGGAATGTGTTGCATAGGTCACGCAAAAAAAAAAAAAAAAAAAAAAAAAAAAAAAAAAAAAACCATATATTTCATTACTACTGAAAATTTCATTTAATGTCTAATACTCTCTCTTGAAGTCAATTTACTGCCTGCTAACAGGTTGGTGAGACATTTTAGCAAATTCTAGCAGCCAGCAAGATAAATTCAGGCAGCTTTTTGTAGGCAAGCAGTAAAAGCTAACCTAAAAGCTTAAAATCTTCAAAGATGCAAAAATAAGGACATTCATTTGGGCAACATGTCCGCAAAACACTCCATGACCATCCTTAACACAAAAACAAGGGTCGTTTATTAATCAGCCAACTTGAGTGCATGAAGTACTCCTTTGGTAATTTCATAAGAAAATTGAATTGTGCTCCTTTAACCATTTCGCTTTAAGCTTTTGTCTAAAGAAGTTTTCACATTAACAGGCTACAGCACCACCAAATTAAATGCAGATTTCAATAGAAATAAAACAATATGAATAACAGCCTGACTTCTTCAAGCAGGTGGATATTTCTGGCCAATCTGCAATTCTTTTTATCAATTATGCAGTTGTGCAATTTTTAAGCATGAACAGCATGCTTCTTATATGCATTCCAAATCAGAGTTTAAACCTTACAGTAGCAGATTCTAGCAGCCTACACCAGGAATTAACAATTGTGCAATGGAAAAACAAAAATCAAAATTCTTAAGCATATTTATTATTGTGTATCACGTTACTGTGACAAACTTGACCTACTTAACCTTCCAATAAATGCATGTCTATAAAATATAGGCACGTGAAAGCATAACGGTGATTTTTTATGAGATTCATCATAATATTACAAACAGATGTTTAAAAAAAATCAAAGAAATAGGAGATACAACTAGACATAAGGAAAATCAATTCTAAAGAAATTAAAAATTCCTTCCCTGGATATGGCACAGGCAGTCCTAGTCCTCTTGATAGTATAGACACACAAGAAGAGGATCGAATTGGTAAGCGATTACATGCATTAAGAAATTATGCACATGGTAATTAAGAACTTTGAAGTAATGGAACTAATTGATATCTGGAATGAACTTGAGAATGAATATATGATTTACGGAGAAACTAGAAGAAAGAGAAGCCGTATTTGTGGGGTTAGGAGAGGGTTGCAATTTGAGAAAGGAGGGTAGGGAGTGACTAGTGAAATCCATGCGAGTATTAGGAAAATATATCAGATTTGGTGGGATTACCATAACTGAAGTTTCCTTTTTTCTACCTGTATATATGTATACACCATTGGAAATGGGTTTATAAACAAAGTTACATCATAAATATATGAGCTTTTTGGGGAAAAAATTTGACAGATCCAAAGGTTCAATTTGTGCTTTTTAATGTGGCAAAGAATTAAAACTTCATAATAAACGGGAAGAAAAAGACAGACCTGTGGGTGGATTAACCTAGCACGACGCATGCATCTTAACCTTGCAGCAAATGAACTTGAGTCAGCACAAACTCCAACCCAGTCTCCATTCAGAAAAACTTTATCCATATTGCTTATTGATGTTAAAGAAATCGCATCCAATTTCTCCATACCACTGGAGATCAATTTATCCAATATTGGTTCTGTCACCTTCAAGCTGACAAGTGCAGTGACAGCTAAATTTTTCACAAGTCCACAATTTTCTCCATCTGGGGTGGACAGAAAACACAACTTGCCCCAATAAGAAGGGTTTCTGCATGCAAATTGCACAATCAAGCCAGTGTTAGAAGTGAGGATTGCCATACATAACCAGATGCAGTAATTATTCTTATGGTCTCAACAAAACCATAATATGCTGCTATTTACAGCAAAGAAAAAATTGATTTTATTCCAATAGTATATAATGCACTACCACTCCAAATTATAAGCAGAGCAACAAAATGTTGGGCCACCTACATCATTAAATTACTTGTTCCTGCACAACCAATTCTGATCTATAACCAAGTTCTACCTCAATGTCCACCAATAAGGTCATATTTATCAAGAATGTCTTTGGCATTGAAAATTACCACCACCTGATCAGTGATTATTAAGATGTACATGGTGACTTCTAAGGACTTAAACCCTTTGTTAGGCTTTTGATATTAAAGGGATTGCGTTCAGGTTGAGCTTCATTATTTATATGTCAGGAAACCTATGCTCCAACTTAACGCTTCATAATCAAGAGTTGGTTTGCCAAACCGAACCGAACCACCTGGTTTGGCTTGTACTGAGCCGAACCAGCGCAGAATCGGGATGATTTGGCCTTGATTTTCGAAACAGAGCCCAAACCAGCTCGAGCCGCTCTAAACCAAGCTGAACCGTCCGGTTCGATACAGTTCAGGGCCGAACTGAGCGGTTTGGGTCGGCCCTGTTCCCCTTTCTTTTTTGTTTTTTAGTGGTGCCAAGCGTCGGGGCGGGGGGGGGGGGATAACGAAGTTAAGAATCAGGAAGAGAAGTCAAAATCCATTTTCTTTCCCTATCAACAATGCAAACGATAAGCAAAATGAGAACTTATTAATTAGAGGAATATAAGCCTATCTCATCTTCCGTTTCTCCTCTTCCTCCCTCTCTTTTTTTTTTTGAACAAAAAAGGCAACTATAAGATCCATAACAATTGAAAAAATAGGAAAAAATCATGCCAAAATTTTTGATTTTCGTATGATTTTATTATATGTTGTAGATCTATAGATGATCTACATAATAACACCGAAATTATTAACTTTTGTTAAGTATATATTTTTTAAAATTAAAAATACTTTTTAGAATAAAAAATTATTTTAAAATAATAAAATTTAAAAATTAATTATTAAATCAAAATATTGTTTAGGGGCTTGTAAGCTACTTTCGATATAAATTTAGTGTTCATTTATCAAAATTTTGATGCATCGTATACATAGTAGCCTTAGCCTAAATGAATGAAATTATAAAATAATTAGCATTTCATGCATGCTCACTGCCTTAGAAAAATATATATAGCATCCTTGGTAGGATTTTATATGAATCTAAGACCAAATTTATTTTTCATAATTTTTGAATTTTTTAATATTTTTTAATTTAAAAAATATTTAAAAATTAAATTAATTAACAAAAATTAAGAGAATGAAATTTTACTTCTTTTACATAATTACTGAATTGTTTTGATTGTTCAACCTTCAGAAATGGATCCATCAAGAAAGAAGAAAGAGCCGGAGTGTGATATTGGTTGGGACAACGAACAAATGCTCTCGAGTCAACGCCATTGGAGATACAATTGGTACAACATAAAATTCAAGTGAGGATGGATAACCATATTGAAGCAACACTTGACTGACAGTTATCCTGATGTAGCTATATGTCGAAAGTACCCACAAAAAGTCCATCAACTAATGAAGAAGCACTTCGTTGATTTCAAAGCAGTGAAGAAGAGAACTTCAAAGAAGACAGAGATAGACCTCCGAGTCGCACAGCCACCCTCCTATCACTCTAGGGAGTCAACGAAAGTGTCTACCCCATATGATGCGGAGATAGATTCAGGCTGCCATCGATACGAGCTTGGAAGATCAGTGGCGGCTTGAGAAGTTAGCCAAGCATAAGGCTCAGTTTGGACCGTTAGTTTATGAGTCGAGATCGCGCTCTACGAGCACTGCAGCAGAATCAGAGTTTAGGAAGACCTCACTTAGAAAGCCCGTCAATAGAAGGCATGAGCCATATTGATTCTATATTGAAAATTTTTGGCAGCAAGATGAAATCTTCTAGAGAGATTCAAACTGGAACTACAATCCATGACTTGGATCCATACACCTTCCCTAGTAGGGATTCCAAGCAACAGAGGATTGATACTATGTTAGAGAAAAATAAGAAGAAAGATATGTAGTGAGCTATTGAGTCCTGCTTCAACCACATCCCAATGCATGCGGCAAGTAACCCATATTATCGCTCTACCATTGTATCTATACAAGCTACTGGTCCAAGTATAGATCCTCTAAGATCCAAGGACATCTATGGTGAGCTTCTTGACAATAATAAAAAGAAACTACAGCAATGGATTGCATCATATTAGAGTAATTGACCGATGTATGAACTTACAGTGATGTGTGATGGTTGGACTAGTCTCACTAGGTGAAGCATCATCAACTTTCTGACATATTATGATAAAAAAATATTTTTTTCAGAAGTCCATTGATGCTTCAGATCAAATGCATGATGCCGCATGTATCCTCATATTAATGGAGGTGATCGATCAGATCAGAGAGCAGAATGTTGTGTAGGTTATCACTGACAATGGACCACAGTATAGGGCCACGAGAGATCCTGATGTAGCGGCAACCATATATATTCTAGATACCATGTGCTGCACATTGTATCGACCTGATATTGATGGACATTGAAAAGTTTAGTAAGGTACAGAAGATAGTGGACTCAACACAGATGATTACTAGATTCATTTACAATCACACATGGATCCTATCATTCATGCGGTGGTATACAGGGGAAGACATATTAAGACCAGATGTCATACGATTCGCTATGAATTATATAGCACTTGATAGCTTGATTGACAAGAAAGTTCAGCTACGTTAGATGTTTGTCAGTCTCAAATGGTAAGAGAGTAGATATGCTAATGCAAGCGGTGAGGAAAATAATGTGGAGAACTTAGTGACGAGATAGACATTCCGGCAGTAAACTGACAATATAGTTAAGGCTATCAAGCCTTTATATGAAATGCATCGGACAGTGAACGGTGAAAAGTATCCTTAAATGGGCTTCTTGTATCACATGATGGAGAGAGCAAAAGATCAAATTAAGTTGGCAAATCCGAAACATGACCATAAGTACATCCAAATCATTGAGCATCGATAGGACTATCAGATGGATAGGGACTTGCATCTAGTAAGTATGCAGCAAATCAAGAATGTTCTGAAAATTTGACTACTCTAGTATTTGTACAAATATGTTTAACCAATTTTGAAATTTATCTGCAACTTACTATCTGAACCCAAAGTTCCAATACACAATACCTAGGATAGGCATGGATGACGAGCTTCTGACGTCCGTACGAAATGTGATAGACAAAATGGAGCCCGATCTAGAAATCATGGCTGTCCATACAAGAAGGTTAAATGGTTTCTGACTTTTTGCTTAGTTGTATCTTCAACTAGTAACATATTATAAAAATATATTTTTTACAGACGAAAATGTTTGAGGGCACTGATAGCTTTGCAACAAATCTGGCGGTCACAAAAAAAAAAAAAAAGTTAAATCCACATAGATTACATATGAACAATAATTCTTATTTGACATTATATAGCTACTAATAAGTCTATTATAATGCAATTTTATTTTTAATTTTATTTAATATTAATGCTTTTGCAGCTAAATGATGGATCCATTTCGGATTGACGGCATCTACTCTAAAGAGACTTGCTACCCGAATCCTTTTGCAGACAATCTCCTCGAGTGGTTGTAAGCACAATTGGTCAACCTTCACCCTTATCCACAACAAGCAAAAAAAAATCGTCTGACATAGAAACGCCTCAACGACCTTGTACATGTTCACTGCAATCTAAGGTTGAGGATAAAATGCATTCAAGAGGAAGTTGAGCTGAAAATACTCGGATCTAACTGCGAATGATTTTGTAAATGATAAGAAGGATCCGATGATCGGATGGATTGTGGGTCAGTAACAAGAACCAGAGCTTGATGAGCCAAGATCACCTCCATGACTAACCAATTTTATAGCTAGCGAGATTAGGGTGGAAAATAAGCAATAGGCAACCAATAATATTCCATGCAGGCTTCCAGCTGATCAGCCACAGCAAACTTCCTCGTGAAGCATGACGAGAGGGTAGGCAACTCCTCAACAAAGAGACAAAGGAAAAGGAAAGACTGCCAGCCCTGATGAAGAGGGTAGAACAATCATTTGATCCAATTCACTCAAATTCAAAAACCAGGCAAAATGATGATGGTAGTTCTCCTGATGGTCATGGATTTGATAGTCATGAAGGGAGCAGAGAACAAGAGACCATTGTTTATGAGATGCAGCCGCAAGGTGGTTTTCGATTCACAGGTGAGTCCCAATTTATGCATGCCATACAAGATAGGGACCACGGGGCACGAGTTGGCAGAGCTCACAAGGATATGATTTCATACAAGACGACATCCCCTCAAGATCATTCGGGATATCATGTAGCTGCAGATGACCTCGCACGTGGAGTTGGATATATGGACATATCAAATTCTTCATCATATTCTGGATCCTCTTATCCACAGCCACAGACAGTTATGATCCATATGAATATGGATACGGCATATCCGAGGTATCATTTTCCAGCGGCTACTATCCTATACAGCCCGGAGTATCTTACATATCAGAATTTTCTATCGGTATATTTGGATGGATCCCTCTATAACCATACTATCAGCACGCATACCTTATGCGATGAGTGCAAAAGATTACAGTGCCATATGGTTAGAGGAATAGGCTGATGTTCCACCAGATTATGTAAATGATCTAGATATTTATAAACGACATCGAAGCTTAACGAGATTCTAAATTTCAGTATGTATTGATTATTTATTTTTATATTTCTTAATTGATTTGAGTATTTTAGAATTTAATAATATCTAGTCCTTTGAGATTGTTCCCCTCTAACATAATATTATGTTAGATTCAAATTCACATCACACACTTAATTGCAGGTGTATGAAATGATACAAACATCAAATAAGATCAAGAAATAACAATTTGAACTAAAAATCATTCAAGAAATAATAAACAATTAATTAGATATCCTAGAAATCCAAAAAAACAAAACAAAACAAAACACAAAAAAAGGAGCGTGTCGGTTTCACCAGCACCAGCACGCCATGTGTACCGATACTCGGTACTATACCATACCAGCCGACAATCGGTACACCATCTGGTACCGGTTCAGCCTTTCTTGATCAAGACTCTTTCAACACCTTCTCTCACTTCCTAAATACATCCAAGTGAAAGAGCTTAATTTTTATATATCCCATAACTTATAAATCTTCTGACAGGGTAATGGAGGAAGGGGGAAGAGGCATGAGTTCATTAGTTGTGCATTCCCGAGCTCGCTTTTTTGAGGCTAGCAAAATCATCACAAAAGGAATAAAATGCATCATATGACTAAATATTTCTCTTGGCTGAAGAGAGATTTTAGCCAGTATTCCTTAAACTTGAACCGTAAAATATGTAGATGCATAAAGTTAATCCGCACAAAATATTAATAAAAAACAAAATGCTAATATTTGATGTTCTAAACATTTACTAAACTAGAAGTATGCATAGAAAATGAGATAAAATAAAAGAGGAAAGAAAAAAAGGACTTACGGATATCTAGCATCTCCAGCCTTCCCAGCATATGCAACCTGTTGACGCGTCTTTCTCAAGTCAGACATCATTTGGAGGGGATTTGTTCTTCTAAGAGTTGCAACGATGCCCGAGCACCTTTCCGTCCTTTTGTATGGATGACACCATGCACCAGTTGAAAAAGCTCTATTCAGTCCATTGGTGATAATTGAAGCATCTAAGTACCGTTCAATCAACTGCAAGTCACGGTCCCCATATAAATCCCTCTGCATTGCCTTCACCATCCGCCTCTCAGCATGCCTAATATGAGCACGCAACTCTCTTGCAAGCAGTTCACCAGCCAAGTCCAATCTCTTGTTTCTGAAATCATCCTTATTGTCACATTTTCTTTTCCCAAAGCATGCCAATAGAAGGCATTTCACCATGTATCCTAAAAATAGTGCCTTCTGCCTGTGCCCACTGATATTGGGAAATAAGAACTTATCAACATATTCATCAAATGATTCACTGGGAGGGAATTTTGAAACTTTGACCTGACCATTTACATAATCCTGAGCCTTATCAACCCTGCGGAAGTTCTTATCATGCTCGTCAGCATCCTCACAGAACTTCTTATAATGCTCATCAGCATTTTTGACAGTTGCCAAAATTATATTTATCAAATCAGCATTAGATTCTCCAAGATCAATCATCTCAAACACTTCTTTATCAGATGATGCACCAAGGGCAAAAAACATAATCCAAACTGGAAATGTAGCATACAAGAAAAAAAAGTTGACAACCTTTCCACCACTGAAACCTTCAGCTTTTGGAGCTTCAACGAGTTTTATGTAGATTCTCTTCCTCTTCATTTCAGATAAATATGATACCATCCAGCTTGGTTTGTCAGTGACCC
>QRFJ01000014.1:2821639-2914139 GCA_006176705.1 Cocos nucifera
TTTTTAGAGATCTTTCATCATGAGACAGTCTCTTTGGGCACGGGAGTATTGGGCATAGAGAGCCTTTGGGCATGGGGTTTATTTAGGACACATACATTGTGTGTTCTGGTGAGAGAAAAGAAAGAGACAAGAAGAGGTTCTTCTTTAAGATTTTCTTCCTCTTCCACAAACTTTTGATAGTTTTGCGAGGAAGGTCTTCTTTTCTGAGTCATACTCATCTTCTTCATTCCTTGAAAGGTCCAAGAAATTTGGAGAAGAAATTCGAGATCAACCATCAAGGAGGAATCTGCAAGATGCTAGCATGCTGCATAGATTTTCAATCATCGGATCTCCGATCTGCTTCGAAGCTTCGTATGGATAATCCATAGAGGCTGGACATTCTGTGTGGCTCAAACTAACAACCTCAACTATAAAATAGCAAGTGGAGTTCTCAGCCCACTATCAGATATAAAGATCTGATCTTTATAGTGTTTTAGATTAGATCTAGACTAGGCATTGATATGATCAATACCTTTCATGTTATTTATTTATTTATTAGATTTAATACATGCTAGTATCATATCATAAGATCCTAGATCTAAATATTTTTTTACATGCTTTAGTAGATTAATATGATTAATCTAATACTTTTGCTTTGGCTATTTTTGAAAAAGTTTTGAAATCTATGTATGTTACGCTAGATTTTTCCTTCAATTGGTATAAGAGCCTAGGATTGTTTGACATGGTATTTATGTAATACCCCACCCCTAAATCTGAGTGACGGTGCCACACCCCATCATTATCTAAAGGTTAAGGAGATTTCTATGCTGTATCTGAACTGAAGAATCACTTAAACCTACTCAAAATAATTATCTCAATTTTTCCTCAACCAAAAATATTTCAATTTAACTTCTTTACCTGCTAAAGCAAATATCTTAACTTCACTCAATATTTCATAATGCCAACCTCAAAGTTTCCAATTTACAAAATCATACTTCAATTATACATTCTATTCATTGAACCATTCTTTATAGTATACATATATGTAAAAATAAACTAAAACATATATATAATTATTTCTGGCTATACAATACTTCTCAAACTACATTTTTTTTATAAATCATTTTCACAAAAATACTTTCTCCTCTCGAGGTATTGATACACAAGCTGAAACATACTCTCAACCATAGCTACTCCAAAACTGTAAGTAGAAAGAGTGAGGGGTGAGACTTGGAAAAGTCTCGATGAGTGTATCCAACTATCAATGAAAAACTTATTATATTTATTATATTATAATGCATAAAATGTATCAACAAGCTACTACTGTTGATACCATAGTAACATATTTCCATAGGATCCCACATGAATATTTTTACCACAGCCATATATAGGTAACCAAACCATAAATTTATCCACATGTGAGCAGTCCTATGACATACTCTCATATGGAGTAACCAGCACACAAACCATACCATAATCACATCCACATATGAGCAGACAACATACTCTCATATGAAAAATTACATCATAATCACATTCATATTTGAGCAGATGACAAACTCTTATATGAAAAAAATTACACCATAGTCACATCCCATATATGAGCAGATGACACACTCTCATATGAAAAATCACATCATAATCACATCCACATATGAGCAAACAACACACTCTCATATGAAAAAATCATACCATAGTCACATCCATATATGAGCAGACACACTCTCATATAAAAAATCACATCATAATCACATCCATATATGAGCAAACAACACACTCTCATATAGAAAAAATCATACCATAGTCACATCCACATATGAGTAGACGACACACTCACATATGAAAAATCCTCCATCATTTATCATGAATATCAATATAGAACAACTCAATCTCATAAGATTTATCATTCCTATGAGCAACTTGTCCAGGTTCATAAGACCAACAAGCCCCATGGCACATAAATAGAAATAACCCTTGAAGAGATCAAGCATACAAGAGTTCACTATGAAACATGTTTAAAATCACTAAAGTCATGCTTTTAAAATCATGTGTACACATACTTGCTTATGAAATGCACCAAAATTATCCAGAAACTATTCTTTGTTTTGATAGTTTTCAAATCATATATATGAAACCAATATAAGCTGCAAAGTATCAAGAAAGTATCTTGCCTTTCAAATAAATCTTTGTACATAGCAAAATACTTTGAAAACATCATATAAAAATGAAATTCACTCACCTAAACAGGTTTCTAGCTGACTTGCTAGCTCGTTCTAATTCTTTTCTTCCCCTCCACTAGCTCAAAATCCTGCTATCAGCAAAACAAGCTTCTTCTTCATAATTCAACAACTTTTCTTCTTCAAATCGACCTACAACAAAATCATTTCATTTCCCACTGAGTTCTCCTTGATTCCTAACTGAGGAATCTACCTTCTTTAGCTCTCCGCGTGTTCCGCTCCATGCGGATCCGGCCCAACATGAAGCACTACGGTTCGGTGGTCGATCTGCTAGGCCGGGCCGGGCGGTTGACGGAGGCTTACGGTGTGATCGAATCCATGCCGTTTGAGCCGGACATGGTTCTGTGGCAGACGTTGCTCGGGGCGTGCCGGATCCAAGGGGACGTCGATCTGGCCGAACGCGTGTCACAGAAGCTGTTCGAGATGGGATCCAACGGTTGTGGGAACTACGTACTGCTGTCCAATGTCTATGCGGCCAACAGACGGTGGTCCGATGTTGGGAGAGTCCGTGAGGCCATGAAGAGCAACGACGTTAAGAAGATACCGGGGATTAGCATGACGGAGATTGAAGGCGTCGTGCATACGTTTTACAACGGCGATAAGGAGCACGAGAGGTGGAGGGAGATATACCGAGCGTTGGATGAGATCGGGGCGAGGATTAAGGCCTTCGGATACGTGCCGGATACCAGTAATGTGCTGCACGATATTGGAGAGGAGGACAAGGAAAACGCGTTGTATCAGCATAGCGAGAAGCTGGCTGTGGCATTTGGTTTGATCAGCACGCCTGTTGGTACACCAATACAGGTGATGAAGAACCTTAGAATATGCGGGGACTGTCATACAGTGGCAAAGCTGATATCGAGAGCGTATGATCGGGTGATCATTGTGAGGGATCTGGCAAGGTTCCACCGGTTTGAAGGTGGGGATTGCTCGTGCGGGGATTATTGGTAATGAGATCCTGGGAGAGCCATTTGACATTCTGGATGGCTGATGATGCTCGTCATTCAGTTGGAGGCACCAGTATGAGGAGAGATTGGACATTCGGCATGGATGATGATGCTCCTCCAAATATAAGGAACCACTTTCAATGGACTACAAGGATCGAACCTAGAATCAGACCAGTGGAGTGTTCCATGACGGAAGCAAGACAGGCTGCTGGATCTTAATCAGATATCCTACATGTACCACAGCAACACAGCAGTATACCTGTACAGAAAAAACCACCTGAAGCAGTCCGCATGTAGCGTAACGACCAGCCGCATGGCCGCTTCACGGCAGAAGCGGACGGAGTTTAGAGGGATTATAATGCAAACTGGTTTGAGCGGGTCGACCTTCCTGCTTTCTTTTAGGTACTTACTCTCGGTCAAATCTAGGCCACAGAAGCTAATCAAGCTGCTAATTAGCTTGCCAAAAGTGACTTTTGACAGAGTAGCAGCTGCATGATCCGCTGAGTCTGGTGCAGCTCGACAAGAAACTGCCGTCTGCGAAGCTAGAAGCTCACCAAGGGAGAAGAGAACCCAAGGCTGGGAGCTGCCGCGTCTTCATAATAACGTTTTATGGAGAGAACAGAGATATTTCTTCCAAAGAGAGGTGATCCACAATATTCCTTGGAATATTTTCCTACATGTCTAGAAATTTAACCACCAGTCAGACACATAATCAAGCATTTCTCATTAACTTAATTCAAGCCAAGTCACTAAGTAGTCCCAGCAGCACCAAATAGCAGAGTGTGACCCATGCCAAACATGCATGATTCGCTTGATGCAACACGGTCAAGATGCCTATAATATATTAATAAACAACAGTAAAGCATCAAATATAATCAAAAGCTGTCATTTGACAACAAAACGGGCAAGATGGATATCCAACCGCACCATTGCACCAGATAAGTTAATCTTACCATGTAGAAATGATCTAACACCATTCAGAAGATGGATGATGACCGTCCCTGGAGATCGGTATTTATATACATCTTAGCAACAACAAAATGATGATCTAGAAACCATCAGATACATAGGCCTGTAAATTTAGGTCAGTAGGTTTGAACAGGGACAAACTTGCATGTACATCAAAAGCATGCACATAAAGAAATTAACCTGGCCATATGTTTAATCCAATCCAGCTTCGTTGCCACCACAGGTGCACCAATAAGTATCTCGCGATTAACAAACCTCTGTATCAAACTTTAAGCAAATACCCATGCTGAAGAGCTCCTGATAGAGCAGCTTTGCACCATAAGGCACATTGATCTTGACTATGTTTTCAGAGGACTGACAGAAATTACAGTATGGTCCACGAATCTTGTTACCCCCAACCACAGGCCGCAGGATAACATTCGCAGCCCGCTTGCATGTCTGACAGATGTGCATCTGAGAGAAGTCGCTGAGCATGAACAGCCGCTCATGTAGGTTGGAAGCTGCCCCATGGGCAAGCAGGCAGTCCCGCTCCATCTCTCCAAACTTCACCCCACCAAATCTCTTTCTGTCGGCTACTGGCTGCCTTGTGAGCGGGTGAACTGGTCCAGTGTTCCTGAACTTGACCTTGTCTTCAGCCATATGAATTAATCTCTGATAAAATGTGGGGCCCATGAAGATCATAGAGCGCATGACTTCACCCGTCCGGCCATTCAGAACCTTCTCACTACCCCATCTGGAGAAACCAGCCCTGAAGAGTTGAGGCCAGGTTAGATTAGTAATCAGTACATGTTTTTTCATATTTAAAGAAGGAAATGCCGAATTCAATCATATGCTCCGTTATATTGTGTGTATAAATTGGCAAATCTGCAGAACATGTTGCTATTAATTTTACACCTGGGCAAGCTAAGCAAAGGGCATCATACTTGGCATGAGATGAATTTAACACATTCAGCTGCTGCTCAATGACAGCAACAAACAATAGTTTTCAAGGTTAGGTACTCTGACTTGCGTTCGTCTCTGGCATGAAATGCATCTCACCTGTGCAGCTGCTCTGTTATAACATCAACTGATGCAGTGGTAAATGGTGTAGCATATCTCACTGAACCTCCACAGGCAATTCCCTTACCCAAAGCAGCCTCAAGCAGCTGACCTGGAGTTTGCCTTGTAGGAAAAGCATGTGGATTTATCACAATATCAGGAACTATTCCTTGACGGGTGAATGGAAAATTTTCCTGAGACTCCAAGAAACCAACCACGCCCTTCTGCCCATGCATGCTGGAAAATTTATCTCCAAGACAGGGAGATCGAACCTGAAGTGATTTGATCAATTAGTCATACACAAGGTTGAAAAATAGAGAGCAAAGAGGAAAAAAGATCAAAAGATCTAGCTTCAGTTAAATGGGTGGTTGCACCTTCCCAATTCAATAGAATGAACACCTTAACAAATTTGAAGAACTACATATCCGTAGCACAGAGGTTGTAAAAACATAGAGAAGGTACCAAATTATTTTTGAGAAAAGGTAGTATTGCTTTCTGTAGATAAAATGCCCAGTAAAGCTATGGTCACCGATGAATATAAGATTGTGATCATTACAGTCATGCATAAAGAATTTAAAAAAGTTCAGCATCATGGTTTATTTCTATAACATCTAAAAAAACCTTTAACACAACCTTCATGTAGAACCAAGTGTTGAACAAAAGAAGTACTCATACCCTAGACAAATCCACGTCAAGGAAGCTAAGATGCAAGTAGTTGCAACAGGAAGGACAAAGTTGCAAACAGGAATAATGAACAAAAGGGTGCTAGACAAGAATGGAACAGTAAAAGATAGAATGTTTCTAACTATAAAATAATAATAATGGTCTTCAAGCAATGAAGAACAATATTTAAACTTGTAGAGCATTCAGCATATAAAAAAGGCTGGAGACTGACTAATGTATGAGACTTTATATCTAGAGCCGACCTGTCTCAGAGTAACAACTGCAAAGTTTTTGCCTTCATCATTTGCTGAAAGCACTACTTTTTGTACCATCCCTTTTTCTGTGTGTTTCAGCTTGATGCCATGATCCTCTCCAGATTCTGCAACCTTCCCAATAACAATATCACCACTTTGAAGACTAGCACCAATATATGGGAAACCATCATCATCCAAACTATCCACTTTTCCTTTTTTGCTTTGCATTTTGCCAAAGTCAACCTTATCCCTCAGCTTAAAACGTTTGGTAAGTTCCTTATTCTCGACCTCCGCTTTGTAACTCCTGAAATGTTCTGTACGGAACATACCACGCTCTAAGGAAGCCCTATTCATGACTAAGGAATCCTCCTGGTTGTATCCTTGGTGAACATTCACTGCTACAATAGCATTTTGACCATTGAAGTACTCTGGTCTGGGCATGCTGTCTTTTCGTCCCAATGAATAGTCAGCCCTACCAAGGCAGTCAGCTATCACTGTTCTGAAAAGTGGTTTCTGTGGATAGTACAGTTGGTGGGAAAGAGTGTCCACTCTGATGTTTGGATTGGTTGTAGAGAAACCGATAGCCTGTTGAGAATGCTTCTCGGCCTGGTACAGAACCCTCCTAGCAAAATTGTGGTTGGCAAAAGGGATGATGCCACAACTTAAGCCCAATAAGAATGAAACATCAAGTTCACAGTGGGTGTATTTTGGAGCAGGCTGACCTTCATCCCCCATAAAAAGGTGCCTGATTCCCCATGCTGTGGGGCAATCCTCTTCTTCTTCAACACCTATGAGTTCTATGATTCCCTGATCCAGAAGATGTTGGAAGGAGCAAACACCTCCTTTAAGCTTGCTTATTTTCTTTAAATTCTCAACTATTAAAAGTGGCCTCAGAATCCTTCCTGCATCAGAAAATATTCGGACTTCTCTTTGGTGCTTGTCCCATTTGATCTCCACCTATGAAGTAAAAGAATATCACAACAGAAATCAGTTCGGCAAATTCAATTGAGTAAATTCACAACAGTAGCAAATTACATGTGTTACACCTGAAAACAAATTGGACAACTATTTTCCAGATGTCGTGAGAAGCTCTTATTATCAATGTATATAAAAACATGCATAAATTGGGCCAAAAAATATCATATATGTGTGAAAACTGAAAAGAGATGAGCGTCATGGTTCACATAAGCAACACCAGGTAGACATTCACAAAAGAAATTCAAATATTTAGGAAGAGTGCACTATAAATCTGTGCTCAAATTTCAGCATGACATGATTACTGATTCTGTCTCAGGAATGTGTTGCATAGGTCACGCAAAAAAAAAAAAAAAAAAAAAAAAAAAAAAAAAAAAAAACCATATATTTCATTACTACTGAAAATTTCATTTAATGTCTAATACTCTCTCTTGAAGTCAATTTACTGCCTGCTAACAGGTTGGTGAGACATTTTAGCAAATTCTAGCAGCCAGCAAGATAAATTCAGGCAGCTTTTTGTAGGCAAGCAGTAAAAGCTAACCTAAAAGCTTAAAATCTTCAAAGATGCAAAAATAAGGACATTCATTTGGGCAACATGTCCGCAAAACACTCCATGACCATCCTTAACACAAAAACAAGGGTCGTTTATTAATCAGCCAACTTGAGTGCATGAAGTACTCCTTTGGTAATTTCATAAGAAAATTGAATTGTGCTCCTTTAACCATTTCGCTTTAAGCTTTTGTCTAAAGAAGTTTTCACATTAACAGGCTACAGCACCACCAAATTAAATGCAGATTTCAATAGAAATAAAACAATATGAATAACAGCCTGACTTCTTCAAGCAGGTGGATATTTCTGGCCAATCTGCAATTCTTTTTATCAATTATGCAGTTGTGCAATTTTTAAGCATGAACAGCATGCTTCTTATATGCATTCCAAATCAGAGTTTAAACCTTACAGTAGCAGATTCTAGCAGCCTACACCAGGAATTAACAATTGTGCAATGGAAAAACAAAAATCAAAATTCTTAAGCATATTTATTATTGTGTATCACGTTACTGTGACAAACTTGACCTACTTAACCTTCCAATAAATGCATGTCTATAAAATATAGGCACGTGAAAGCATAACGGTGATTTTTTATGAGATTCATCATAATATTACAAACAGATGTTTAAAAAAAATCAAAGAAATAGGAGATACAACTAGACATAAGGAAAATCAATTCTAAAGAAATTAAAAATTCCTTCCCTGGATATGGCACAGGCAGTCCTAGTCCTCTTGATAGTATAGACACACAAGAAGAGGATCGAATTGGTAAGCGATTACATGCATTAAGAAATTATGCACATGGTAATTAAGAACTTTGAAGTAATGGAACTAATTGATATCTGGAATGAACTTGAGAATGAATATATGATTTACGGAGAAACTAGAAGAAAGAGAAGCCGTATTTGTGGGGTTAGGAGAGGGTTGCAATTTGAGAAAGGAGGGTAGGGAGTGACTAGTGAAATCCATGCGAGTATTAGGAAAATATATCAGATTTGGTGGGATTACCATAACTGAAGTTTCCTTTTTTCTACCTGTATATATGTATACACCATTGGAAATGGGTTTATAAACAAAGTTACATCATAAATATATGAGCTTTTTGGGGAAAAAATTTGACAGATCCAAAGGTTCAATTTGTGCTTTTTAATGTGGCAAAGAATTAAAACTTCATAATAAACGGGAAGAAAAAGACAGACCTGTGGGTGGATTAACCTAGCACGACGCATGCATCTTAACCTTGCAGCAAATGAACTTGAGTCAGCACAAACTCCAACCCAGTCTCCATTCAGAAAAACTTTATCCATATTGCTTATTGATGTTAAAGAAATCGCATCCAATTTCTCCATACCACTGGAGATCAATTTATCCAATATTGGTTCTGTCACCTTCAAGCTGACAAGTGCAGTGACAGCTAAATTTTTCACAAGTCCACAATTTTCTCCATCTGGGGTGGACAGAAAACACAACTTGCCCCAATAAGAAGGGTTTCTGCATGCAAATTGCACAATCAAGCCAGTGTTAGAAGTGAGGATTGCCATACATAACCAGATGCAGTAATTATTCTTATGGTCTCAACAAAACCATAATATGCTGCTATTTACAGCAAAGAAAAAATTGATTTTATTCCAATAGTATATAATGCACTACCACTCCAAATTATAAGCAGAGCAACAAAATGTTGGGCCACCTACATCATTAAATTACTTGTTCCTGCACAACCAATTCTGATCTATAACCAAGTTCTACCTCAATGTCCACCAATAAGGTCATATTTATCAAGAATGTCTTTGGCATTGAAAATTACCACCACCTGATCAGTGATTATTAAGATGTACATGGTGACTTCTAAGGACTTAAACCCTTTGTTAGGCTTTTGATATTAAAGGGATTGCGTTCAGGTTGAGCTTCATTATTTATATGTCAGGAAACCTATGCTCCAACTTAACGCTTCATAATCAAGAGTTGGTTTGCCAAACCGAACCGAACCACCTGGTTTGGCTTGTACTGAGCCGAACCAGCGCAGAATCGGGATGATTTGGCCTTGATTTTCGAAACAGAGCCCAAACCAGCTCGAGCCGCTCTAAACCAAGCTGAACCGTCCGGTTCGATACAGTTCAGGGCCGAACTGAGCGGTTTGGGTCGGCCCTGTTCCCCTTTCTTTTTTGTTTTTTAGTGGTGCCAAGCGTCGGGGCGGGGGGGGGGGGGATAACGAAGTTAAGAATCAGGAAGAGAAGTCAAAATCCATTTTCTTTCCCTATCAACAATGCAAACGATAAGCAAAATGAGAACTTATTAATTAGAGGAATATAAGCCTATCTCATCTTCCGTTTCTCCTCTTCCTCCCTCTCTTTTTTTTTTTGAACAAAAAAGGCAACTATAAGATCCATAACAATTGAAAAAATAGGAAAAAATCATGCCAAAATTTTTGATTTTCGTATGATTTTATTATATGTTGTAGATCTATAGATGATCTACATAATAACACCGAAATTATTAACTTTTGTTAAGTATATATTTTTTAAAATTAAAAATACTTTTTAGAATAAAAAATTATTTTAAAATAATAAAATTTAAAAATTAATTATTAAATCAAAATATTGTTTAGGGGCTTGTAAGCTACTTTCGATATAAATTTAGTGTTCATTTATCAAAATTTTGATGCATCGTATACATAGTAGCCTTAGCCTAAATGAATGAAATTATAAAATAATTAGCATTTCATGCATGCTCACTGCCTTAGAAAAATATATATAGCATCCTTGGTAGGATTTTATATGAATCTAAGACCAAATTTATTTTTCATAATTTTTGAATTTTTTAATATTTTTTAATTTAAAAAATATTTAAAAATTAAATTAATTAACAAAAATTAAGAGAATGAAATTTTACTTCTTTTACATAATTACTGAATTGTTTTGATTGTTCAACCTTCAGAAATGGATCCATCAAGAAAGAAGAAAGAGCCGGAGTGTGATATTGGTTGGGACAACGAACAAATGCTCTCGAGTCAACGCCATTGGAGATACAATTGGTACAACATAAAATTCAAGTGAGGATGGATAACCATATTGAAGCAACACTTGACTGACAGTTATCCTGATGTAGCTATATGTCGAAAGTACCCACAAAAAGTCCATCAACTAATGAAGAAGCACTTCGTTGATTTCAAAGCAGTGAAGAAGAGAACTTCAAAGAAGACAGAGATAGACCTCCGAGTCGCACAGCCACCCTCCTATCACTCTAGGGAGTCAACGAAAGTGTCTACCCCATATGATGCGGAGATAGATTCAGGCTGCCATCGATACGAGCTTGGAAGATCAGTGGCGGCTTGAGAAGTTAGCCAAGCATAAGGCTCAGTTTGGACCGTTAGTTTATGAGTCGAGATCGCGCTCTACGAGCACTGCAGCAGAATCAGAGTTTAGGAAGACCTCACTTAGAAAGCCCGTCAATAGAAGGCATGAGCCATATTGATTCTATATTGAAAATTTTTGGCAGCAAGATGAAATCTTCTAGAGAGATTCAAACTGGAACTACAATCCATGACTTGGATCCATACACCTTCCCTAGTAGGGATTCCAAGCAACAGAGGATTGATACTATGTTAGAGAAAAATAAGAAGAAAGATATGTAGTGAGCTATTGAGTCCTGCTTCAACCACATCCCAATGCATGCGGCAAGTAACCCATATTATCGCTCTACCATTGTATCTATACAAGCTACTGGTCCAAGTATAGATCCTCTAAGATCCAAGGACATCTATGGTGAGCTTCTTGACAATAATAAAAAGAAACTACAGCAATGGATTGCATCATATTAGAGTAATTGACCGATGTATGAACTTACAGTGATGTGTGATGGTTGGACTAGTCTCACTAGGTGAAGCATCATCAACTTTCTGACATATTATGATAAAAAAATATTTTTTTCAGAAGTCCATTGATGCTTCAGATCAAATGCATGATGCCGCATGTATCCTCATATTAATGGAGGTGATCGATCAGATCAGAGAGCAGAATGTTGTGTAGGTTATCACTGACAATGGACCACAGTATAGGGCCACGAGAGATCCTGATGTAGCGGCAACCATATATATTCTAGATACCATGTGCTGCACATTGTATCGACCTGATATTGATGGACATTGAAAAGTTTAGTAAGGTACAGAAGATAGTGGACTCAACACAGATGATTACTAGATTCATTTACAATCACACATGGATCCTATCATTCATGCGGTGGTATACAGGGGAAGACATATTAAGACCAGATGTCATACGATTCGCTATGAATTATATAGCACTTGATAGCTTGATTGACAAGAAAGTTCAGCTACGTTAGATGTTTGTCAGTCTCAAATGGTAAGAGAGTAGATATGCTAATGCAAGCGGTGAGGAAAATAATGTGGAGAACTTAGTGACGAGATAGACATTCCGGCAGTAAACTGACAATATAGTTAAGGCTATCAAGCCTTTATATGAAATGCATCGGACAGTGAACGGTGAAAAGTATCCTTAAATGGGCTTCTTGTATCACATGATGGAGAGAGCAAAAGATCAAATTAAGTTGGCAAATCCGAAACATGACCATAAGTACATCCAAATCATTGAGCATCGATAGGACTATCAGATGGATAGGGACTTGCATCTAGTAAGTATGCAGCAAATCAAGAATGTTCTGAAAATTTGACTACTCTAGTATTTGTACAAATATGTTTAACCAATTTTGAAATTTATCTGCAACTTACTATCTGAACCCAAAGTTCCAATACACAATACCTAGGATAGGCATGGATGACGAGCTTCTGACGTCCGTACGAAATGTGATAGACAAAATGGAGCCCGATCTAGAAATCATGGCTGTCCATACAAGAAGGTTAAATGGTTTCTGACTTTTTGCTTAGTTGTATCTTCAACTAGTAACATATTATAAAAATATATTTTTTACAGACGAAAATGTTTGAGGGCACTGATAGCTTTGCAACAAATCTGGCGGTCACAAAAAAAAAAAAAAAGTTAAATCCACATAGATTACATATGAACAATAATTCTTATTTGACATTATATAGCTACTAATAAGTCTATTATAATGCAATTTTATTTTTAATTTTATTTAATATTAATGCTTTTGCAGCTAAATGATGGATCCATTTCGGATTGACGGCATCTACTCTAAAGAGACTTGCTACCCGAATCCTTTTGCAGACAATCTCCTCGAGTGGTTGTAAGCACAATTGGTCAACCTTCACCCTTATCCACAACAAGCAAAAAAAAATCGTCTGACATAGAAACGCCTCAACGACCTTGTACATGTTCACTGCAATCTAAGGTTGAGGATAAAATGCATTCAAGAGGAAGTTGAGCTGAAAATACTCGGATCTAACTGCGAATGATTTTGTAAATGATAAGAAGGATCCGATGATCGGATGGATTGTGGGTCAGTAACAAGAACCAGAGCTTGATGAGCCAAGATCACCTCCATGACTAACCAATTTTATAGCTAGCGAGATTAGGGTGGAAAATAAGCAATAGGCAACCAATAATATTCCATGCAGGCTTCCAGCTGATCAGCCACAGCAAACTTCCTCGTGAAGCATGACGAGAGGGTAGGCAACTCCTCAACAAAGAGACAAAGGAAAAGGAAAGACTGCCAGCCCTGATGAAGAGGGTAGAACAATCATTTGATCCAATTCACTCAAATTCAAAAACCAGGCAAAATGATGATGGTAGTTCTCCTGATGGTCATGGATTTGATAGTCATGAAGGGAGCAGAGAACAAGAGACCATTGTTTATGAGATGCAGCCGCAAGGTGGTTTTCGATTCACAGGTGAGTCCCAATTTATGCATGCCATACAAGATAGGGACCACGGGGCACGAGTTGGCAGAGCTCACAAGGATATGATTTCATACAAGACGACATCCCCTCAAGATCATTCGGGATATCATGTAGCTGCAGATGACCTCGCACGTGGAGTTGGATATATGGACATATCAAATTCTTCATCATATTCTGGATCCTCTTATCCACAGCCACAGACAGTTATGATCCATATGAATATGGATACGGCATATCCGAGGTATCATTTTCCAGCGGCTACTATCCTATACAGCCCGGAGTATCTTACATATCAGAATTTTCTATCGGTATATTTGGATGGATCCCTCTATAACCATACTATCAGCACGCATACCTTATGCGATGAGTGCAAAAGATTACAGTGCCATATGGTTAGAGGAATAGGCTGATGTTCCACCAGATTATGTAAATGATCTAGATATTTATAAACGACATCGAAGCTTAACGAGATTCTAAATTTCAGTATGTATTGATTATTTATTTTTATATTTCTTAATTGATTTGAGTATTTTAGAATTTAATAATATCTAGTCCTTTGAGATTGTTCCCCTCTAACATAATATTATGTTAGATTCAAATTCACATCACACACTTAATTGCAGGTGTATGAAATGATACAAACATCAAATAAGATCAAGAAATAACAATTTGAACTAAAAATCATTCAAGAAATAATAAACAATTAATTAGATATCCTAGAAATCCAAAAAAACAAAACAAAACAAAACACAAAAAAAGGAGCGTGTCGGTTTCACCAGCACCAGCACGCCATGTGTACCGATACTCGGTACTATACCATACCAGCCGACAATCGGTACACCATCTGGTACCGGTTCAGCCTTTCTTGATCAAGACTCTTTCAACACCTTCTCTCACTTCCTAAATACATCCAAGTGAAAGAGCTTAATTTTTATATATCCCATAACTTATAAATCTTCTGACAGGGTAATGGAGGAAGGGGGAAGAGGCATGAGTTCATTAGTTGTGCATTCCCGAGCTCGCTTTTTTGAGGCTAGCAAAATCATCACAAAAGGAATAAAATGCATCATATGACTAAATATTTCTCTTGGCTGAAGAGAGATTTTAGCCAGTATTCCTTAAACTTGAACCGTAAAATATGTAGATGCATAAAGTTAATCCGCACAAAATATTAATAAAAAACAAAATGCTAATATTTGATGTTCTAAACATTTACTAAACTAGAAGTATGCATAGAAAATGAGATAAAATAAAAGAGGAAAGAAAAAAAGGACTTACGGATATCTAGCATCTCCAGCCTTCCCAGCATATGCAACCTGTTGACGCGTCTTTCTCAAGTCAGACATCATTTGGAGGGGATTTGTTCTTCTAAGAGTTGCAACGATGCCCGAGCACCTTTCCGTCCTTTTGTATGGATGACACCATGCACCAGTTGAAAAAGCTCTATTCAGTCCATTGGTGATAATTGAAGCATCTAAGTACCGTTCAATCAACTGCAAGTCACGGTCCCCATATAAATCCCTCTGCATTGCCTTCACCATCCGCCTCTCAGCATGCCTAATATGAGCACGCAACTCTCTTGCAAGCAGTTCACCAGCCAAGTCCAATCTCTTGTTTCTGAAATCATCCTTATTGTCACATTTTCTTTTCCCAAAGCATGCCAATAGAAGGCATTTCACCATGTATCCTAAAAATAGTGCCTTCTGCCTGTGCCCACTGATATTGGGAAATAAGAACTTATCAACATATTCATCAAATGATTCACTGGGAGGGAATTTTGAAACTTTGACCTGACCATTTACATAATCCTGAGCCTTATCAACCCTGCGGAAGTTCTTATCATGCTCGTCAGCATCCTCACAGAACTTCTTATAATGCTCATCAGCATTTTTGACAGTTGCCAAAATTATATTTATCAAATCAGCATTAGATTCTCCAAGATCAATCATCTCAAACACTTCTTTATCAGATGATGCACCAAGGGCAAAAAACATAATCCAAACTGGAAATGTAGCATACAAGAAAAAAAAGTTGACAACCTTTCCACCACTGAAACCTTCAGCTTTTGGAGCTTCAACGAGTTTTATGTAGATTCTCTTCCTCTTCATTTCAGATAAATATGATACCATCCAGCTTGGTTTGTCAGTGACCCAGACTCTTGCTAAATGCCTCTGTTCCTGTGCAATAAAGGTCTGCACAGCAGGACAAAGAAAAGAAAAATTGATCCAATAAATTCAAGCCTCTTTACATAAAGCTTAAAGGCATGTTTACATCAAAGGGATAAAACAATGAGGTCCACCGTAGTTCATCAGCAAAATAGTTACACACTAAACACAATACATGCATTTATGGAGCAGGTTGACAATAATTACGCCAGAGTTCTCAGATAAGCACAGTAATAATAGACAACTATTTCTGTAAAGCAAATGTAATACATGCATCCATTTTAGGCCTGGCAGTGCAAGTTCCAAACTGTTTTTATGTCTCATAGTTTCCAGTTTGTTAACTTGAGATAATATTTTATCATGCTCAGCAAAAACCATAACCACCAAGCCTTGCCAAAAAATTTGTGGTCAGTTCAATAAGATGCTGAACAATCAAGTCACAATCAGAACACAAGATCTGGTACAAGTTCAAAGCATGTTAGTATCTTGAACAGGTTTCCAGAGTTGGTAATCCAACATCCAAATAACAGACTTTGCTCCAACAAGATTTTGTTGGTTTTATATGGAAGGGTTACACGCAAAACACTTTAGAGTTATATTATAAATACAATTTAATTTTTAAATACTTTTATTCTTTCTTTTGCTTCTGAACTTGATCTTTCAAGAATATAGTGCTCCTTTGCTTTAGTCAAAGCATGAACTTGCCTGGTTCCACAGCTATCATGCACTCATTATACCAATTCAAGTTACGAGTTTAAGTGTTTATCTGGTTCACATATGTCATCTCATGCCCCCAGCAGGCTGGAGAAGGAGTGTGAGGTGGAGCAGAGGGGAACTGGGAGGGTGCAGTGGTGGGGGAGGAGGATGCTCAAGAATGCATTAAAGAATGTGAAAAATTGCATTGAATAAACCTGACATAATAAATTAACATATTGAGATGACAAAGTAATTCTTTGTGGAGCTAGATCAATACTATGAGAGATTCAATAACATATTCACCTTCTCCATTCCTTTGATCAAAAAGTAGCCACCAGAATCAAAAAGGCAATCACTTTTGTCAAGCGTGTGGAGCCAGCAAAGCTTTGATCTAATCATAACTGGAATCCTTCCGATCGCAATCTCCTTCTTTTTGTCGCTTACCACGTTCTTAACAATATATGCATCTTTGCCGGTCTTTGCCTTGTCACTTTTTTCTTGTGTGTAAACCTGATGCAATTACATCACTTATTTGAGTATGAAGCAAGAATATAAATTCTACAATCTGACCAACTTACCACATCATGCCGTATAACAAAACAAAATTAATTTATTAAAAAGAATAGTTATGTCATATATAAACATATGGCTTATTCAGCTAGTCTATAATGGTTCACCCTCCAAATAGAGATTTCAAGTGTCGAGCATATCATGGTCTTAAAAACTTTCAATTATGTGATGAATTAGAGACCCAAATGCATAACAACTATCTGAAGTTTGGCTACCAGATGCTTCTGAGCAGGAACAGGGCCTACATAAACAAAGATGAAGTCTTTTGTGAAAACAAATAATCCATCTGATGAAGTGAAATATAATTTAAGCGAGTTACTTTTCATATTTTCCTAATATTTATCTGTTTTTCCTTGTGTTTATTTCTTCCAGCTTCTTGGTCACATCACAACCCCGATTAAGCACCTCACTCCAATCACATCAAGCATTCAGGAGCTGATGCAATAGGTGACCTTACACCCAGTATTATAGATATACAATTACATTGCTTTGAGCATTGTAATATTAAACTTTGTTCTCTTTATCTCAAGAAAATGAGAGATCATCAGCAATGAAAAAAAGACTCTAAATTCTTTATCAAAAAATCACTTACACATATAGCAGAATGGAATGGCATATGATGCCTCAAGATACATTTAAAAAAAAAAAAAAAAAAAAGGTGATAGCTCATATTAGTACAATCACAACACCTCCACTGTGTAATTCAAGTCAACGTAGAACATAATGTCTAAATATTGAAGCTACTAGCTCCCAAGAGAATGAATGAAAGAGTTAGAAAGTGTAACATCCTATCATATATAAAAACATGCAACACACAGCCTTTACTAGAATACCTAAACGACATGTTGGCTGTTCTGTGTTATAAATTCCTCCCAAAAGCATCAACTGATAAGGGCATAACAAGAAAGTGAAAATGGTTAGCATGCCTAAGAACATGCTAACCAATTAAATTCTCTTAAAACAAAATATCTAACTCCTTCCACCTTTCCAAGAAAAAGAGAAATTAACAAAATGCAAGTCATAAGAATTAGTCGAAAGCAATGAAGGGAAACATAGTACTTTATGTGCATGAGCGAAAAGGATTGCATGGTTTCAGTTTGGCGCACCATTGCACCTGGCATGAAGCCACTAAAATGAAACATTAGAAAAGTGACTCATGTAAGACTAAATTGCAAGTAAACATCAGTATGTACTCATTTTCATTCTTCTTAAAGCGAAAAGAAAGAAAGAACTGTCAGATGGGCATTTACTAGTTTGATAATATCATTCTAATAAATCAAATTGATATCACCGAGCACCATTGTCTCCATATGATCACATCTTAAAGAATCATTAACCAAAGCAACTTACATGAAACAGCAGGCACCCTTTTTTTTGCCAAATATTCCTAAAACGTAAAAAATGCATGCATATGCTTAAGCTTCTAAAATTACATGTGACAGCCATAATATCATAGGTATCATAATAAGCAGCCTGCCTAAGCTCATTTAATAGGATAACCACAAAGTGCAATAAGCATTTTATTCCAATACACAAATGAGTTTCTGCATGCTTCCCAACTTTATTTTCTTCATGAGATAAATCTGAAAGGCACCATTGACAGTTTATGACTGTAATGAATACAGAAGGCGAAGATGGCTCTGAGTCATAGATGATGACAAATAAGCATGTGCACAAAAAGTTAATACAATAAAACACAATCTTAAGCAGGTTACATATGATCATTGCTTTGCAAAGCAAATTTTATCAACTTAAAATGATAAGACAAGAATGAATAGCTCCACAATATGTATCTCACTCATTAAGAAGTGTGATAAACTGATAAGCTTGCAAGGACTGTGCAAAACATGGATTGATGTCCAATAAATGTTATCAACATACATGATAAGACAAGAACAAATAGCTCCACAATATGAATCTCACTCACTAGGAAGAGTGTTAAACTGAAAATTTTGCAAGGACCATGCAAAACATGAACTGATGTCCTCCTCTGATTCTGTAATTAAGATGATGTTTTTGGTGATACTAATAACAGACAAATGAAATAACATGCAAAACCTGAAAAATAGTCCCAATTATGAACAAAAAATAGTAAAATGATTTTGGTGATTATAATCACAGGATTCACAGCCAAATGCAATAAGATGAGAAGTTTTCAAGTTTCAGCAGAAATCACCAGTGTTAATCATTAGAGTGTAAGAGCAAAAGTTTACAGTTTCCAAGACAAAAAATTAAATTGTGATAGCATTTCAGATTGGAGTCACATAGTCAAAAATGCTGAGTCATAAAAGCATTAATCAAGGAATGAAAATTAACAATTTTCTGCAATTATTCATCCAAAACATAAAGAGAGACAAATTTGACTAAACAATCCAAAAGATGCATTTATATTTGCACTTTTATTGGCAGATATATAGAGCTCCTTCTGATATAGATATACATGCAAAATTACAAGCCTAGTTTATATTAACTGAAGAACTTGTAATTGATTAGCAGATTCTTTGAGGACTGCTTTTTTCATAAATGATATTCTCACTAAATCAATATGACAGGAATAAACAAATTTTAAGAAGAATGGTAAAGCGGTTTCGGCACCTGCACTCTCACTTCCACTTTCATTTGAGAGGAGTACGTCATATTCTGGAGGCGAGCATGTCTAGGCAATAATTTGAGATTTTCCTCAGGGAGATCATCCCTCCCAGACCAAAATGAAGGTTTCTCTAGCCTAACCTTCCCAAATGAAACGTTTGCATGACGCCATTCAGCATTCCCTTTCTTAGAGGGATCATACCCAGGCTCTACATTCACTTCACCGAGGGAGTCAAACAGATCTTGAATCCCATGCTCTATAAATTCATTATACGAATTTATCTGGTGGCTAATGAGCCCCCATTCAGCAAAAAAGGACCGGGCAGCTTCTTTGCAAAACTTTTCCAGACTCCCAACATTCATATCAAGGTCTTCAATGCCATTACTAGGAGAATCAACAATCATAGGCTCAGGTCCATCAGGGGATTGTTCCACTTCCATCTATGACTCCAGCAGTTGTCCCACTCACAAGTCACAACAATCCTGAAATAGAGACATTATAAGCTGTCAGAGACATGAAACAATCGCAAGATCCACCATATGCTCAGAAAGAATCCATTCAGGACAAGAATTAATATAATTCAAAAAAAAATATCAAGCCAATTTCATTTCATGAACTCACAGATCATGGGCCAATTTTAATGCACCAGACACTTGAAATGATTTGCCAGCCTAAAGAAGAATGGCCAAACATTAACTCCACAAACTCCTAGGAAGACATAGAAACCAAATCTGTACCCAAAGATATTTGTAGTAATGATGTTGGCAAAAGTGTACACTTTAGAAGGAACCAGGAATCAGCATTATATAATGTATACTTGAATGTTAGGACCAGTTACCATTGAACATAAGAATTCATGATTGCTGCTTGCTATATGCTTACCAGCTGGAAGGATGAACCCAATGGATTTTATACAAAATCAACAAGAACATAGACTTTCATGCTAGACTCTTCCACTCCAGCAGTAATATTAAGGAAAGCTCCAATCCATTCCCTATTTCTTGCAACAGAAGGTTTCAAACAACTTGCATAGTGCCAGTCTACCAGCAACTTCTTACCATCTAATAACAAAACCATGATAACATACACTAGTAAATCCAAATGCATGCTTTAATTATCATGGAAGGGTAATTATTGTACTCTCCCAACACAGGAAGCCGTTAAGTGATACACCAAATAAGCAACTTTATTGCTTGTTTCCATCAAATGCTACAGTAACTACTCATAAATCGACACCAGCTTTGTATATACCATAAACACAAAAGTCCGGCAACAATTAACAACTCAACATCTAAACCCTGGTGCATCGACGAATAATATTCTTCGATAAAAACCCGTATAGCAGATGATGCAAAAACATTTCAACACAAAGTTTCAAAAACATCAAATGATCAACGACTCCTGTAAAGCTCTTCTGGAATCAAGCCAGCACCAAGCTACAAAATATTCTCTCTTCTACTTCTCAGTTCATCAAGACGTTCGGATGGAAAAAAAAAAAACTATGAAGGAAATCTCAGTCAATAAACAGCAGGAGACTACGAGACGGCGCAAAAGGGCCGGGAAACGGAGTGGTAAAAGATGGGGGTACAGGAAGGGGAAGGATCGCCGGCGTCGGACGGCCGGAGGCGGAAATGAAGGTTCGACGGCAATGCCTTGGTGGTCTCTCCGCCCGAGTCAAGTAACCGACCATGGGAGGCCTAATCCCGGGAATGGCGAGAGTGAGATGGCAGTACCTGTGGAAACGGCGTCGGCGGCAGCGGAGGAGGAGAGGAGCAGACCTCGCCGGCCGGCGGTGAGGTGGGTTACCCCTCCAAAATTGGTGCTAGGGTTATGGTTAGAGATCGATGTGAGACGAGACCATCTTCACTTCCCCCTTTCGTTTCAGAGAGGAGAGGGGGGGGTGCGAGACTAGACGCTCCACTTCCTCTTTCAGACTCCAAGAGAGAGAAAAATTAGAGAAGGATGGTTTGTACGAAAAGTATATACGGGAGAAGTATCCGCCGTCGATGTTTCCTTTTTCTTAACCCGACGATGCTAGATCAACGGGATAGGATGAGCTTGCTTAGGAATTACCATGCCTGGTATATCTGGAGTTTAGATGGCTTTTTGATTTGCTCGGGCACGGTGAAGGGGCAGAGCCTGGGCGTTACCGATGCGGCCACCCAAGACACCAAACCCGAAAATGGGACCCACGACAGACTCCTGAGACCCACCACGGAATGACGTCGGAAAGCGAGTGTATAATTGGGTGGAACACACACTCCACGTTGTCGAGGGTTTTTGAACCATCTTTCTTGGTAGTGCAACAAGGCAAGCCCACGCACGGTGGTGTAAACAAGCGGAGCCAGGCTACCGCTAGCTAATAACCAAGCCAACTTCAAACTTGCTCATTTAATTTTGAAGGAAACATGAACTATTTATTATTTAAAAATTTTTAATTTTTATTTAAATATTTTTAAAATTATTTTATTTTTATTTTATTTTATTAGAAACTATCAATCTACCATCCGACTCACCAATCCAGCTAACAGACCATCAGATACCGATGGATGTTCGTCGGCTAACGATCGACGATGGACGATGGATGGTCGATGAGTTATTCGATGAACCACTGACCGATCAACTCGACGATTGATGTTCCACTAACCCAACTGATTATTGATCAATTAGTTGAAGAACGGTAATTAACATCCGATCAAACATCACCACTAAGAAGACTACCTAAAAGGTCAACACTCACCGATCCATCAAGTGTCCCTCTGATACATTGACAGGAGTGCCGATATATGACCATCTGATAGATAATCGAACTGACAACCGATAATCAATGATTATTTCTTTCGATTGACTAATCGTTGGTTGAAAATCATTAAGTCAACAATCGGCTTAAAACCCTTCGACCGACGATCGATTGGTACAAAGTTAGCCGACCAACAATCGATTGGCACAAAGACAGCCGACCGATGATCTATCAGCATAAAATCAATCTACCGATGATCGATCGATACAAAATCAACCGATCAACGATCTATCGGCACAAAATCAACAGATCGACGATCTGTCGACACAGAATCAACTGATCGACCAATGATTGATCGGCCCTAAATCAACCGACTAACCGACAGGAGCTCTCTAAACAACCTATCTAGCTCCCGATCAATCCTATAAAACCACTCTCAAAAAAGGTGGGCAATGATGATTAGTGGATAGTTTTAATTACTTATCCACGATCATACTACATCGAAAAAAGAGGGACCTACGTACTCAATGGTTATCACTCCGATACCTATAAAAGGAAGGTAACCTGATCAGTTTAGAAGGACACATCTAATACTTTTAGAACAATCTTTATCATTTTGCTCTCAAATTTCTGTTCGACCAATCCATCCTACTAACTTAAGCATCAGAGGGTCCCTACCGGAGCCAACTTCGGTCAGTACGAACTTGTCTTTGTAAGTTTTCTAGCATTGATTCGCAGGCGCAGGTGGATTGGCCGCAACAGATTGGCGCGTCAGGTAGGGGGAAAGAACAGCGAATCGATAATTAATCTTGCAAATGGTGAAAACTCGCACTTGTAACTCAACCAGCTCCATCGGCCAATCATCCCAGTGAGAGGAGCTTCCCCCTCCACCACCAGCAGTGGCAGAACCGAGCTCTTCACGTTCGATAGTCACAATAGATGCACAAGCCCAGCAACTAGTTGCATTGACGTAGCAAGTCCGAATGCTGACGGAGGCTGTTCCCGATCTTCAACAGCAGCAGCATGCAGTGGTAGAAAGACCCAGCGATGCAAACAATACCGTCTAGGCACAGCCATCGTATCTCGAGGCACTCTGCCATCCCCTCACCGGAGCGAACATCTCGATGTTCCCATCGGATGGAGGCTCCATCTCTTCGCCGCTCACGAGGAACCATTCGTCAATCACGACGCTTCGTTTCCCTATCTTCCCACCGGAGTCAGCATAAGAAGAAATGGCTGCGAGATTCGACCACCTCCTCCACCAATTCCTCTGGAGGATCAACCCCGAGGACATCTCGTCAGCGACAGTTCGATAACTACAAGCAGAGGCTCAAGAAAATTGACCGTCGACTGCCCAGATCTAGGAGGATACGACAGGAAGGTCCTCCGACGATCTTCATATCCAAGCAGCTCCTTTTGTTCTCCTGCATCTTGAACAACCCAATCCCATCACGGTTCAAGATGCCACAGGTGGAATCGTATGATGGCTCCACCGACCCAGTTGACCATCTCCAAAACTATAAAGCTCTCATAATGATCTATGGGGCAAACGATGCACACATGTGCATCGATTTTTCGGCCACCCTACGGAAAGCTGCTCGAGCCTGGTATTTCGGGCTTCAGTCGGAAAGCATCAATTCTTTCGAGCTTCAATCGGAAAGCATCAACTCTTTCGAGCAGCTTGAGGACTCCTTCGTGACTCACTTTAGCACTAGCAGAAGGATGCTATGAACTTCTGACACCCTCTTCTCGATCAAGCAAGGAGAGGAAAAAACTCTTTGGGCCTTCGTGATGTGTTTTAATGCCGTCACGCTCAAGGTCCGAAACCTCAATGAGGATGTGGCCATCTTGGCCATGAAGCAAGGTCTATGAGATTTTTGGTTCACCTCCTCGCTGGACAAAAACCATCTCCAAACTTATGCCAAACTTCTGAAGCGCGTAGATAAATACATTCATGCAGAAGAAAGTGCTTTTGACTAGCGCCAACAAAATAAAAAGGGTCAAAAGAAGAAATAATGAAAAAATGATGCTTCGACCATACACAACCGACCCATTCCGAATAGGCATTTTTCTGACTGAACCCTGTGCCGACCAATATGAAGTGTCGGTATGATACTTACACTCCCCTCTCCACTCCACGTGTGCAAATCTTGATGGAGATTGAAGGAGAGAATTACCTTCACCGACCCCCATTGATGAAGAACTTAGGTAAGGATAAGAGGAAGTACTGTCAATTTCATCGCGACTACGGCCACGATACCGAATAGTGCTTCTAGCTGAAGGATGAGATCGAGGCTCTTATTCGATGGGAATTTCTTTCTAAGTTCTGGCTCGATCACCCGATCCAGTCCCATGTCGATCAACCACCAGCATCAGAGGAGATTCATCCAAATCAACCGACGGCCAGAGTGATCAACATGATCTCTAGGTGACCAAGGGTCAGGGGAACAACATCCGAAGAAGAATCAACTAAAAAACGATCATTCACTTCCGAATGACAGAAGCTCATCGATGAAAAAATGGACAAGCTTTCCGTCGACTAAATATTACAACCGACCGACGGTCGACGTATCATAGTCGGCATGATTCAACAACCAACTAATAAATGGTGATCATCAGTCGATATTTCTTTCGGCAAAGACTATGGGTCGGCACATCTTAAACAATCGATATAGTTGATCAAAATAAGTTGGTCCCCTGCGACATAACAGCCGATCGATCGGAAAGAAGACTATCTTCTATAACTCAAATAACCGATTGACAGACCAACAGGCAATACCGACGCATAACTTCCTTATGAAATAATAAAGGAAGAAAAGCGTCAAGCTACTAGTTATGAACTAGTTGGTTTACCCCAACTAGTAAAGAACACAACCTTTATCGATTTGGCTATGGCTGAATTGAGGGACGGTTGGCTTACATCCGATCGTCATGATCAAGTATTGGTTGGTAAAAAATCGATTAAAAGTCGGTTAGAAACCAACACAAGATTGGCTTATCCCCAACCTATGAATATCTCAACAAACGACTAAATATTTGCTGGTTAGAAAACTGACTTTAAGTTGGTTAAAAACTAACTGATGATTAATTACATGAAACCGACTAATGATTAGCTGACAACCGATCAACCAAAATTTTTACAGATGAACTTTGTTCATCTAGACTAAATTAGGAAGATGATTCAACTCGTTCAGCAAAGATGAATCGAAAGCTAACGAATGATGTTAGTTCAGATTCAACTACTGAATGATGGATAATCATTAATGGCAGGCAGCAGAACGAAACTCAAAGCAATGCCACATATCGACTCCCTACGTTCAGTGCGAAATACAAAATCATTACACCGAATTTGAAAGTGAGGGGCAACTGTTGAGGGCTGTCAATCTGCCGTCCGACTTACCAACCCAGCCAATAGATCATCAAACATCGATGGATGTTCGCCGACTAATGATCGATGATGGATGATCAACGAGTTACTCGATGAACCACTGACTGATCCACTCGACGATCGGCGTTCTACTAACCCAGTCAATTGTTGATCAATTAGTTGAAGGATGGCAATTAACATCCGATTAATCATTGCCACTGAGAAGACTGTCCGAAAGGTCAACACTCATCGATCCATCAACTATTCCATCGACACATTGATGGAAGCACCGACATATGACCATCCGATGGATAATCAAACTGATAACCGATAATCGATAATTACTTCTTTCGACCGACTAACCATCGATCGAGAATCATTAAGGCAACAATCGACTTAAAGCCCTTCTATCAACAATCGGTTGGTACAAAGTCAGCCGACCGACAATCGATCGACACAAAGACAGTCGATCGACAATCTGTTGGCACAAAATCAACCGACCGATGACCCATCGACATAGAATCAACCGACCGATCGATGATCGATCGATCCCAAATCAGCCGACTAACCGACGGAAGCTCTCCAAACAATCTATCCAGCTCCCGATCGACCCTATAAAATCGCCCTCGAGAAGAGCAAGCAACGATGATTAATGGATAGTTCTAATTACTTATCCACAATCATACTACACCAAAAAAAGAGGGATTCACTATTGAAAATAGTATCCTAAAGCTAATCGTTAGCCTGTTAACGATTGAGCTAATTTATGTAATTGTATATGAATTGTTAATTGAATAAAAATTATTCTGACTTTTTCATCATAAATTTTTCATCTTTTAATGAATTTCTGTCTGATGTGATGAAATCCTTAGAACTATTTAGAATCGATAAAGAAGAATTTATTATTTAGTCCTTAAAATAATTCACGATCAATGATACGTTGTTACCAAGGACGACAACGTTTATCAAGTATAGATCGTTGTGTACCACATATAGGTTGGTTGTCCTCTTAATCAAGAAATGTAAAGATACTGATATGACATGCAGGTGAGATGTAGAGGTACATCTGCACTGAACATGACCGACTCCAAAGCTTTTCTACTGTCAAGAATTGCTCTGATAAAATATGGATATAAATATCCCTCCAATCTGAGATCACCATGGTGACTTCCAAACAACTCACTGTGCTTTGATGCCAAACTATCTAAATTTCTAATTCAATGACGAAAGATTTCTGGGTATAGTCAAGTATGTGAAGAGTCGATGCATGAGTCAAGATAGGATTGACCACTCTTGGACTCAGGAGCTGTACTCAATAGTATTTTAATTTAGCAAAGCCTTGGCTAGGATAGTCCTTGTGAGAGGTCACAGGACTAATTATTTTGAGACATGATTTGGATGTATCTTCTAGGTTTGACAGTTAAACCCTAAGTCATCCTATGCATAGAGATCAAATGGATGAATTATACGATAACTATATTCACGTAGGTTCTGAATATTACGACTACACCATTCGACCTATCCGAATGTCGGATACCATTGCTAGATGGTCACTTCGATTAGTATAGAAAATTGATTCATATGCTACCGGCTTAGATTCGAACCTACGATGTCACACACACTAGAAGTTCCTACTCGATCTAATGGCTGATCAATAAAAAATTAATTAGTGATTTGATCGCTAATTAACTTAATTTGATTAAGTAATTATTTTTTATCAAAATTAATTAAATTGGATTTATTTGGATTTGACCTAATTAGATTATGAAATGATCTAATCGTCAAGAAGGTTTAATCTCTGATTTGATCAGAGATTTGGCTTGATTAATTTTTGATTTGATTAGGATTTAACTAAGCCTAATTAAGTCTAAGAAAGTTGAATTTATTCTAATCTAATAGGATCTAATCAATTTGAATTGGATTGGTTTAATTGAATGTCAAATAAGAGACTAGTTTGACTAGTCTTATCATGCGCCACATCATCCAAATATTGCGCCATCTATTTTTCACGAGAATTAAGAATTTTCATGAAGAATTTCACGCACAAGAAGACGCACGTCCTCCCTTCTCACATCCCAAATAGATAGATTTAATCTGGTTACAAATTCAATTCAAATAGGATTTGAGTTTGAATGGATAACTACTTAATCTAGACTTCTCCCTCATGCCTCTCTTATTTGTACGCATCTATAAAATACCTGATTTTATGGACGTATAGATTAAAACTCAGAAAAAAAATATGTGAGAAAAAAGAGAGAGAGTCTCTTCTCTGCGTGAGGAATTCTAGGCGCAAGATTCTTGGGTGAGAGCATATCCTAGAATCCATCTAGGATTTGGATTCTAGATTGTGAGCAATGAGGATCGTGAGTTCGCAGATCTGGAAGAAAAATCTCTTGTATTTCTTATCTACATCGGTAAATCGGAGCATCCAAAGAGCTGGTGAAGAAAATCGAAAAAGTTCGATCTGATATCAGCCATCAAAAATTCCTACAGCGAGCTAGCATTCGAGAGAAACTGATCGAGATCAAGACCTCGTGTGGATCACCTGTAGAGATCAGACGCATGTATGGTTGCATCATAACAATCAGATCTATACTGTGAAGATCAAATTGTGGAGATCATCTACCGATGAAAAGATAACTTATTCTGAACAGGTAGAAGTATTAAAATAGCTTTACTCCACTTGATATTTTATTTTTCAAATATGCATATATATATATATATATGTATGTATGTATATTAGATCCTGTATAATGTAGGATTTTCATATTAGATATGTAGCTTTTATTATTAATATAATTAATAATCATTTTTGCTGTATAATTTTTTAAAAAAAATTTTCAAAATCAAAACTAGAAATCCTACGCATTCTCTTCATCTACGTACTCAGCGGTTATCACTCCGATACCTATAAAAAGAAAGTAACCTAATCAGTTTGGAATGACACATCTAATACTTTTAGAATAATTTCTATCACTTTGTTCTTAAATTTCCTATTCGACCAGTCCATCCTACTAACTTAAGCATCGGAGGATCCCTGCCAGAGCCAATTTCGGTGGGTGCAAACTTATCTTTACAAGTTTTCCGACGTTGATTCGTAGGTGCAGGTGGATTGACCGCAATATATTTTTATAATTAAAATTATTTTTTTATTTTTTCTTGAGTATATCAATTTATAATTAACTAGTTTACAACCCCATACCATGCACGAAATATTTTTTTAAAAAAAATATTTTTATTTTATTAATTTATTAATATTTAATATATATATTAAAATAATAAAAATAATAAAAAAATATATTTCATACATAATATAGATTATAAATTATTTATAAATTATTTTATTTTTAAAATTTAAAATTTTATTTTTATTTCTAATTTATATATATATTTAATATATTAGATGTCATATTTAAAATTAGGACTTAGAGTGTCAAATTTTAAATAAGAACCATCCCTCTTCCCGTTGGTCGGATCGAATTGAATCAAAATCTAATAAACTTAAACTTAATATGAAAAATAGAATGAATTCAATTTTTGAAACTGATTCAAATTCATGAATTTTTTAAAATGGTTCAAAGCAGATCTATACAAATTAAATCGAATTGGATCCCGGATCCCTAAGGCAATAGCTGGGGACCCCTTCCTTTTGTTATTTTCTTTCCCAAGCTTAGATGGTCAGAATGGCCATATGGCTAAAATGGTTTAGTCTAGGATATATCTCTGGCGGGAACCTCGTTCTTTTCACAATCTCACCCCAATAATAGAGTAAACAAAGATATGAGTAAACAAAACGTCTCTTGATGAAGATGTTTCGAGCCTCTTGGTCTAGTCATAGCAAAAAGGCACCCGTCCCATTATCATCTTGAGTCCCTGGAAGCCTTTTCTTTTCGTAAATGAGAATTAAATAAAGTCCCTTTACGACACATATAGCTCATGCAGATTAGTGCATCCAATGGGCATGATAATTATTAAAGCGACTTGGATTTAAAAGGCACAATCGGTAGTGTGACTTGCGACATCCGCTGCATGAACACCAGCGCTTCCCGGTGCTTTGCTTCTTTTTTTTTTTTTTTTCGTATACGTGGCGGACGGAGCCATCCGGTCATAGGAGTCCCAACTGGATGGGAAGAAAAAAGAAAAATCCAATGCAGTGGCCAACGGGAGAGATAAAAAAAAAACAAAAGAAAAAAAAAATGGTAGCAAACGAGAGATCGGAGCGGTGGTGCAACCACATGTCAAAACCCGAGCGAGGCAGAGAATGGGGTATTCGAGCTCTTCTGATTAAAGCTATCAACAGACCGGATCCAAATCCGAGATTCATGGATATTTATTCGATGAATTCGGATCTGATATTAGTATTAGACTCGTTTACTCGGATCTGGATCCAGATCCGATAAACCATGATATAAATGGATAGAAGTAGAGAATGGGGCATTCGAGCTCTTCCGACTAGAGCTGTCAACAGGCTAGATCCAAATCCGAGATCCATGGATATTTATTCGATGAATTCGGATTTGATATTAGTATTAGACTCATTTACTCGGATCTGGATCCGGATCCGATAAACCATGATATAAATGGATAGGATCTGAATATTTATTATCTAGACTCGATAAATCCAAAACCCAAATTATATATATAATATAATATAATATTATTATATATATAAATATTAAAAATATTTTAAGCATTAGATCAGAGATCCAATGGTCTAAAATCTTTCAAGAAAAAAAATCCTAATAAAATCCCTCTCCCTCCCTTTGTCTCCCTCGCTCGAATCCCTCCCCTTCACTCGTCACCGCCTCTCTCTCTCCATCGTGAGATCCATCGTCGGCGGGCCACGGTCAGACCCATGCCCCCTCTCCTCTCTCCCTCTCTGTCTTTCGACTCCCTCTTCCTATCTCTCAACTCCCTCCTCGCTGCTCCTTGCCGCCTCTCCCTCTCCACCGCGAGATCCATCACCTACGGGCTGCGGCCAAACTCCAACTCGCCTTCACCCCTTCTCCTCTCTCCCTCCCTCCTCTCTATCTCTCGACTCCCTCCCTCCGCTCCTCACCATCTCTCGCTCTTCGCCGCGAGATCCACCACCGACGGGCCACAGCCGGACCCCAACTCGCCCGTGCCCCCTCCCCTCTCTTCCTTTCTGTCTCTCGACTCCCTCCTGTCTCTCGACTCCCTCCCCTCCGCTCCTCACCACCCTCTCGATCTCTGCTGCGAGATCCGTTGCCAGCGAGCCACGGTCGGACCCCAACTCGCCCGTGCCCCCTCCTCCTCTCTCCCTCTCTATCTCTCAACCCCTCCTCTCTGTCTCTCGAGTCTCGACTCCCTCCCCTCTGCTCCTCACCGCCTCTCCCTCTCCACCGTGAGATCCATCGCCGATGAGCCGCAGCTGGACCTCAACTCGCCCGTGCCCCCTCCCCTCTCTCCCTCTCTCAGTCTTCCTCTCTCGGTCTCTCCCTCTCTCAATCTCTCCCCGCCTCTCCCTCTCCGTCGGCCGTAAGATCCACTCGCTAGCGGGCCACGGTCGGACCCCAATCTCGCCTGCGCCTCCTTCCCCTTTCCCCTCTCTCGGTCTCCCTCTCCCTCTCAGGTGAGCATCGAGTCTCGGAACCATTTTTGGATATCGAGGATCCATTAGGATCCGGATCTCGTACTTAAAGATCAGACCCATCGGATATTCAGATCCGGGTCCGATACCAATAATTAAAATTGGATCCAGATCTGGATATTCAGGTTCCAATCCGAATATGATCCGTTGATAGATCTACTTCTGACAAAGGAAAGACGCTGCCTTTGGCCTCAACAAGGAGGTCACAGAACCACTCATGGCCGTCATCGAATCAAAACCCTAGAGAAACCGGGATAGCCAGCGAAGGAGGATCGTGGAGGAGGATGAAGGGTGAAGAATTTTTGGGGAAGGGCGACGATGCGAACGACACAAGACTGAGAGTAGGGAGAGGCCGGGGTAGTCGATTGAGAAGAATCATAGATTAGGGTGGAGGACGGCAGTGCGAGCAATGTGGGACTGAGGGCAGGGAGAAGCCGAAGTGGTCTACGAAGGAGGATAGAGAACGGAGGATTTTCAGTGGAGAGCGACGGTGTGAACGACGCAGGACTAAGGGTGGTTGAGCTAGATTTAAGAAAGAAAATGGGCTGAAGCAAAAGAAATCAGTTGAAGCATAGGGGAAGGGGGAAGAAAAGTAGCGAGAGGCAAGAGCGAGGAGGCGAATGAGGATGCCACATGTCAAATGAAAACATCCGCATTCAATATTTCCATTTTAATTTATAGATATCTCTATTTTAATTTATATACTAGCAAGAGCCCCACGTTATACAATGAATTTGATCAAAATATATAAAAAAAATAAAAAAAATAATTATAAAAAAAATTTAATTAAAATATGCATGATATACAATATTATTTTCAAAACTTATATGATGGTCAATTCTTTTCAAAACTCTTCTTCACTTATACCAAAAATCAAAAAAATAAATATTATATTTATATATTATAAACTTGCATACGTATCATAATTAAATAAAATAGTTATTATAAAAAAGAAAATAAAGTTGCTTAAAGTTAAATTACCTGCAATGCATTTCTTTCTTCGATGATGATACTGTCTCATATCTATATAATAAAAAAATTTATTTTTTTAAAAATAAATATATGATAATATTTATTATAAAAGTTCAATATCGAATTATAAGAAGTGATATTTTTGAAGGAGTGGTATGCTGAAAAATTTCTAAATGAACGTGTTTTTTAAGAGTTGTGGTTAGTACTCTTTCAGAACTTGCAATCCATAATTAGTGGCAGAAGACCTAATTTAGCAGTAATCTCCTATACCAAAATCTTTAGCAATATTTTAATTAAATCCATACCTATAATTACAGTAGATCATAAAATCAATACTTTAATAAAGAATTATATTTTTTTTAAAAAATAATTTCCATTTTACATGGTAGAAGAAAAGCATTAAAATATTTCTTTAATTTTTTTTTGATAATTATAAAAAATATTTTTAAATTTTGAATGCATAAAACAAAATAAATTAATTATTTTTTTAAAGATTCTAATCATAATTTATATCCAGTAACAAATAACAATTTTAGAACAATAAACACAATAATTCTTTTTTTAAAAAAATTTAAGGATACTAAATTATTATTATCAAAACTTGAAAATAACAATTAATTTAGTTATAAATTTATTTATAAGCATAATTTGTGAGGCAGGAAAATATAAAACTAATTAACAAAAATATAAAACTAATTAACATACAAATACCAATCCATACTATTATTTATAAAAAATTTGGTTCGTAAGTTTAAGAAATAGCAATTTTATTCTCTAATTAAAAACTATCACAAATAAAATTATATAATAATAAATTATTTTTTATAAAAATGTAACGTCAAATTTACATCACCACCAAAAAAATATATATCAAATATTTTTTTCTAAAATATTGATCAAAAACTATTTTTAAATTTTAGAAAAAAATAAAAAAATCATAATTTCAGTATAAACCATTTTATGAGTACGTCTGCAGAGAATAAGCACAAACAACCTATTTTATGCAAATGTCCATATAATATAACTATCCAATTATCTTTTTAAATTATTTCCAAGAAACTAAATACATGCATAATCCTGTAATTTTTATAGGGTCTATGGAATGGGAATACATAGAATTTCTATGCAACCTAGATTTTTTAAAACCTATTTCTACCCTTCTCTAAATCCACCCTATCGCCATTGATTCCTCGCCTCTCCCTCTCCTCCCCTCTTCCCCACCATCGATCAACTGATTTCTTCCCCATTTTTGCCCTTTTCCACTGCTTCCCCACTCCAGTCTCCCCCTTCTCCATCACCACTCGCCAGATCTTTCCTCCATTTCCTCTGTTTCTCGTCGCTTCACCACCCCACCTTTTTGCCCCTTCTCATCATTATTTTTTCGGTCTATTTCCTCATCCAATCCCAATCCCCTTTCCTTGTTTGAGAAATGCATTGGTACTTTTTTCCTTACTCATTTTTTCCGTCGAGATGGTACATTAGAGAATACTGTGCTCGATGATGCCCCCTGCTCCTCGCTCTGGCGAGTCTCAAGATTGTTCATCCCTATCGCATTGCAACCAGAGATCATAATGGTTGCTTTCTGGACTGTTTTCTCTATGCTCACTTCAAACTAATCTCTCTATACTCCACTTCGATCAATGCGTGCACTCTAACTTCCGATCGAACCCATTTGAGGTAAATTTCACCTTCACCATCTATTATTTTTAATCTTTTTTCATATTCTTTTACTTATCATTTTTCCTTTCTTTTTCTCATTTATACCTCCATTCCAATCCAAACCCGAATCTTCTTCTCACCTTCTCCCTAGTTTATTTTTTTCTATTTTTCTTTCTTTTTCCATCATCTTCTCCAATCCCACCTTCTCAAAAATCCTAACCCTAACCCGAGCCTTGACTCTAACTTGAACCCTAATCCAATCCTAATCCTCACCCTCATCCTAATTCTAACTGGACCTGTAACCCTAATCCTAACTCGAACACCCACCCCAGCCCAAATCCTAACCCTAGACTCAACCCTGACCCAACCCCTAACTCTAAACTCAACCCTAACCCAAATACCCATCCCACCCCAAACCATAATCCTAAACTCAACTTAACCCAATCTCAAATCCTAACCCAAACCAAACACTAACCCTAACCAAACCAATCTATTAACCCGATTAACTAAAACTCGGTTACTGCACCCACCAACTCGATAACTTGGATCCAAATAGAGTTGGATCCACCAACCTGTCAACCCAAAATCTATGAGTCCGTTAAGCCAGAACCCAATAATCCGATTTCTCCACCTGTTGTCCCACACCCAATTCACTAATTCAACACATTGGTTTATTTCTTTTCTTTATTCACTAATACCTCACCCAAACCTAAATCGGGTCATTCTTTTTCTACATGGCTTCTTCCTTCTCGATTTCAACACCGAAGGCTATTGAATGTGAACAACAATCGTGCCACATCGTTTTACTATAGAAGACCACCAAACCATGGTATCAATCCTTTCTCCTTTCTTGCCTCAAATGATATTTATGAATAAAGTAGAAGGCTGTCCAAACACAGGCAGCAATCCTTCTACATTTTTTATGAAAAACCAACCACACTACTTATATGATGGACCAAAAAATCTAAAAACTATCGAATTCGCATCCGCATCATTCCATTAAATTAATAAAAAATATAGAATATAATAAATAATTAAATAAATTATTTAAAAAAGATGCAACTTAATTTTTTTCGACTCAATTCTTCTAATTTTTTCTCGAACAAACTAGTAAAACAATAAAAAATAATAATTAAAATAAAAAAATAATTAATAAGAAATAACACTACTAATCCTATCTTGTCCATTGAGTACTCCAAAAATTATCTTTTTCGATCATCCAAATCTTTTAATAAACTAATAAAATAGTAAAAAAATAATTTTAAAAAAAAATATCACTGCTAATTTTACCTTCTTCTATTAAATAGAGACATTTAAAAAAATAAAAAAAGAAAAAGGAAAAGAAAAACTCTGCTTGGGGAAAAAACCGTCGACTCCGGATAAAAAAACAGGAAAGGTCGTAGTTCTACCAAGTTTAAGCTCTCAAAACCTCAACGGACCACCTCACGCCGCCACAACTCATACAAAATCCCATGTACTTCAGCAAAAAGCCCAATCGGAACCAAAAAACCCCCTCTAATCTCTCTCATGTGCTCTCCTTTACCACAGATCTCTGAAAAAGACACTGAACTGAAATGAAAAGAAAAAGAAGCAAAAGAAAAAAAAAAATGATCGTCTATGTGGAGAAAGGCCTTACACTTAAAATTTTTTCTGTTTTTCCTCTATTTTCGTTGATTTTTCCTATGTTTTCCCATCTTTCCTCTATTTTTTCCGTCCTCAGGAGTCCCAACCGGGTGGGAGCTTGGAGCGGCCGAACAGGAAGCTGGGGTTTTGTGTTGGGTAATTTTTTTCTTTTTCTTTTTTTTTTTTTTTCATTTCTTTCTCTTATTCAGAGATCTATGGGATGGAAAGTACCTGAGGGAGATCGGAGGAGAAGGCCGACCGGCGGGAGGTGGCGGAGACCGGCGAGGAGAATGGGGAAGAGTGGGCATCCGCGACGGCTCGGGAAGGGTTCGAAGACCGACGGGAGGTGGCGGACACCCACGGGAGGGGCGGAGAGACGGGAGAGGGCGGGGAGGAGGCTGGCATCCGCGAGAAGCTCGGGAAGCTTCGATTGGGCTCGAGAGAGATTCGAGGCCGACCGGCAGGAGGTGGCGGAGACTGGCGAGGAAAAGGGAAAGAGGTGGGCGTCCGCGGCGGCTCGGAAAGGGTTCGAAGACCGACAAAAGTGGCGGAGACCGGTGGGAGGTAGTGGAGACCGACGGGGAGGGCGGGGAGGAGGCTGGCATCCGCGACAAACTTCGAGTGGGCTAAGCCCAAATAAGAGGGGAACAAATAGAGAGTTCAGAGCTCTCGACACGTGGCGTGCTTGGCCCATTGAACTTTCCCCTCGTGTGTCACGTGTGTGGGGAGGCGCATTCTGATGGTGTTAACTCAGCTTCTAATTTCTTATGTGATACCACATGGAACCTATTAAATCTTTCATCTATTTGACTCTCGATAATGAAAAAAAAAAAAATCCCCTCCCGTCGGTTTACTGTGGTGCCGCCTCCCGTCGGGCTCCTGCGGCGGCTGCGGGGTTGAAACCAGTCCAACGAGGGGTAGCATCGGGACCCTCGGCGGCGCGGCAGGAGGGAAAGCTAAGAAGGAAAAGAGGTCCCGGGCGGTGGTCCTCCCGTCGGGCTCCTGCGGCCGCCGGGGTCGGAACCAGTCTTCACCAGTCCTTGATCAAGGCGGAGGGCGACGCCGTGGAGTTCACCATCGCCGAGGGCGACGACGACTGCACCAAGGCCGTTGATGTCACCAACCCTGATGTATCCAGCGTCCAGGGCGGCGGCCGAAGGGATGGATTTGGAGGTGGAAGTAGCCGTGGTTATGGAGGGGGTTACGGGTTTAACGGTGGCGGATGCAGGAGCGACAGGCTTCGGGAACGGTCTCCTCCTTCTCTTCTTTTATGATGGCGAACGGGAGCGGTCGATCGACGGGGACGGTGAAGTGGTTCAACGGGACGAAGGGGTTCGGCTTTATCACGCCGGCGAAGGCGGAGCTGTCTTCGTCAACGGGTTTCGCCGGAGTCAGGGTGGAGGAGGTTGCCGCCGCCGTTAGGGGTGGGGGGTCACTGGCCGTGGGTCACAATCACCCCCAAGGAGGAGGCTCGGTTGCCTCCTCTGTCTTTTCAAGAAACCAAAATCGAAAAAAAAACAGAGAGAAAAAAAAAAAAAAGAGAATTTTTTTTTTTTTTTTTCTGATTGTTCTCTCTCTCCTTCCAACTTTGTCTCTTCATTTTTTTTTTTTTTTTTTTTTTATCTCTTATCTCTTCACTTTTTTTTTATCCCTAGAAGTTTCTCTTTCTACCTGAAATCTGTATGAGAATCATAGGATAGATGAAGTTGCCGAGTCAAGGTTGTCATGAATTTCCTCCCATTTATAAGACTTCTTGGAATGGTAGAGGGATGGAGTGGGATCGACGGGTGTGAAAAAAAAATGAAAAAAAAAAAAAATAGAGGTACGATTAAAATCTATCTTTATTAAAAAAGAAAAAAAGAATGATGAGACGGCACCGACGACAAATGTGAAAAAAATATAAAAATAAAATAATAATAATAATAATAATAAAATATTATTTTATAAAATAATAAAAATATAATATATAAAATAAATAAAATAAAATATTAAAAATATTTATTATTAAAAAAATTAATAATTATATATCATAATTATCTATTCCATATAATATGTGGATGTTTGACTAATTTAAATTATAAAATAACTATTTATATAAATAATAAAATTTAAAATAATATATAATATAAAAATTATTTATAAATTATTATTTTAAAATAGTTGAAATCGAGTGCAAATGAGCTAAGCTTAGATCTATTTTGCTCATTTCTTAATTTAATGAGACAACCTCAAGCTGGTGACGATCATTTGTCTTCTCTTTATGAAAATAAAAAAAATATAATATATAAAAAATATTTATCATCTAAAAATATTTTATTATATAAATTTATTGTTAAGGTCATTGCTTAATGGATGACTTCGTTTCGTTAGCCACGTGCCTGAGTAGCCTAAAATTTCGGGTCATAAAGTCAAAACTTGCAGACCAACCATGAAATAGTTGTACCATACAAATTATTTGGTAACTAAGATATCACTGTTAGTGAATCTATATCAAAGGTAATGTGTGTAAAAGCCTGCGAAACGTCTCTCCCCATCGATTCCTGTAACATGCCTTTGGACGTATGTTGATAAATATGTAGTTTAAAGTTAGTCATATATGATAAATAATACCAAGTAGAAAATAAGCTTCCACTTCACAATAAATCTAAACCGCTAGGCAATGAAATCAAAAATTTCTGACTTATATGAAGATTGTACCAGTAATGTGATAGAATTCGTTAAAAATTATATAATAAAAAAAATTATGCAAAGTGGACTGATGAAAGAGGCCTATCTCGGTCTTTTATAGTATAGTTTTTGTACTGCAAAATCTGTGCAAGATAGGATAGCCGTCATATTGTCCATCTCGAAAAGAAAGGCCTTCGCTCAGCGCAAAACTATCAAGCATGTGAGGCTGAGAGATTATATGAGCGCATTTCCTTTCCAAGAGATGTGGCGGCCATCCAAGCATTTGACTTATTACGAGGAATGATATAATGAAGAAAACAAACGTAAGAACCATGGCTTATCCCTTTTTCTCACTATATTTTGAATAAATTAAGATCATAAAATACCATACCATCCCCTATCATCCTACCGCACTACATTGATCTCATACATTATTTTGAAATATATCGATATTATTGTACTGCACCAAACTATATACTAATATTATAGTAAATTTTACCGATATGAAATCTGATACAAAGACAACAAATCTTGATTAAGACTATAAACAATAAATTAGAAAAGCCAAAATGTGTCAATTTATCTTCCCGGTAAATACTCTATTAAAAGATATGCGAATTAGATCTAAATTATACGATGAAAGGTTTCGCCACATTTGCTGAGGTTTATATGCTTATGCGAGCATGGAGCTCCAGCACGCCTCAACATGATGCAAGCGTTCCGCTGTTGTAAGCGAGACAACCAGCAATTTTTTAAGACACGCCTGTCCTAGTATTAAAGAGGTCAGTCCTCTGCATCAACTAAAAAAAGAAAGGTCAGTCCTAAAAGAACAGTCTAATTAAGGATTTCTGGATATTTTTTCATCTAATGTTACATGGGAAACACCAAGAAAATTAAAGATTGGAATTAGAAATAAGAACAAAGAACGATGCTACCTTTTTTCTTTTTTTTTTCTGAATATATCAAGCCTTTCTTTGATGCACAAGATAACACTAAATACATCGAATCAAGTTCATCCGTCTCAATCCGAGCAGAGTACAGAACCTTACTAAACTATTAAATCAAAGTTCACAGAGAAAAATGAGTAGCTCTTATTGAAGGCCTCTTCTTCAGACAATAAAAAAGTTAAGCAGCATCTTTCAAAAACAAGGAGAAAACAGAGGCACCACAATGAGAAGTTTGGTAACGTTAGAAATCATGCTTCTGTCATATGCCACAATAGCTGAGACATATACCAGCAATGGATCTAGCTTCGGTACCACACCTAAAGGAAACTTGCAGCATCCTTCTCTATATAATGAAAATAAAAAATTCTAAGGGATCATAAACTCACCCACCGAAGCAGCAAACAACCACTGCCGAAGTAGCAAAGAACCACTGCCGAGCAAAAAAGAAAAGAAAAAAAAAGAAAACAGGATACGAGAGGAAAAAGCAATCCATGGCAATGAGTAGCAGACTACCTCCTGGAAGAGTAGAAAAGCCTTAAATTAGCAGCAGACCATATGTTTCCAACACTTCCTATCTTCAATCTGGAAGTGGTGCACAATTTGCTCAAAGATAATGAGGTCTGTTTTCTGATGACATGTCAAAAAAATCCTAGTCTTTTAGTGGTCTGGCCTCGAATCCCCCATCTCGGCGCATAACTAAGTTGTAAGGCATGTGGGTACCCAATATTCTGTCCCATATTGAAAAGAAAGGCTGTGAGTAGTTGTACTTGAGGCCCTGGAGTTGATGATGGACATCATGGTAGGCAGTGTTGTTCTGGAAGAATATATGAAAGATGTTGCCAGGCAGCCAGAGTCCACAGTGATCATCGACGGTCTTGATCACTGCAAAACAGAAGAAGATCACAGCTGTTCTTGCAGTCATTCCTGATATCAAGAATGAAATTGCACCACCGAAAGTGTCCAGAAGAAGGCCCTCCAGTGGGTGGTTGTAAAGGGCTCCTATCGCATAAGGAACCACCAACTTGTGATGCTGGGAATGGATATGGCGGTACAAGAACATGTTCTGGTGCATGTAGCGGTGCACAAAATACTGCCACGTGTCCATGACGAACATTGCTACTAAGATCTGGACAAGCTGGACTGGAATGGATGGTTGAACCAAGGTACCTGTTGGTACTGGTTTGGCAGTAACCTGTTAACATGGAAACAGAAGAAATAAAAATGATATCGAACTGTAATTACTTCATGGTAATACTGGCAGCCAATATTAACGTTTACCACTCATGGGATGAGTTAACACACATGCTTTACAAATTATTTTGGACAACGGTCCAACAGGCTACTCCAAGAAGTCCAGCTCGATTTGTTACTGGCGAATACAAGTTTACATGTTAATTCTGGTAGCACAGTTGAACTCAGTCTTTGACATTTCACCTTTTATATCAATCCTACTTTATATTCGGTGTATTAATTGTTGATGTAACCAAAAAAAAAAAACACTGAGAGAAAGATGATACTCTCCTGACTGTTGCCTTATTAAATCCAACTATGACCATCTCATTCCTTCCTAAAATCTTTCAAACTATAAATCTAGAAATAAAATATTCTACCATGGCAGACCATACCCTAGTATTTCTGCATACACACAAAGAAAAGACTATTCATAAGACATGCTTTGAAACAGACAGGAATGGCTTGTGAATCTTAAGATGACATAACTCATTGAATCAAGACCAACCAAAATCATAACCACCATGCCTTGTCCCTACTATTTGGGATTGCCTTCATAGTACCAACGACCTTGTTATTGCTTTTATTTTTCCTAGTTCGACATGTTTTCCACAACTTATTTTCAATTTCAACCTGCCACCTTTTCCATCCAGGCTGAGTGACCACTATCAGTGGTGTTTCATCATGGAAGCAAAGTGTATGAAAAATCCTTGGTTATTGGCTTTCAGCAATAAAAGGCTGAGCAAGTGCAAAGTATTGGCAGATAACTTGGCTCATAATGCAGTCATGATTCATGAAACATAATGCATATGAATAAATATCAGCCCAAAATATATATCAGTTGTACTGCATGACCAGAATATGAAATGAGACGCATGCACATTAAGGTGTGAAGGATGGGATGTATGGGGGCCTCTTGGGTGCTCAGAGATCACTGAATGCCCTGAGACTTAAGGGTAGCATCTAAGACGGTCAAAGGCATGGCAACTCAAACAAATTAAAATATTGTGCAACAAATACTCCATTCCACCAAATCATGTCATAACTCCAGTGCCTATCACCACTTATTTGAAAGATTTATCAGCAAAATTGACACCTTCCACAAGATATACAAATTTAAGCATTTCCATCTACAGTTTTAATCATCACCGCAAACACATCAACCACCATTAGAGATACATATTGTTAATGATTTCTTACTAGTAACCCACAAGACACCTTAGTGAATCTAAACAAAGGGCTATTCATATGAAGCAAGAACCAAAAGATAAAGATCAACAAAGGAGAGAAATGGAAACAAAAGCAGAAGCATGATCTGATAACAATTTGAAGACCACTGATTAGTGATCCATGCTTCTAAGCATAAGCTACCTACATCAACAAGACTACAACCAAACCCCATTCTAATTGACATATAACAAAGTCAGAATCACCTATATATTCTTCATGTAAATCTTTAGAAGCATGCCAGAGAACTCATGCTTTTCTTTCTAGTGTTAAGGCATTAATGCACCACAAATTATGATCGACATTAGCCTTCCACTCCTTGTTTAATTGTAATGACCTTGCTAAAACACTTTAAGCTGCCAAAAAAAAAAAAAGAGAGCTAAAATCCATATAAGCAATCCAGTGAAATAAGGCCTATAATCCCTAATGACCTAAGCTCATGAGTCATCAAATTCAACATACAGAAATATTGAAACCTATTTATGTTTTAGTTGCAGCTCAACTAGTAGGGGTCCAACATGGTTCAGGTTAACCCAAATCGAGACTGACCAGCCCAAAACTTCGATTGGGTTGAGCCAAGATGTACCAACATGGTTAGGTAGGGTTTGGAACTGCTGACCAGATTTCAAGCTGGGTTAGCTTCAGGTTGAAGGTTCGTGCATCCCAGACCAACCTAAATTTGTGGAAAGAGCTCTTTTAACCTGACCCAACAAGAGTTCCTGATCTGAAGCAACTCAAACTGAAACCATATCTCAACAAATAGAGTTGTCAAACCAACTGAAATTAAACTATGCTAAATCAACCAGAACACAAAACCGCCCTAATCTGACCTGATCAATTTGAACTAATGTTTGGGTTGAAAACCTTGGACATCAAATTTGCAGGTGGTATGATTCATAATTTGGTTGTGATGCATTGTCTGGTTGTAATGACTTCGAGTAGAATTGGTTGTTGGTTGGAATAGGCTTACATTAGCCGCCCAAATTGCACTGTTATTCACCAATCAAAAACAGACAGTTCACCAACTGAAACTTTCCTAAAGTCGTAAGAACACGAAAAGTTCACCCATCCTTCTAAATTTCTTTCTTATTAAAGCATGTCTTCAAGGGCATTATCCGCAGCCTTGATGGTCCTCATCAGACTTGACCCTCCCTCTTAAAAAAAAAAAAATCATTTATTTAAATAGTCTCAACCTCCAACTCTTTTGACATGTACTATCAAAAATAGAATATATCTAAAAAACTTAACTTTTAATAAAGTAATGTAACTCTAAATGTTGGCCTCAAACAAACCTCCTAAGCAATTCATCTTGTGATTTGCCTTTCCATGAGACAAAAGCCAGGATTGAATCCATCAATGCATTTAATGTTGCCTTCTAAAATGGTCACAAACATCAGAAAAACTTGGTCACCTTTGCTCATGGTTCACAGCACTAGTTTGGTCTCTGTACCAGTATTATGCTGGTACAGTGTTGGTACAAGTCGGTTCATGATATCAACACTCAATACACCCCTTGCATTGGTTGTCAGTTCACTTCCCACACCAAGTATAAGTTCGCTGTCAATATCATATGTTACGCCCAGTACCGAGCGGTACAGATTGATACAGCGAACCATACTTTCACTGTTTTAAGAAAGAAAGAGGTTTCGGTTTCCACAAACCAATGCAAATTCCTACTCATCATAAGTCAAGATGCTCGCCATAATTCACCCAGATCCTCCAAGATCACAGATTCCACACAAGTGGGAAGATATGATAAATGACACAATACCAACCTAGATAAAAATATTAAAATAATTTTCAATGATACATGCGTTCTCTAACTCACCTTAAACAAAAACAAGTTTGGCTAGAAGAGAGCTTATCAATCTCTTAACAAAAACATACTTTTAGCCCCAACTCCCATATTGGAAGCCACTCACTCTTTTTCTGATCCATGGATGCACTTGCAATCCGTCTATTCAACTTGCCATGGAAACAATCCCGAGATCTTCCTATTTTCCATTTGGCGGAGTACACTATTGTGACCATTTAGCTCATCTTGATAGCCGGGGCTAACCCCCTCCTAGGGGTGAGCAAATGGTCTGGTTAACCGAAAACTGAACCATACCGTTAATTAGTTTGGTGTTTGGTTCAGTTTTCTTCTAAAAATTTTGGTTTCAGTTTTAAAACCGGACTGAAGTTTTTTAATTTAATCGGTTCAGTCTTTAGTATTTAATTTGATAACTTTGGTTATGAAAATCCTAAGCTGCCCTTACACGTTTACGCTAGGCGTGGGCGCAAATCTAGATTTGATTAGGATTTTCTTAAATTGCTGATTTGATTTGAAATCCAGATTTAATTAGGATTTTCTTAAATTGTTGATTTAAAATCCTGATTTAACTAGAATTTCCTTATATTGGTGATTTGATTTGAAATCTCGATTTGATTAGAATTTTCTCAAATTGCTGATTTGACTAGGATTTTCTTAGTTTGCTTATTTGCTTTGATTTGACTTTCCTTATTTACAGGATTCTATATATTTTTTCTTATTTTGATAAGATCCGTTGCTTAGTTTTGCTACTTTCCAGTTATTGGATTGTAAGCCTATAAATACAAGCTTGTAAGACAACATTAGGATGTCAAGAATGATTGAGAATTGAAGTAGTTTTCAGAATTTTCTACCTATCTTCTCTAAATGCTTATCCTAAATTTTCTCTTATCTTTGTTCTTCCATCTCTCTTCTTTCCCTTTTTCTTCTGTGTTGATTCTGCATCAATTTGGTATCAGAGCGAAACTACGATCCAAAGCTCTTGCCACCATCGGAATCGTCGATTGCCCTCGCCATCGCCATCATCAATTTCAGAAGGTGTCCATCATTCCTTCGTCGCCAGAATCCAAGCCTCCACCACTGATCATCAACTTATCGCCGTTCTTCGACCCTCGTCGCACTAGGAGGGCCCACTTTCTTTCCTCTCTGCTACCACCGTTGCTCCTCAAACTGACCCAAACTCAGATCCAGATCTGTATCCACAACCAAATCCAAATCCAACCCAGTTTAAGGCTCCAGATCCGAATCCGGCCAGCAAAAAAAAAAAAAAAAGAAAAGAGAGAAAGAATCTGCTTCAAGTAAGTATGCACTTTTAGATCCTTGGAACTCTGACAAAAGGTATGCTTTCTCCATACTTGAGATCTGTGACTAATTCCATGTTACCTGATAAACTAGCAATTTGCAAAGGAGTCCAAGTAAACCATTAAAACTTATTTGTCTCTCTTTTTATTCAAAATCCTACTTGCTTGCACCATATTCACTTAGATTTTTTTGGATTTCTTTATTCTACTTGTTCGCAAAAAAAAAAAAATTCGCATATCACTTCACATAGTTGCAGTCATTAATTTCATGATTTTCACAAGAACAACATAGCAATTGGAGGATTATCACTCATTGCAATTTGAGTCCAAAACCCAGCATTCATCTTTTTTACTCAAACTTCTCAAACCATACATTGTTGAGATTGAAATCACCATGACCATCCGAGACCGCTCCGATGCCCAGGATGAGTTGGATAAGCAGATCGATGACCTTGAACATAAAGCTGATACTTTCCAAACAACCATGGACCAATTTCGAGAAGAGATGATTAAATAGTTTTTCCAATTACAAATTGCTTTAGATAAACGTTACTCTAAGAGTAACTCTTCAGTTTCTCTCAATGTTGAGCATGTTGGTAGCACAAGTAATACGCATAATCCCATAGGGACTTCAGATGCTAACTCAAGTTTGCTACCTACTCCCGTCATTCCTCCATTGCACCATGTTAGGACTCCTACTGTCAAGGGAGGTAGAGCACCACACATTGAAAGGAGATTTGCCCCTGTTGCAAATCCCCCTCAAGTTAATTATCATAGACGACTCCCACCTAAGTTAGGACACAGAGAAGAAGAACCTTATCTAGAGGATGACCTAGGAGCCTACCCCAGGCCTCGAAATTTTCACGCTAAGCATCATGATGGAAATCATGAGAGACCGCAAAGGCACCACCACGATCAACAGAGACATTATCCTGATAATTTAGGGGATATCACTAAGAGGATAAAGGTTGAGGCTCCTAATTTTGATGGCAAACTAGATCTCAATACCTTCTTAGACCAGTTAGTAGATATGGAGGACTTCTTTGAGTGGTATGATATGATCGATAGTCAACGAGCTCATTTTGCCAAAATGAAGCTCATTGGCTCTACCAAGAGGTATTGGCATAGAGTGCAGATGAACCTAGTACATCTAGGATGAGATCCTATAGACTCGTCGGTTGAAATGAAAGAGAGATTGAGAGATAAGTACATCCCCACGTATTATGGAGCTCCGCTGATGGAATAAATGCTCACGCTTAGATAACTATCTTCCAGTGTGACTAAATATTTATCTAAATTTGAGGAGCTACTCACCAGATGTGATATTGATGAGCAACCATGGGTGTTGGTCACTCGATTTATCACTAGACTAAGGCCAAAAATTAAAAGAGAGGTTAGTCTCTATTCATCTAATTCTCCTGACGAGGCCTATCACAAGGCCTTAGAGATGGAGAAGTTCCACCAAATGTCCACTCAGAGGTAAACAACTTTCCAAGCCAGAGAGTCATCCCAGTCCAGAGTTACTAGAAGTACCTTCTCTAGCCCCATTGCTTTTAGGGGAAGTAGCAGTCTTGCTCAGAGAACCTCGACATATCAAAGTAGAGATGCCGATGTTACCAACCCTCACCATAATATCTCTAACATTGAGTGCCATAACTATCATGGTAAGGATCATATCGCAACTCGGTATCCTCATCGTACTCTGACTTTAGATCATGATACTGAAAACTTGCCAACTGAGGATGACATTCAAGATTTTGAGGCTGAGAAGCATGTCTCCGAGTACGAGGATGATAATGAGGAAGGACAAGGCAATGAAGATAAATTTTATAGGATCGTGAAGTGTATTTTGTCTGCCTCAATAAGCATCAATGAATGGAAGCGCACTTGCATTTTTCATACTTATGTGAAATATGGGGATACAGTGTGCAAAGTCATCATTGATGGAGGGAGTTGCATGAATGTAGTTTCAAAGTCAGCTCTTGGAAAACTGAAGTTGCAGTTTGAATCACATCCCCAGCCATTCTGAGTGGCATGGGTTGACAAGACTTCTTTGCCAATTATTGAGCGATGTTTAGTTCCCCTACAGATGGATGATTACTCGAATAAAATCTAGTGTGATGTCCTTCCTATGGATGTATCCCATGTCTTGTTAAGTCGACCCTGGTTATATGATCCAAATGTTGCTCCCTATGGGCGAGACAACACTTACGTGTTTAGGTTTAAAGGTAAAACCATACGGCTTCAGCCCACCAAACCCTCCGAATTGGATAAGAAGATGGCATATAGGACTCCAACACCTAGTAGCTCTTCGCATGCTTTGCGTTCTTCTAGTGCACCTAATTCGAGTCCTCCATCTTCTCAGCGAGTTGAAAAGAAATGCCTCCATCTTACGACTCATAGAGAATTTGAGAAAGAGAGCAAGAAGTTAGGCGTTATTTTAGCTTTGATAGCCAAAGAGGTTTCACAAGGACCGTCTCAGTCATAAGTTGACATTCCCCCAAAGGTCAACCAATTATTGCATGAATTTGAAGACGTGACACCTAAGGAAATTCTTAGCGAGTTACCACCTATGAGGGACATACAGCATGCTATTTGTTGGTGCAGAATCTGATTGACGTCGGATCGAACTGGAGTCGAGGAAGACGAGGTCACTACCGATGACCTGCAAAATAAAGTCCCGTCCAGAGTCAGTGGTGGTGGCTCCGGCAGAACCCTCCGACGATCAACTCAGCTCTTCTGGCTAACAGAAATGGAGTGCTCAGACAAGAATTTAGCAGAGTTTCGAGAAGGAGAAGAGAACTTAGAGAAAACATATCTGGAGGGTCCCTTTTTATAGACGGAGCTTGTTGTAACCATTCGGTGGTGGGCCGCTTGGGGCCACGTAGAGTTTGTTACGGAGAGAGGTGTCCGTTGTTGTGATGTAGCCGTTCGATAGTGGGCCGCTCGGAGCCACGTAAAGTTTGTTACGGAAAGTGATGTCCGTTGCCATGAAGTGGCTGTTCGTTGAGATTTAATAGTCGAAGTTCGGAGGAAGAAAGTGTTGGATGGTGAAGAGCTTTGACATACATCAATTTCAGAGGAGTTCGAACTCCTAAAGAAAATATGGCTAGAAGGGATCATCCGAAAAAAATGCTAGCTGAACTCTGAAAGTAATCCACCAGAGAAATCCGACTGAAAGAAAAGTCCGAAGGAAGTTCGGCTCCTGGAGAAACTTGACTGAAGGAGAAATCCGAAAGGAGTTCGGCTCTTGGAGGAATCCGACTGAAGGAGAGGTCCGAAAGGAGTTTGGCTCCTGTAGAAATCCGACTGAAGAAGAAGTTGGGGAGGAGTTCGGCTCCTATAGGAATCCGACTGAAGGAGAGATCCGGAAGAAGTTCAGCTCCTGTAGAAATCCGATTGAAGAAGAGGTCCGGAAGGAGTTCGGTTCCTATAGGCACCCAACTGAAGGAGAAGTAAGAGAGGAGTTCGGCTCCTGTAGGCATCCGACTGAAAGAGAGATCCGGAAGGAATTCGGTTCCTGGAGGAGTCCGACTGAGGGTGAAGTCCGGAAGGAGTTCGGCTCCTGTAGGCATCCAACTGAAGAAGGGAGGAGTTCGGCTCCTGGAGGAGTTCGATCGCTTGAGGGAGAATTCTCAATTGAAGCTCTTTCGTGATTACCGATTGCATTAGGCTAAGCATCAGACTGGACTTTGACGGGAGCGAAATTTATCCCCAACAATAGTTCCTCCATTTTCGAGTTCGAAATTCGAAGAGAGTATAAAAAAAACGACTGCCGAAGTCCTTTTCTGGACTCTACACCGTTGAGGTTGAAGCTCGGGGGAAGATCTTATCTCCAGCCGAGGTTGACGTTGAGTTTGAAGCTCGGGGGAGATCTTATCTCCGACCGAGATTGACGTTGAGTTTGAAGCTCGGAAGAGATCTTATCTCCAGCCGAGGTTTAAAGTTTGAAGTTGAAATTGAAGCTCGGGGGTGATCTTATCTCCAGCCAAGGTTGAAATTGAAGTTGAAGCTCGGAGAAAATCTTATCTCCAATCGAGGTTGAAGTTGAAATTGAAGGAGATCTTTATCTTCTGTTGACGTCAAAACTCGAGGAAGATCTTATCTCCAGTCGAGGTTGAAGTTGAAGTTGAAGGAGATCTTATCTCCTATTGACCGTCGAAGCTCGGAGGAAATCTTATCTCCAACCAAGATTGAAGGAGATCTTATCTCCTATTGACGTAGAAGCTCGAAGGAGATCTTATCTCCAGCTGAAGTTGAAGTTGAAGTTGAAGAAGATCTTATCTCCTGTTGACGTGGAAGCTCGAGGGAGATCTTATCTTTAGCCGAGGTTGAAGAAAATCTTATCTCTTATTGACGTAGAAGCTCGGAGGAGATCTTATCTCTAATCGAGGTTGAAGGAGATCTTATCTCCTATTATTGTCGGGCACAATGAGACCGTTGTCGGAGCCTCTTCTCTCATTTCGTCTAAAATGAACGAGGCCTTCAACTTTGCTCACGTTAAGACGAGGTTCTTCTCGTGTTCCTAACGAGCTGTGGAGGCGCATAAGGACCGTTGTCGGAGCCTCTCCTCCATCTCGTCTAAAATGAACGAGGCCTTCGACTTTGCTCGCGTTAGGACGAGGTTCTCCTCCTGTTCCTAACGGACTGTGAAGACGCATAAGGGCCGTTGTCAGGACCTCTCCCCCATCTCGTCTAAAATGAATGAGGCCTTCGACTTTGCTCGCATTAGGACGAGATTCTCCTCCTATTCCTAACGGACTGTGGGGGCACATAAGGGCCATTATCAGAGCCTCTCCCTCCATCTCGTCTAAAATGAAAGAGGCCTTCGATTTTGCTCGCGTTAGGACGAGGTTCTTCTTCTATTCCTAACGGACTGTGGGGGCACATAAGGGCCATTATCAGGGCCTCTCCCCCCATCTCATTTAAAATGAACGAAGCCTTCGACTTGCTCATGTTAGGACGAGGTTCTCCTCCTGCTCCTAACATGGCCACTATTGATTGCTTCTTCCTTGTCATCACATAGTTTTTGCACCAAGAAACAATAATATTGAAATAGAGAAATTTTATTGAAGAAAAATTACTGATAGTATATCCTCAGATTTTCTGAATTCAAAGATCGTGGGAGCGTTCTTCCTCCGAGCTCCTTCAAGCGATAAGTTCCGAGCCGGACGACCTCTTCTATTTCATATGGACCTTCCCAATTCGGGGCAAGCTTCCTCGGACTCTAAGGCTAAGAGATGGCGGCTCACCGAAGTACTAAGCCCTCCAGAGACAGTGTTGATGATGCCGAGAGGCAGTCGATCTTCTTGTTGTTCCTCCCTCACTGATGGTTCTGACTGCGGCAACGCCCTTGGCCAATCTACTTTTTCTTCAGACCGACGTCTGTGGAGCATTGAGAGGGACGTAGCTGTGAAACCTCCTAGGGGAACTTCTTCACGCCCTTCTGTCAGGGCTTCTTTGATGACGAGCTCAAACAGGAGTTCGAACTCGCTCGCGCTCGGGGGGAGTCCGGGAGCGCGACCGAACTTCATTCGGCCTTCTACCAGCGATGCTGAAGAATTTCATTCGATCCTCCCTGATATTCATCAGGAAATCTAAACTTCAGCACAGACGTTGGCTGCTGATGAAGTGAGCTGCAAACTGATGGCTCATCAAATCAAAGAAAAAGATCGTACCCAGCTTCAATGCCAAATATCAGTTTCTTACTGCTCCCTTCAAGGTAGACGAAAAAGTTCGACATAAGATGGCGTCTGGTGCACCATGGAGCAGCATCATAGTTCGGAAGATTTTTAGATGATCGATCGGATCAGAGGTTCCGTCGTAGCTTTCAAATCGAGGAAAGCTCGAAGTTCGACGAAATGGGCTCTTGCATAATTCGGAAAGAGAAAGAAAGATCGGTGCGGACGTCGTCATGGTGAGCTGGGGCGACGTGGTCGAGCTCCTCAATCCGCCGATCCATCTTCCGCAGTTCTGATCGAGGACGTCATCTCGATCGCAGATCTTAGAAGGCTGCCGGTTGTAGATGGGAAAAGTTTCTTCCGAAGAAAAATCACGATCCAAACAAGGATCCTCTGCTCTCTGTTTTCTCTTTCCAAGGACGATGGGTATGCTAGCCCAAGTGCTCTTCCTTGAGATCGATTCCTGACATTTTGATGGCGGATTTTCCGACAGAATCACCGTCGGAGGCTGCCGCATGGCCTGCACCATCTCGGTGAGGCTCTGAATCCACTGCATCAGTGGATTAAACTGCTCCAGATCTACCATGACCGTCGATGGAGGTGGTGGTTGAAGCACCGACGCTAGAGCCAGAACAGGCGGATCTGGTGGTAGAAGCGGTAGATCTCCAGATAGTCGCCTTTTTTGGAGGCATTTCTCGAGATTGAGGAAGATGATGGAGATGAACCTTGAAGAAGAAGGTCGACAGGATCGACTGAGCACTTTTTTAAGAACAAAGGTACCTCAGGAACAGAGAGCCCTTTCTTTAGCGCCAATTTTGTTGGTGCAGAATCTGGTTGATGCCGAATCGAGCTGGAGTTGAGAAAGACGAGGTCGCCGTCGGTGATCTGCAAAACAAAATTCCGTCTGGAGTCGGTGGTGGTGGCTCCGGCAGGACCCTCCGACGATCAAGTCAGCTCTTCTGGTCAACAGAAATGGAGTATTCGGGCAAGAATTCAGTAGAATTTCAGGAAGAAGAAGAGAGATTAAAGAAAATGTATCTGGAGGATCCTTTTTATAGACGGAGCTTGTCGTACCGTCCGGTGGTGGGCCACTCAGAGCCACGTAGAGTTTGTTACAGAGAGAGATATCCATTGTTGTGATGTGGCTGTTCGATAGTGGGTCGCTCGAGGCCACGTAGAGTTTGTTATGGAGAGTGATGTCCATTGCCATGAAGTGGCCATTCATTGAGATTTAATAGTCGAAGTTTGGAGGAAGAAGATGTTGGATGGTGAAAAGCTTTGACATACATTAATTCCAAAGTTCGGACTCCTAAAAAAAATACGACTAGAAGAGATCATTCGGAAAGAATACTAGTTGAACTCTGAAAGTAATCTACTGAAGGAATCCGACTGAAGGAGAAGTCCGGAGGGAGTTCAGCTCCTGAAGGAACTTGACTGAAGGAGAAATCCGGAAGGAGTCCGACTGAAGGAAAGGTCCAAAAGGAGTTCGGCTCCTGTAGAAATCCGACTGAAGGAGAAATCTGAGAGGAGTTCGGCTCCTGTAGAAATCCGACTGAAGGAGAGGTTCAGAAGGAGTTCGGCTCCTGTAGGCAACCCAACTGAAGGAGAAGGGAGGAGTTCGGCTCCTGTAGGTATCCGACTGAAAAAGAGATCCAAAAGAAGTTCGACTCCTGAAGGAGTCCGACTGAGGGTGAAGTCCGGGAGGAGTTTGGCTCCTGTAGGCACCCAACTAAAGGAGAAGGGAGGAGTTCGGCCGCTGGAGAGAGAATTTTCGATTGAAGCTCTTCTGTGATTACCAGTTACATTAGACTAAGCATCAGACTGGACTTTGGCGGGAGCGGAATTTATCCCCAACACTATTGATCTTGTCCTAGGATCCCAATTGCCCAATTTGCCTTATTATAGGATGAACCCCAAAGAAAGGGCAGAAATCAATTGACAAGTTGATGAATTTTTGGAGAAAAGCTTTGTTCAGCCTAGTCTTAGTCCCTGTGCTGTTCCTGCTCTTTTTACTATTGAAAAGGATGGCTCTTGGCCGATGTGTGTTGATAGCCATGCCATCAACAAGATCACCATCAAGTATATGTTTCCCATCCCTAGGTTGGAGGATATGCTAGACCTTTTGGTCAAGGCTAAATGGTTCACCAAGATTGATTTGCGCCAGGGATACCACCAAATCCGAATTAGACCGAGAGATGAGTGGAAGACTGCCTTCAAAACTCGAGATGGTTTATATGAGTGGTTAATCATGCCTTTTTGATTATCTAATGCTCCTAGTACTTTCATGAGGGTTATGACTCAGGTTTTAAAGCCATTCATAGGTAAGTTCTTAATGGCACATTTTGATGACCTCCTGATTTATAGTAAGACCAAAGAAGAGCATTTAAGTCACATTCATCAAGTCTTCTTGACATTAAAAGCAGAAAAGTTATATATCAACCTCAAGAAATGCTCTTTCATGCAGACTCAGGTTGTCTTTTTAGGATTTATTGTCACGGCTCAAGGCATTGCAGCTGATCCCGAGAAAGTTAGAGCTCTTAGAGAGTGGCCCGAGCCAAAGACTCTTTCTGAGGCTCGTAGTTTTCATGGGTTGGCCACCTTTTATAGGTGATTCATTAAGAGTTTTAGTACCATTATGGCTCCCATAATTGATAGCATAAAAAAAGAGGAGCTCAAATGGACCAACACTGCACGCATAGCCTTTAAGGAGATCAAGCAAAAGATGACTGAGGCACCAGTTCTGAGAGATCCTAACTTTTCTAAACTCTTTGAGGTTGCCTGTGATGCATCTGGAGTAGGCATTCGAGGTGTCTTGAGTCAAGAAGGACATCCGATTGCAAATTTCAACGAAAAACTCAATGAATCTAAGCAAAGGTATTCCACCTATGACAACGAGTTTTATGTTGTTGTGCAGTCCCTGAGGTACTGGAGGTACTACTTGTTATCCCAAGAATTTGTGTTGTACTCCGACCATCATGCACTCAAGCACGTGAACTCACAGAAAAAGTTGAGTGCCAGACATACCCGATGGATTGAGTTTCTCCAGGAGTATACATTTGTTCTTAACCATCATCCAGGAGTTGAGAACAAGCCATGTGATGCACTAAGTCGAGTGATACATCTCTTGCATAGTATGATAGCTCAAGTGGTAGGGTTTGAGAGATTGAAAAATGAGTACACCACTTGTCCTGATTTTAAACTTATATATCAAGAGATCATGGATGGTAATCGTCGTGGCCATGTAGAGATCATGGATGGTAATCGTCGTGGCCATGTAGATTTTCTCATCTAAGGTGTTTACTTGTTTAGGGGTTTTAGATTGTGCATTCCTTGCAATTCATTTAGAGATTTTATTATTTAGGAGTTGCATGCTGGTGGCCTCATTGGTCATTTTAGGCGTGATAAGACTATAGCCATATTAGAGGATCAATTTTGTTGGCCCTCTTTAAAGAAAGATGTTGCTCGGATTGTGTCCCAGTGTTGCACTTGTCAACACTTGTCAGTTAGCTAAGGCTAAAAAAAAAATACTAGTTTGTACACACCATTGCCTATTCCACACACACCTTAGCAATATCTTAGCATGGACTTTATTCTCGGATTGCCTAGGACTGTTAGAGGTCATGATTCCATTTTAGTTATTATGGATAGATTTTCTAAGATGGCTCATTTCATATCTTGTGCAAAGACAATGATGCCTCACATGTGGCTATGTTGTTCTTTCGCGAGATTATTCGACTACATGGTTTGCCTTCTTCCATAGTATCTAATAGGGATGTCAAGTTTGTAAGCTATTTTTGGAAGACACTTTGGAGTTGTTTGGGACAACAATGAAGTTCTCATCTGCTTTCCATCTCCAGACTGATGGACAGACTGAGGTTGTTAATCGTAGTCTAGGAGATTTGCTTAGATGCCTTGTGGGAGAAAAATTAGAAAACTGGGACTTGTTGTTATCTAGTGCTGAGTTTGCTTACAACAACTCTGTTAATAGGTTCATTGGTAAGTCTCTTTTTCAGATTGTCCATGGTTTAGCCCCTCGCCAGCTCATTGACCTTGTGCCCTGACCCATGATTTTCATCCTTCTGAATCTACAGACTCCTTTGCTTACCATATTCCAAACCTTCATGCTGAAATCAGATCTAAGATTGCAATAAGTAATGAAACTTATAAACTTGCTATTGATGTTCACCGTAGAAATCAAAATTTTAATGAAGTAGATTATATAATGGTGCGTGTACGTCCTGAGCATTACCCTAAACATTCTTTCAAGAAATTGCATGCTAGAGCTTCTGGATCTTTTCATGTCATTCGTAAATTAGGACCTAATGCTTATTTGCTTGATTTACCTTCTGATATGACTATTAGTCCTGTTTTCAATATGGAGGATTTGTTTTCTTATTGAGGTACTTTTGAGCCTCCCAAATTGTCTACAGGTATTCCTATAGCTGGAGGTCGGACTTCTTTTGCGCCCATCCCTAAACTTCCGTCAGTTCATCAATTAGCCTGAGAGCATATTGAGAGTGTCATTGAGAATGAGATTGTGGGTTCAACGCATGGTAGATTCCAGCACTACCTAGTGCATTGGAAGGGATGTCCTATCTCTGATGCTACTTGGATTACTGAGGAGTTTCATCGCTTTAATCTTGATTTTTTTGGAGTCATCCCAACATCATAACTCATCGGAGTCGAGTTCTCTTCAGCCGAGAAGAAATGATGGAAATCCTAAGCCGCCCTTACGCATTTATGCTAGGCATGGGCGCAAATCCAAATTTAATTAGAATTTTCTTAAATTGTTGATTTGATTTAAAATCTTGATTTGACTAGGATTTTTTTATATTGGTGATTTGATTTGAAATTCTGATTTAATTAGGATTTTTTTAAATTGTTGATTTGAGACTAGGATTTTCTTATATTAGTGATTTGATTTGAAATTCTGATTTGATTAGGATTTCCTCAAATTGCTAATTTGACTAGGATTTTCTTAGTTTGCTTATTTGCCTTGATTTGGCTTTCCTTATTTACAGGATTCTATATGTATTTTCTTATTTTGTTAAGATGTGTTGCTTAGTTTTGCTACTTTCCAGTTATGAGATTGTAAGCCTATAAAACTTATAAGACATCATTAGGATGTCAAGAATGATTGAGAATGAAAGTAATTTTCAGAATTTTCTACCATCTTCTCAGAGTGCTTATCCTAAATTTCTTCTCTTATCTTTTCTCTTCCATTTATCTTCTTCTCCTTCTTCTTCTGTGTTGGTTCTGCATCATTCAGTTAATCGAAAACCAAAAATTTATTGGTAGATTACAAAGAACTTAAGGTAATTTTATTGAATTGAACTTTTTTTTAAATGATTTGTTGTTTATTTGAATTTGAATAACAATATTGAGCCCAAGTGCAATTCTGCAGCCCAAATAATGAAATTATTAAAGAACTTAATAAGCCCAAACCAAAACCAAAAGCCCGGAAAGCCCAAAATAAAATTACCAAACTGAACTAAACCAAAATTATTTCAGTTTGGTTTGTTCGGTTTTAGACTACTTCGGTTCAATTTTTGGTTCTATAAAATGCAAATTTGGAAGTTCTATTTTTCAGAACTTCGGTTTGGTTTGAACCAAAAAATCGAATGCACACCCCTACCTCTCCGAGCATGTCTAGGGAACAATTCTAAAAAATGATCAAAGAGTGGGCATTCGTACTTTGGTGAGTCATCAAGAGCCAAAGCTGGGACCGGGATAGAGAGATTTATATAGGCTTTGTGAAGAAAAGATGGAGATAGGACTCGCCACAGAAACGATGGAACCCACTATTTTTTTTATTTGGTATCGTTAGAACTTCTTATTTCAATGCACTCTTTTTCATGAATGAAATGCAGCAACATTTATAGCAAAATCATCAAAATTCCTCATCAAAGGAAAGATTCTCATCTATCCATCCTGTCATATCTGAATCTAGAGTCAGCAAACCAACCAAGTATAATTCCTTTGCTCTTTTCCTCCATAGGCCATCTTAAACATTCCCCCTATATATAAGCATTAACCGATGTAAACACTGATATGACCCATTACAGCACAGCACCTGGATTTTAAACAAAACCAACAAAGACAAACACCAGAATTTCAATCCAAGAATGTGTTTATGAATCCAATATAATTGCAAGATCGAAGCAGTATCAATAGCATTCACCATGGGCCACTCGCTATCATTCTCAAATCATCATTAAAGATGGAAAATGTGAATATTTTCAGCTTCACACGCGCGCACACAAAGAAAAAAATCCTATCCAAAAACAGAGACAATTGAACACACTAGCAAAGTGTCTACTGCCCTTTATCAGGATATTCTGGGTATAGAAAGACAATGAAGGTATAATACGACTAACCGATGGATTTTAAGAAAAAATAGGACACCACGTTCCAGCATGCATGGGGATATGAGATTAAGAGCTTTATCAAGCCCTTCAGCAAGCAATAACCCCTTAAGCAAACATTTTAAATTTATGGTTTTTGCTTCTCTTTCCTTTAAGTATTCTTAACAGATAAAAGTGAGGTGCACAAACAAGAAAAGATTTTCAACATTTTATTGGTTGAAGACAGAAAAAAGGGGTCCCAAGCATATCCACAATATTCCAAAAGCTACAAAAATAGAATAAACAAACGGCACATAGAGGTCAGAAGATGATTGATACAAGACAACCCTGTCCATTCCTGAAGCTCTCTGCAAGACAAGCACCTCCTTGATGACAATGACTAAGGAAAAGCTTTGATCTTTCAAAACATAATCAGATTCCAAACTCTCTGATTATATAAGCCACAATTCATTAGCAAGGCCATGCATTCTATTTTATCCATACTACAGCAGCTGTTACAAGATAACCAGAGGATTAACTGCATAAACTTGTAACTAAGCTTCACACGAACCCAAGAAATCATTACTTCATCATGACTGTGGCAATCATCCAGGATGATACTTCGGCTAGCATAAGCTCCTCACAATAAGCTAGCAGTTGATTCCTAACTAAGGTCATGCCCTTCATCATCGTCAGCTTCTGCAGGATATTTTCCACTAGATTGACCGATATTTATAGGTCTCTTCTGCTTCTTTATCCATCAACTGGGTTTGGGTTCTCTAGTTAAGAAGCTTGTTGTGGCCTTTTTGCACATCAGCAAACCAAGGTTAAAACTACTTCACATCATCCATGAAACTTATAAGCTTCCTCAAGTGTACAAAGTACTATGCACAAAGATCTTCCATTTTAGCATTTTTTTTCTACTTAGCTCATCTTCATGCATATGCACTAAATAGCTAATCTTGTCTTAAAAGAATTTTGCTTACGCCTCACCAGCATAAAAAAACAAAAGATTCTCTAAAAGCACAATGCTTTATCAACCCCATCACCCTGATTCTGTCAAACTAGTTTTTCGTCTTGATAAACACAACATAGTAATACGCTTATGTATGTGTCTACACAATATAAAAACTTCCCATAACGTTTAGAAAGCAGATCATCTAACAATGCCTTTCAAAGGTTAATGACAAGTCTGACATTATAAACGTATTTGCCAAGCTCTCTTTTGGTCATGCAAGATCCTTCTTATTGATTATCATCAGTAAGTTCTAATATATGTCTTCATGTGGTCCATGTGCTATCGGGTACTAGTTGCATCATAGGTTTCTTAAAAGAGTTTTGGTGAATTGACAGAATGAGAGTTTGTACCACACACTCCATTTGGAAACAAAGGAATCATGACATACTACAATAAAGGGACAGCAGGTCTATGCTATTACTAAGAGATCAACTGTTTTCCTCGTGTTATCTTGGAAGCGCATATACAGCATGATCATCAACTACCAGTTGATGATGAACTTTGCAAAACAGCCTTTATTGAAAAAATGAAGCAGAACAACAAGTGTCCATGTAATTAAGATTTACAAATGCTAAAAACAACACTATTATTGGGGATAAATCCCTCTCCCGCTCCAGCCAAAGTTCAGTCTGATGCTTAGCCTAATGCAACCGGTAATCACGGAAAAGCTTCAATCGAAAATTCTCCCTCCAGCGGTTGAACCCCAGCCGATCTCCTCCAGCGGCCGAACTCATTCAGTAGCCGAACTCCTCCAGCGGCCGAACCCAGCTGAACTCTTTTAACGGCCGATCTCCTCCAGCGGCCAAACCCCAGCCGAACTCCTTTAACGGCCGAACTCCTTTCGGACTTCAACCGAACTCCTCCCAGACTTCTTCATCAGTCAGGCCCCTCCAGCGGCCGAACTCCTTCCGGATTTCTCCTTCATTCGAATTCCTCCAGGAGCCGAACTCCTTCCGGACTTCTCCTTCAGTTGGATTCCTACATAAGCTGAACTCCTCCCAGATTTCTTCTTCATTCGGATCCCTCTAGGAGCCAAACTCCTTCCGAATTTCTCCTTCAATCCAATTCCTCTAGGAGCCGAACTCCTTCCTGACTTCTCCTTCAGTCTAATTCCTCCAGGAGCCGAAATCCTTCTGGATTTCTCCTTCAATCAAGTTCCCTTTAGGAGTCCGAACTCCTCTGAAATTGATGTATGTAAAAACTCTTTACCAATCAATGCCTGCTTTCTCCGAACTTCAACTATTAAATCTCAACGAACGGCCACATCATGGCAACGGACACCTCTCTCCGTAACAACCTCTACGTGGCCCCGAGCGGCCCACTACCAGACGGTTACGGTCGTTACTATCAATCTGCTATAGACTCCGTCTATAAAAGAGACCCTCCAGATACGTTTTCTCTAAGCTATCTTCTTCTTCCCGAAACTCTGTTGAATTTTTGCCTGAGCACTCCATTTCTGTTGGCCAGAAGAGCTGACTTGATCGTCGGAGGGTCCTGTCGGAGTCACCACCACCGACTCCGGGCGGGACTTTGTTTTGCAGGTCACCGACGGCGACCTCTTCCTCCTTGACTCCAGCTCGATCCGGCATCGACCAGATTCTGCACCAAAAGAATTGGCGCTAGAGGAAGGGCCCTCTATTCCTGATGTACCCTTGTTCTTAAAGGAGTGCTCAGCCAACCCTTTGGATCTTCTTCTCCAAGGTCCATCTCCATCCTCTCCCTCAATCCCAAGAAATGCCTCCAAAGAAGACTATCCGAAGATCTACCGCTTCTGCCGCCACATCTGGGCCAGATCCGTCCGTCCCTACTCCATCGCCGGCACTTCAATCTCCTCCTCCACCGACGGCTACGGTAGATCCGGAGCAGTTCAACCTGCTGATGCAACAGGTTCAGGGCCTCACCGAGATGGTGCAGGCCATGCGGAAGCCTCCGGTGGCGATTCCGCCAAGAAATCCACCATCATGATGTCAGAAACCGACCCCAAGGAAGAGCACTTGGGCTAGCATACCCATTGCCTTTGGGAAGGAGAAACAGAGAGCAGAGGATCCTTATTCGAATCGTGATTCTTCTCCGAAAGAAACCTTCCCCATCTACAGCCGGAAGCCTTCCAAGGTCTGCGATCGAGATGACGTCCTCGATTAGAAACTGTGGGGGATGGATCGGCAGATTGAAGAGTTCGGCCACGTCGCCCCGGCTCACCATGATGACATCTGCACCGATCTCCCTTTCTCTCCCCAAATTATGCAAAAGCCCGTTCCGCCAAACTTCGAGCTTCCCTCGGTTTGAAAGCTACAATGGAATCTCTGATCCGATCGATCACCTGGAGGCCTTTCGGACTATGATGCTGCTCCATGGCGCATCAGACGCCATCTTATGCCGAGCTTTTTCGTCTACCTTGAAGGGAGCAGCAAGAAACTGGTACTCGGCATTAAAGCCAGGTACGATCTTCTCCTTTGACCTGATGAGTCATCAGTTTGCGGCTCACTTCATCAGCAGCCGACGTCCGTGCCGAGGTTCGGATTCCCTAATGAATATCAGGGAGGACCGAATGAAATTCTTCAGCATCGCTGGTAAAAGGCCGAATGAAGTTCAGTCGCGCTCTCAGACTCCTCCCGAGCATGAGCGAGTCCAAACTCCTCCCCGAGCTCGTCATCAAAGAAACCCTGATAGAAGGGCACGAAGAAGTCCACCCCAGAAGGTTTCACAACTACGCCCTCCTCAATGCTCCATAGACGTCGGCCTGAAGCAAGAGAAGATCGGCCAAGAGCGCTACCGCAGCTAGAACCACCAATGAGGAAGGAACAACAAGAAGATCGACCGCCTCTCGACATCATCAATACTATCTCTAGGGGACTTAGTACTTCGACGAGCCACCATCTCTCAGCCTTAGAGCTAGGGGAAGCTTGTCCCAAATTAGGAAGGCCCGTATAAAGTAGAGGAGGTCGTCCGTCTCGAAACTTATCGCTTAAAGAAGCTCGGAGGAACAATGCTCCCACGACCTTGAAACTTAGAGAATCTGAGAATGTACTGCTAGTAATTTTCCTTCAATAAAACTCCTCCATTTCAACATTATTTTTCTCGATGTAAAAACTATGTGACGACAAGGAAGAAGCAATCAATAGTAGCCATGTTAGGAACAGGAGGAGAACATCGTCCTAACATGAGCAAGTCGAAGGTCTCGTTCATTTTAGACGAGATAAGGGGAGAGGCCCTGACAATGGCCCTTATATGCCCCTACAGCCCATTAGGAACAAGAGAAAAACCTCATCCTAACGCGAGCAAAGTCGAAAGCCTCATTCATTTTAGACGAGATGAGGGGAGAGGCCCTGACAACGGCCCTTATGTGCCCCTACAGCCCGTTAGAAACAGGAGAACCTTGTCTAACGCGAGCAAAGTTGAAGGCCTCGTTCATTTTAGACGAGATGAGGGAAGAAGCCCGGACAACGGTCCTTATGTGTCCCTACAGCCCGTTAGGAATAGGAGAACCTCATCCTAACATGAGCAAAGTCGAAGACCTCGTTCATTTTAGACGAAATGGGGGGAGAGGTCCTGACAACGGCCCTTATGTGCCCCTACAGTCCGTTAGAAACTGGAGGAGAACCTCGTCCTAATGTGAGCAAAATCGAAGGCCTTGTTCATTTTAGACGAGGTGAGAAGAGGAGATAAGATCTCCCCCGAGCTTCAAACTACAATGTCAACAGAAAAAAAGATCTCCTTCAACCTCAGCTGGAGATAAGATCTCCCCCGAGCTTCTACATCAACAGGAGATAAGATCTTCTTCAACTTCAACTTCAACCTCGACCTGAGATAAGATCTCCTCCGAGCTTCTACGTCAATAGGAGATAAGATCTCCTTCAACCTCGACTGAAGATAAAATCTCCCCCGAGCTTCAACGTCTACGTCAACGGAAGATAAGATCTCCTTCAACCTCGACCGGAGATAAGATCTCCCCCGAGCTCCAACCCTTCAACAGAAGATAAGATCTCCTTCAACCTCGGTTGGAGATAAAATCTCCTCCGAGCTTCAACTTCAACTTCAACTTCAACCTCGACAGGAGATAAGATCTCCCCCGAGCTTTAACTTCAACTTCAACTTCAACCTCGGCTGAAGATAAGATCTCCTCCGAGCTTCAACTTCAACGTCAACCTCGACTGAAGATAAGATCTCCCTCCGAGCTTCAACCTCAACGGTGTAGAGCCCGAAAAAGGACTTCAACAGTCGCTTTTTTATACCCCCTTCCTTCGAATTTCGAATTCGAAAGTGGGGAGACTATTGTTGGAGATAAATCCCGCTCCCGCTGAAGTTCAGTCTGATGCTTAGCCTAATGCAACCAATAATCACGGAAGAGCTTTATTCGAAAATTCTTCCTTTAACGATCGAACCCCAGCCGATCTCCTCCAGCAATCGAACTCATTCAGTAGCCGAACTCCTCCAGCGGCCGAATCCAGCCGAACTCCTTTAACGGCCGAACCCCAACCGATCTCCTCCAGCGGCCGAATCCCAACCGAACTCTTTTAACAGCTGAACTTCTTTCAGACTTCAACCGAACTCCTCCCAAACTTCTTCATCAGTCGGGCCCCTCCAACGGCCGAACTCCTTCCGAATTTCTCCTTCATTCGGATTCCTTCAAGAGCCGAACTCCTTTCAAACTTCTCCTTCAGTCGGATTCCTACAGAAGCCGAACTCCTAGATTTCTCCTTCATTTGGATTCCTCCAGAAGCCGAACTTCTTTCGAATTTTTCCTTCAATCCAGTTCCTCCAGGAGCCGAACTCCTTTTGGACTTCTCCTTCAGTCTGATTCCTCTAGGAGCCAAACTCCTTCTGGATTTCTTCTTCAGTCAATTTTTCTTTAGGAGTCCGAACTCCTCTGAAATTGATGTATGTCAAAGCTCTTCACCAACCAACGCCTGCTTCCTTCGAATTTCAACTATTAAATCTTAACGAACGGCCACATCATGGCAACGGACACCTCTCTCCGTAACAAACTCCAAGTGGCCCCGAGCGGCCCACCATCGAACGATTACGGCCGTCACTATCAATCTGCTACAAGCTCCATCTATAAAAAAAATCCTCAAGATATATTTTCTCTAAGCTATCTTCTCCTTCCCAAAACTCTGCTGAATTCTTGTCTGAGCACTCCATTTCTGTTGGCCAGTAGAGCTGACTTGATCGTCGGAGGATCCTGCCGGAGCCACCACCACCGACTCTGAACGGGACTTTGTTTTGCAGGTCACCGGCGGCGACCTCTTCCTCTTTGACTCCAGCTCGATTCGGTGTCGACCGAATTCTGCACCAACAACTAATATTCAAGCTTGTTCCTACACTTTCTTTCTGAAGATTATATGGATCTATTAGGGCATACAATTGCATGCTCTAAACTTTCAATCAGTGAACATTAATCCATTATCATATTTTTATATTATTTCCGGCACATGAATCTGTTTCAAAGGTAGTAACATATACACTTCAAGAGAAGCAAAAAGGCAGGAACATATATACTTCAAAAGAAGTAAACTGAACTACCAACAACGGCCCACAAGGAAGCCAAGATGTCCATTTCACGAAAGGATTCTATAAACATCTAATCCATGAACAAAAACAATATTCCACATTGTCCAAAAACTACCAGACACTTACCAAGAACAGTACTCGCGCAACGGTGGCCTGAACCAGCTGTTGAAGCAGAACACCCTTGACCACCGACGACATTGACACCAAATTCTTCTGCTCCTCTTCTTTCCTCGTGTGCAGTCGATACTGGTCCAAAGGCGGCAAGAGCTGATACATTCCAGCGTAGATCCAATAAACTACAATCGGCGCAAATGTGCCCATCAACTCATCACTGATATAACCTTCCCAAAAAACCATTTTCACCGAACGCCAAGCCCAAACAAATATAAACTTTTGATGAGAAAACTCAAAATCAGCTGTTCTACAAGTCAAATCCAAAACAGTACCGAAGATAAGATCAAACAACCATGCCAGTGTTTCTCCAATTTCTGCCAAACCGGTCGCAGATCTAGGGCAAATCAGAGCTCCATTTCAAAATTCCAACTGAAGAAGGGGAGAACTCGGAATGGCACTTGTTCTCGGATCCAAAACGCGATTTTGGGCAACCAGGAAATGAAAAGCCGGAAACTTTCGGCGGCTCAGAGGCAACATCTGCATCCGATCTTTGGCGGAGAAATGAGGCGAAAAAAATCAAATTTTGAGCCCCCGAACGCGGAAAGGAAGAAGAATTCCGTTTGAAATTTTCCAGAAACCGCCTCCGATTTCGAATCTATGGAGGATCGAAGCGGGGTTTTCAAGGGTTTGGAAGGCCAAAGAAAGACTGCCCCTTTCCCTTCTCCTGCATCTTTTCTTCCCCTTCCGTTGGGCCTATAGGGGATTGAAAACGGCGTTCAGCCTTTAAGAGAGAGAAATAGTTGTCTTCCTTTTTTTTTTTAAGAATTAAATTTATTTTATAACAAAATCAATATTTAATCCTTAATTGTTCTTAAATACACCATAGCTAAATTGATCTAGAGAAGCTAGGCCAGCCCCTGGTTTCTATTTTATAGACGTGCTTGGCTGTTAATCATTTGTTTTATTTTTATCCTCTTTGTCGTAACTGGGATATAGTCGGTGGTGTATTGCTATAATTTTTAAACGATCTCTCTCTCTCTCTCTTCCTTGATTGATGTTTCTTTTATCTCTTTCCAGTTGGTTCGTTCTGCTCTTTCTCTGGCCAGCAGGATTCTTGTTGGCCTTAATCACCAGTTGCATGACATGGTCGGCTGGTAGCTTTGGTTGCTGTTAACGTAGTTGTCACTGGTAGCCACTTCATAGGATGGTCCCGAGGAATATTTGAACAACTTTGGGAAGCAAGTGGTCCAACTGCCACAATTTATGGTGCAACCAAGTTATCGTCAAGGTTGTATAGTTCGATGCAGTTTATAAATTGGTCGGACGGACTAAGGTAGTGCTTCGTTACATATATAGTAATTCACCCCAGATCCCAAATGGGTTCAGGTTGCATCTTTGGCAATGGAACACACTTTGCACTATTTCCAAAGTACAACATCAGCTCCATAATTTATGCTGCAGATGGAGGGGAGAGATTTGATGCCCTTGGAAAGTTGTGCAACAGGCGATCAAATGGTTGATGTTGTGAAACAACATCAATCATTCTTTCGTGCCAAAATACAACCGGAACCCTTAACAAATGAGCTCACTGTTGGAGAAGAACCATCTGAAAGCTTAGGGTAAAAAGCTGCTACATTGTCCAAGAAGGAAAACTCTTTCGTACAGATAGACACCACCAACTTCATGAATTAAATATTTACTTATTGCGATGCAGATGTTTGAATACACTCAACCATAATTATCAGATGAACCATGCAGCTTCAAAAAATTCTGGCGAAGACGGTGAACACTGCAAGTAATGGCAATTTCCATAAGATTCTAAACAATTTATTTGATGAAATCCCTATTGTAGAAACACTTGGAAATCTACCGAACAGACCAAATTATGACATTACCAATTTTAATTTTTAAACAGCAGTAAACAAACATTCAAAGACGGTAGAGTAGGTTCATTGGCTGAATCACTAAACTACCATTATTCACAAGAATTGAAATCTGAGAGCTTTAAGGTTTGAAAGCTTTCAGAAATTATTTCATCGAATATGTACCAAACATAATTATAACCATGAACATATATCTCACAGTTGATGGAAACTAACACAACCAAACCAGACTAGACACCATAAAGTTCAAATTGGAAAATGCAGTACCTAAAGTATGCACACCTGATTCTATCGATCCCCTTCCATCCCTCCAAATAGGAGGATTGAGTTTCAGAACATCATCAATCTGACAAAAAGCTCAGATCGCCCCCTCATCGAAAGCATTCTTGAGATCTCCTCCAAGCAAAGTCATCAAATCACCACCATGCACCCTTCCCTCAGGGACCACAAGTCCAAAGTCCTTCTGGTCGCTTCCTCCTCCCTCTCTGCTTGCATCCATCAGCACAGATGATGGTGAGGGGGATTTCATGGAGAGTGGGACCAACACCTGAGGTGGTATGAGCCGCTTCCTCCCCATGCTTTCTTGTGACTCGACAGAGTCTGATATGGTGCTCATGCCGGAGGACGAGTGCTCGTCAACGCTGCTTTTCAGAGTTGTAAATGTAGAGACGATACCTTGGAAGAGACCAGGTCCAATCATGCTCCCACTCTTCCCTTCGTTGCGCTCTTGCTGTGAGAGCATCGAGCTCCCATGGGCTGCACAAAGACCGCTCTTTCCCCTGGCAAACTTCTCGCACCCCTGGCTCCACAAGCACCGCTTCCCCCCACCATGGGCCTTACAGAAATCAGTGCTCCCCTGGGCACTCTTCCCACATCCCTTAAACTTGCAGCGCTTCCCCCCACCATGCCTCACACAGCAATCAGTGCGGCCCACGGGCACTCTTTGTGCATCCTGGCACAGCACATCGCTTCCCTCCTCCATGAGCCACACAGAAATCAGTGCCGCCATGGACACTCTTTGGGCAGACACCGCCCCCCTCAAAGCGGCACCTCTTGCCCCCGCCATGGCCCTTGCATAATGGAGTGCTTCCCTCTGCCCCTCTTGCGCACCCTTCAAAGATGCACCTCTTACCCCCACCATGGGCCTTGCAGAACATGGTGCTCCCCTGCGCACCCTTGCAACAGCCTGTGAACTGGCATCGGCGACCTCCTCCATGGGAGATGCACAATCCCGCCTGGCCCTCAGCACTACGGGTGCACCCCTCTACCATGCACCTCTTTCCTCCACCATGCCTGATACACAAGCCCGGATTTGCCACGGTGCTGCTTTGGCGCACCCTGGATGAGCACACCGATGGCCCCCACCATGAGCAATGCAGAAGTCTGTCTTTCCCTCCGCACTCTTGGTGCAACCAAGCTGCTGGCACCGTCTCCCTCCACCATGGGCCTTGCAGTATGCTGTTCGACTCTCAGCTCCCTTGTTGCAGCCTGGCTTCTGGCACCTTTGTCCACCTCCATGAGCTATGCAGAGTCTGGATGCCCCCCTTGCACCTTTGGAACATCCCGTGAATCTGCACTTCTTAGGATGATGGTGATGAGTCCTCGTTTCGGTGGTGGCGGCGGCAGCAGCAATCATGGGCTCTGAGATTGCACCCAGAGAACCATCAAATGTAACAGAAGGCTCAGGACTCAACTGAAACTGATGATGAGATATGTGACGTTTATGGGTACTCCCACCACTTCCTTGGTCTAATAGATCTCTAGTTTCTGGTGCAGTTCTCATTGCATCAAGACTGTCCAGCCTTGGAGCAAAGAGTAGAAAAGGCATATATCCACCTGATTTCCTCTTGGCTGAAGTTGAACCCTCATCAACAATTGGAACGGGTAGGCTTCTTTTGGCAGGAGGTGACTGGGTTTCATGATTGTGCTGGGCCAGGGCTACGATTGTTTCCAAATTCCCTCCTGAAAGTCCCAGCTTTAACATTGCTGCATCAGGTCCTGAAGAATGCTGGGCAAGCAAACTCATAGATGGTCTGGTTTTATTACTCCCAGATGGGCAATGATCAGCCCGGTAAGTATTTGGAGTTGGACCTAGTCCAAGGACCAGCTTACATCGATCATCCTGAGAAGAAAGATCGCAACTGATCTGAGTATGGACTGTTCTATTGGTGTTGTTAATTCCATGGCCGAGGCAGTCAAGGCGTAATGTGGTATCACCCAAGTTGTCATTCTTACCACAAGTGGAGATGTGAGCTGTTTGTATGACTGAACCACTCATCAAAGGTTCCTTTCCATGCAAGAAGGCCTCTGTCATGTTAAGATCCATTCTGCTTGATACTATAGCATGCAGGAGAAATCAAGTATAGTGGATTTGGAAAGCGGTTGGAGCCAGAAGATGCCTCCAATCTACCAACAGTGAATTGTTAAAACTCCATCACAGAATGAGAAACTAGTTTGCTGATAAATAGATAAAATCGAGATAAGCAACAAATCTTGATTCACAACAGCCTCCCCCACTGACAAAGCCGGATGTGTCTGCCCTGTCCATGACTGCAATACTGACTTGAATATAGATGAACTTATGGTCAAGAAACTACTACATTCTCAACATATCTGAAAACATTTCACAGATAAAATCCTATCAAAGAGACAAATGATGTGAAGCAGAAGAATGAATCTCCAGGGAGCTGCGTACTTCTGGTTGAAATATCTCTAAACTTCATTAATCCTGCAATTCACAAAAGAGACATTAATCCAGAAGAACATCTCGTTTATTTCCAAAGTAAAAGCAGCTGATTGTATACTGCATATGTCGTAAGAGAATGTCAAAACAAGACCATTTCATTAAGTTTTTTCAAGCAATGTGCTAGTCTTAGTAAGTCAGAAAATATTAAAGAATTTATGCAATCTAAAAAGAAAAAACTCACACACACATGTTGAGATATTCTGTTTTTAACATTTAGATTCCCTTTTCTATGAGTTCATCAATAGCAGGGGAGTGGCACGGCATGCAATACACCTTGTCACACATGTTTTCATCTTGAGAATTGTAATTATATGAATAAACTGAAAATTGAGATGTCAAATGCAATCATCATGGCAAATCCAACTATCAGCACATCCGTACAAGAGTATAGATGCTTCATGATGTGTGCTGTAGCATGTATCTATCAGCAATAAGAATTTTAGTCAACAAAAAGTCAACTCATTTACATGTCCCATTCTGAATAACAATGTTCTTGGAAAACATATAGATTTTCAACTTCTAGTCAGAACACATAGTTGACAATGCATTACAAAAAAACAGAATCCATATGGGCATGAAATGACAACATGACTAGCCACATGGGACTCTCAAAAATACATACATGACAAATTTTGCACGGAAAGATACAGTAATAATAGTTTAAAAATTAAAGAAAAATTAAAAGGAAGTAAATGACTCACTTTTCCATAATAACAGGATCTCATCGCATCCAAAGCCAGTCTATCATCCCATATAATCATTGATCAAGAATCCCAAAATCTCATTTATCAAAAGAATAGATATCCTTAAAACACATGGATTTATTTTAAAAATTAAAAAATTAAAATTAAAATTTATATATAAATAAAAAAAAAAGAAAAAACCACAACATTGGTGCAAAGACAAAAGCTCCCCTTCCCACAGTCAAATGCTATTCTCATCAGCCAAATTCTTAATAACAAATATACTGCCCCCTAGCTTCCATCACTCTGCACAGGAATTTTTTCTTATAAACATCATATAAGAAAAGGGCTAATATATTTAGCATGCAGAGCCACTGCATCATGCAACAGATGTGAAAAATATATGGTCCACACATAAAACTAATGACAATTGCAAATTTGTATCTATCCCAATATAGTTTCTAAAGTTGATATATGATAAGACTAATAGCCACTGGCATATAAAGGTGGTTAAACATGAGTGAGGAATCCAACTGGTGAGGATTAATATTGCATCATCAAATTCTTCAACCTTAGATTTTTCTGTCAAAATAATATAACGAGATTTGTATGTGACCAAGGATTGCCCAGGGAATAAAAAATCTCCAAGAAGGGAAATCATATGAATATATAAACATATTTTTGAATGTCTCCATGAATATTTTCAATATCTGCTATCCATAATTTATATATCCCAGCAGGCAACGACATAGCAACTAACCCGTATGCCTCAAAGCCTATTACATGGAATTTAGATGGCAACACCAAACATATACCATCTGACTAACGGTCCAAAGCTCACATCTCTCCATGTGAGAGCTTGAAGCAAATTTAAGCCTTGAAATTCAAAAGAGGACCATAGAAGAAAGAATAATTGCTACTTGAATTTCAAAAAGATGGAACTATTTGATGAACTAATTTATATTTAAGATTACTGAGACAGAACAAACTACCTCATAAGAAAATTGATCTGATATGTTTGAGTACTTCTGTATGTGTGAAGAAATAAACAAGTCATGCCCGATATGCCCAAATATCTAACACCAAATTTCCATTTATTGAACATAAACAATGAACCTACTCAAAAAATCTTCAACAGATATAAAGGATCATATATTTGCAGTGCACTGTGCCAACCATGATCATACTTCAAATATTTCAGCCCCAGATCCTAAGGGCGCAAAACAAAAAGCTCAAACAATATCAAATTTATGTGCTAATGCAAAAGAAAGGAAAAAAAATGGATGTGCTCTTTAAAACCAATTTGTGAATAGTTCCAGCAAACATATCCATATTTCACCAATTTAAAAATATATTTATCCAAAAGATTTCATCATAGGATTCCAATTTCCCCACCAGAGCATCCAAAAGAAGGAACTCACAGATCTCCTTCCGGGAAGGAGAACTCTATTAAGGACCTAACTTTTGCAACTAATCTCATCAGCTCAACAGGTTCCCAAAAAATATTTCTTTCAAAAGACAATCAGTTCTGGGGAAAACAATATTTAATAACACAAAAACATACTACCACCCAAAGTACAGATTTTACACCGAGCCCAAGCCCCATAACCACACCCGTAACTAAAACAAAATAAAACGGAGCAAAAAAACCCAAAAACTCAGAGATCATCACAAATTCCAGTACTGATGCAGATCGAGCACACTCAAAAACTCGCACAAGAGATCTAAACGAAAAGAGCCCAAGATCTAAACTTTTATATCCCAATCACAGAAACAACCAAACCTCCCAAAAATCCACTTGAGAGAGTAAAAATCACTCATATCGAATCCTAAACACACAGAATCCAACAATCAAACAACAGAACTAACCCGAAAATAACAGATTATAGGAAAAAAATAACTCAAAAAGGACTACCAGCGAAGATCAACAAACACATCATGAACACCAAAACTCTCCACAATCCAAAACAAAATCGAAGAAGAAAAAACAAAGAATACAAGCATTCAACTAAACCAGAGACAGAGATAGGTAGGCGGAACAATACCAGAACGCCTTCAGGAGATCGACAGGGAGGGAGCCATGGAGGGATCTGAAATCCTCAAAGAGGGGGAAGGGGAGTTGGGTTTACGACCGTGGAGGAATCCGGGAGGAATAGTAGGAGAAAGGAGAGAGCTTTGGATCGAGGCGAGAAGGAATTTGACGTCGCTCTGGTTCTAATATTAGGGCTTGGAAGGCGAGTAGTGGGGAGATGACATCGGGGTGATGAGACAAGAAACGCCGTCAGCCGCGTCGACCGAGACGCGATGCGCCGTTTGAGGTTTAGCGGACGTAACCAGAGAAAAGCCGGGCGGCTCGGCGTGAGGTGGAGTAGGGTCCACTGAAATAATTACGATGCTTCCTGCTTTTGGCGCGTAGCCGGTGGTTCGTCGCATCCGCCTCCCGCCACAGGGAGCCGCAGATTTCCCACTTTCTACCCACGAGTGTTTTTATACAAACAAATTCACCGAAGAAATACTTTAAAAGTGGAGCAGAAAGGAAACTATTGTCCCATGCAAGCATTTACTATTATAAAAATAATTTATAATAATATTTATTATAATAATAATTTTTAAAATTATTATCATAATATTTATAATAGCAATTTTCATTAACTATTACTATAGATCGGACCTATAGCAGTAATTTTTATAACCACTGCTATAAATCCGACATATAACAACGGTTAACAAAAACTACTGTCATAGGTCAGACCTATAGCAGCAGTTACAAAAAATCGTTATCATAGATCAATCTATAGCAACGATTTATTATAATCACAGCCATAAGTCGGACCTATAGCAGTTTTGGAGCTTGGTTGGTGCGATCCAGATCAAAGAAAGGTGAGTGAAAGCTAGAAGGCTGCACTGCTGCAAAGAACGACTGCTGATCTTCAAAAGGAGTTTTGAAGATCCTCCAGATCAGATCCAGTTATGATCTCTGAAGACGTGATAGAGAAGAAGAAGAAGATCTTCAGATCCAGTCCGAGTGGATACCGGTAGAGGTCAGGCACTTACGTGGTTAGATCCAGAACCTTTCGCTGCATATAGGATCATCAACGGATAATAGAATTATCCATATCAAGATAAATTAAATTTAATTTAATTTATCTAAATTTTATTTTATTTCTAAAATAATAATAATCAGATCTAAAATATCTCAGATCTGATTAGGATCAAAGAGAAAAATTTTTGAAATATATCTCTTAATTTGATCAGATCTGAACGAACCTGATCCGAAAAATCAAGATTTTTTCTTCAGCCCCTCCTTCCTCCCGATCAGTGCACCCCTCCTTCCCCTCCCTCTCCGCCCCCCATCCTCGGCCACCCCCACCCAGCCCCCCACCCCTCCATCCGATTCTCCCTCGGCCCCTAGTGAAACCCCCGCGAAACCCCCTGGCGAACCCCCATCCGACCCTCCCTCGGCCTTCGCGAAACCCCCTTCATCCTCACTGGCCCCCACGAAACCCCACCCCCCCGCCGCTCCATCCGACTCTCCTCGGTCCCCAGCAAACCCTCCCTCCGACGAACCCCCATCCGACCCTCCTTCGACCCCACGAAACCCCACCCTCACCACCATTCTGACCCTCCCCCGATCGAGTGCGAAGCCTCTTTCGGCCTCCTCGTCACTGTGCCCCTCTCCCCTGGCCCCCATCCCCAGCCGCCCTGCTCTCTCTCTCTTTTTTCTTTTTTTTCTCTTTTCTCTATCTCACTATCTTGCTTTTATTTTGCAGGTTACCTCTAGTGCCGTCGTCCTCCTCTAGTATCATCGCCAGCGACCCTCGGAGCTTTCGATGAGATCCGCTCTCTTTAGCTGCAGGTATAATTTTTTTTTAATTTTATAGTATTATTTGTTAATCATGTATATTTATAATAATTTATAAAATATTTATAATAAATATTATAAATATTTATTGTAAATATTATAATTATCTATATGTCATAGTTTTTGGATCGTGCCGTGGAGGTAGTCTTAGGCCATGCCATGTCGACGGCTGTGGACTAGATCTGTCAATGGATTAGGTTCGGATCGAAACTTGGATATTCAGATCCAGACCCAATTTTAATTACTGGTACCGGATTCGAATCCGAATATCCAATAGATCTATACTTAAGAGAAAAAAGGAGGGATCCGACCTCGCCGCCATCATTGGGAGGGAGGGGGTCCGGCCTCGCCAGCGAGGGAGATCGAGAGAGGGAGAGTGGGAGATCGAGAGAGCGAGAGAGGGAGGGAGGGGGTCCGACCTCGCTGGCATCACTGGGAGGGATGGGGTCCGGCCTTGCCGATGAGGAAGATCGAGAGAGTGAGAGAGGGAGGGATGGGGTCCAACCTCGCCGGCGAGGAAGATCGAGAGAGGAAGAGAAGAAGATCGAGAGATAGAAAAACTGGAAGGGAGGGGTTCGGTCTCGCCACCATCGTCGATGAGAGAGATCGAGAGAGGAAGTGATCGAGAGGATGGCACACAGTCGAGCCAGCTCCGACCATGATTGAGCTGGCTAGGGGAGGACCCTAGCCGGATGTCTCAGGCACGGAGCCGACTCGACTTCCGAGCAAATAAAATTTGATGTTATATTGATTAATATTCATTAATATTGCAAGTCATGATGACACCGAAATACCATCTAGCTTTCACCCCTGTCTCTCAGCAGGTTACGCGCAGTTCAGCATCCGAGGAGCAGTCGGAGCATACTTTATCTACCTTGGTATCGACTGCTCAGGGACCTTCACCGACGGCATCTACTCCACCTGCAGCTGAACTTTTAACGTCATAGACATCTAAGTGTACGTTTTTATTATATTAGCACAACTTTATTTTTTATATAATATTTATATACTTATATATTTGCATAACATATTTGTATTGCAGATGCATCATCCAGTCGGATATTTCATGGTCCCACACGTATGGCACACGTGTGGAACCACCAGCATCAGATAATGGAATGGTATGATGCGGAGGGGATGCCGGTAGGGGAGACCGCGCGAAAGATGCATTTTTTTTTAGAGTGCTTGTGAGGTGGTTGGACATCATTTCCGTAGAGCCCAGAGACTGACATTTGATGGATGCTATCGTCAGGGATCGGGTATGGAAGAAGATATGGGTAAGTACGCGCATCTTAGTTATATTTATACATTTTATATGTTTATACTATATATGTTTGATTAGAATAATTTTATAACTGATTTTTGATAAATTTGTGCAGAGGAGATACGACTTTCTCGATCACGAGATGGCTCGAGATGCTTGACTGAAGAAGATCGGGGAGTTGTACCGGGGTTACAAGGTCAAGCTCCACAGAGGATGGCTCGAGCACCGATGAGACACTCCTGAGGAGCTTATTCTCTGAATACAGGACTGTCCTCCGAGTCAGTGAGAGAGGATGGTTAGACACTAGAGGAGCCAGAAGTTCGAGATAAAATTTCTAACTTTTAAATTTTTCAATATGCTTAAAGTTTTATTTAAATATTTATTATTTATTTGAATACTTGTTAGACTACTTTCCATCAGAACCGAGAGAATCGTGCAATCCAGGAGTATACGCACATTCTAGGCCGCAAGTCTATGGCCAGTCGTATGCATAAAGAGATAATTAATTCTAAATTTTACTGGATAAATTAAATTCATATTTTTTATCATCTTTCTAATAAATTTGTTCTCTGCTATAGCTGATGAGAGATGGAGTGATGCCCAGTCATAGCGAGATCTTCCGATCCAGTCGCACGAACAAGACGGACAGGCCGATGAATGCCGCGATCGAGCATATTTTTATAAGTATTAAATATATTAGTATATATGATTAGTATTATAGTATTTTTTATAAAATTTTATTTTAATTTATAATTACAGGATCAGTTAGATGCGCTCGCTCGCGAAGGCTTGGATACCTCTAGACTCCATGACCATCTGTCTCAGGTCTTAGGGCTTGAGCACTCTGGGAGGATCCGATGCAGGCCCGGACACATGCCAACAAGCTACTAGTCCGAGGCGAGCATCTGCTCATAGACTTTCGGTGTCGTCAATCGGGAGGAGCTTGAGGATGCATTGGCATGGGCAAATCATGCTATAAGGCAGGCAGATCAGGCTGAGAAGCGTGCATCTCATCTGAAGGGCATCATAAGAGACATGATGTCGACGCTCAGTGTGCATTTTGAAGTCACGAACTTCGAGAATATGTTGGCCCACATTTCAGCTCCAGCTCCGTCTTTGGCTTCCAGTGACGACGACGACGATGATGTAGATTTAGGAGACTTTTGATGTATTTTATTTTTAAAAAAAAATATTATAATAAATTTTATTCGATAATAAAATTTTAGTAATTTAGAATAATTTTTGTGTTTATTATTTTTTTATTTTATATATCTGTATTTATCAGATAAAATATATAAAAAATAAATAAAAATTTTATTTTTTTAATTATTCAAGATTTATGATAGTGGTTTTATAACCGCTGTCATATCTATGCCAACCGTTGCCATAGATCCGATGCCAACCGCTACACTAGACCTATGATAGCGGTTATATAACCGTTGCGATAGATTGATCTATTACAGTAGTTTATAAATCGCTGCAATAGATCATCTATGGCAGTGGTTCTAACAATTGCTATAATAATCGCTACCATAGAGCTACGGCGATAGCCGCAGTAGCAGTGGTTAGAAAACCACTGTCATAGCTTATGATAGTGATTTTTTGGGCTACGGCAGCGGTTATAAATTACTATCATAGTCCTTTTTTGTAGTAATGATTGTTAGCTTTATGGCAAGTATGTATGTATATATATACACACACGTGGAGTGTTATAGTATGTATCAACGTGGTAGTAGTTCCTGGTTGTTCCATGAAAGCATTGTTAGCTTCGTGGCAAGTGCTCGTCTACCCAAAGCCATGTTATAGTGTATATCAACGTGGTAGTAGTTCCTGGTTGTTCCATGAAAGCATTGTTAGCTTTGTGGCAAGTACTCGTCTACCCAAAGCCATGCATCATATATATATATATATATATATATATATATATATATATATATATATATATATATATATATATATATATATATATATATATATATATATATATATATATATATATATATATGTATCTATATATATACATACATACATACATATATATGTATCTATATATATACATACATACATACATATATATGTATCTATATATATACATACATACATACATATATATGTATCTATATATATACATACATACATACATATATATGTATCTATATATATATATATACATACATACATATATATGTATCTATATATATATATACATACATACATACATATATATGTATCTATATATATATATATATATATATATATATATATATATATATATATATATATATATACATACATATATATATATCTATATATATATATATATATATATATATATATATATATATATATATATATATAATATTACGTGGAGGAGTGTTATAGTATTGCCAACTTAGCTTTGTAAACGAGTTTTGTTATGCCACATGGATGGAGCATTCATTTCGCTAACACATGGTGAGAGTTTTAAAGAGGAAGAGGAGGGTTGACAATGGGGACATACGGAAGCTTTCGGAACCTCGTGCTTATCTTCCTCGTGGAAATCACAAAACTCCGTGGAAATAGATGCCACCATTCTCGTGACCACCGTTAGAGGAGGGACAGCGACGTCGAGTCGGCGAAGATCGGAGGGAGGTGAGGTGAGCCGTAGATCCATCCGAAGAAGTCGAAGTCAAAACCAGATTCAGAACCGAAATCTCACACTTATCTCTCTCGCAAAACTCACGCGAGTAGACACCAGATCCATCCTCACAGCCACCATTGGAGGAGGAGGCGGCGGCACAGGCCAGAAATCGACGATCGAGGTAGGTGGGCCATGGATCCACCTGGAGAAGCCAAAGCTGCTTTTCCGCTCCTTTGCCCGCTCGCTTCATTCACAAGCCACCTCCATGCGCCATGCTCCTGCTCCTTCATCTCCATCGCCCGCTTCTCCCACGCTCCCACAGCTCGCTTCTCTCACGATCATCGGGATGCACATGACTCCGAGCTCCATGCTGTGCTTACCTACTTCCTACCAGCCCACTTCTGCCATGGCAACCATGCTGTCATTGCTTGCTTCTCCCACGCCCACTGAATGATTGGGGGAGGGGATTGAAAGGGGCTTGGTGGTGCCAGAGCCGGGGGAGGGGATTGAAAGGGGCTTGGTGGTGCCAGAGCCGGGGGAGGGGAGTGGATTTGGTGATCATGCAGATAGCGGGTGAAGTGTGGATGGCGATGGGGCGGTACCACGATCGGGGTGGCACAAACGACCATGACCTGGGCCTCACGTGGTGGGGGCGGGGGGTGGGGGGAGGCGGTAAGAGAAAGGGAAGGGAAGGGAAGGAAAGGGAAGGGACGGGGAAAAATGAAAAAAAAAAAAAGAAAGACAATATTTGAAGAGGGAGAAAAAATATATTATTTTATTATTATTATTAATCTAAAATATTATTTTAAAAATAAAAGTAGGAAAGGGATAAGAGATGAAAATAATTTTTTTAAATATATTATTTTTTAAAAAATAAAATATTATAAAAATTTTAATATTTTTAAAAATATTAATTTATTATTATTTTAAAAAGATAATGTATTATTTTTAAATTTTAATAATAATAATATATTAATTTATTTATCTAAATTTTTTTATTTTTTAAAAATAATATGTTTCAAGATTTGAATCGATCCATCAGATTAGATCAAATCAAACCTAATAAATTATCCGCAAATAGAGCATGGTACTCCATTGGTTTGAAAGCTAAATCTCTACATTTAATAGTCTCAGAAAGTTTACAAGATCGTAATTATTGGAGATAAATCCCACTTCCACCGAAGTTCAGTCTGAAGCTTAGCCTAATGCAGCTGGTAATCATGGAAGAGCTTCAATCAAAAATTCTCTTCCTAGTAGTCAGATTCATTCAGTGGCCGAACTACCCAACGGACAAACCATGCCGAACTTCTCAGCGGTCGAGCTCCAGCCGAACCTCTTCAGTCGACCGAACTTCTCAGCAACCGAACTTCTTTTGGACTTCTCCAGCAGCCGAGCTTCTATGAAAGCCGAACTCTTTCCGAACTTCTCCAGCAACCGAGCTTCTACGGAAGCCGAACTCCTTCCAAACTCCAGCAACCAAGCTTCTACGAAAGTCTAACTCCTTCCGATCTCCTCTAGCAGCTGGACTTCTATGAAAGTCGAACTTCTTCCAGACTCCTTCAGTAATCGAGCCTCTACGAAAGCTCAACTCCTTCCGGACTCCTCTAGCGATTGGATTTTTATAGAAGCCAAACTTCTTTCGGACCATTCCTTCAGACGGATTCCTACAGGCGATCCCACTACTGAACGATTATAATTATTACGATAATTATGATTATCATTTATCAAGATAATTACGATCGATATTTATCAAGACAATCACGATCGATATTTATCAGGATGGTTATGACAGTCATTAATCAAGGACAGTTACAACAGGCTCCATCTATAAAAAGAACCCCTAGATAAGTTTTCGAAAGGCATTCTTCTTCTTTTCGAAACTTTACCGAACTTCACACTGAGCACTCCATTTCTGTTGGCCAGAGCTAACTTGACCGTCGGAGGGTCCTACCGGAGCCATCAACATCGACTTCGAGTGAAATTTTATTTTGCAGGTCACCGACGGCGACCTCGTCTTCCTCGACTTCAGCTCGATCTGGCATTAACCAAATTCTGCACCAATAGAATTGGCGCTAGAAGGAGGGCCTTCTGTTCTTGAGGTTTCTTTGATCTTAAAGGAGTGCTCAGCAGCGATCTAGAATTCTTTTCGAAAAAAAATGCCTTTCAGGAAAGCGTTGACCCAGCGATCAACGGCTTTTGCAGTCAAATCTCATCAGATACATCAGTTTCCACTCCAGCTCCGATAACTCAAGCTCCACCTGCAGCCATAGTGGATCTAAAGCAGTTTAACCTACTGATGCAGCGAGTTCAGGGCCTCACCGAGATGGTGCAGGCCATACGACAGCCTCCGATGGCGACTCCACCAAGAAACCCACCATCAGATTATCGAAAATCGGTCCCAAGGAAGAGCATTTGGACTAGCATGCCCATCATCGTTGGGAAGAAAAAATAGAGAGCAGAAGATCTAAGTTTGGATCATGGTTCTCCTCTGGAGGAGACCTTCTCCATCTGTAGTCGGAAGCCCTTCAAAGTCTGCGACTGAGACGACGTCCTCAATCATAAACTACGAAAGATGGACTGATGGATTGAGGAGCTCGGCCACATCACCCCAGCTCACCATGATAATGTCTGCACCGATCCTCCTTTCTCTCTCCGAATTATGCAAGAGCCCGTTCCATCGAACTTCAAGCTCCCTCAACTTGAAAGCTACGATGGAACCTCTGATCCGACTGATCATCTGAAGGCCTTCCAGACCATGATGCTGCTTCATAGCGCACCAAATGCCATATTATGCCGAGCTTTTCTATCTATCTTAAAAGAAGCAGCAAGAAATTGTTACTCAGTATTGAAGCTGAGTACGATCTTCTTTTTTGACCAGATGAGCCATCAGTTCGTGGCTCACTCCGTCAGCAGCCGACGTCCATGCCGAAGTTCGAATTTTCTGATGAATGTCAAGCAGAAGGAGGGAGAATCCATTTAGGCTTATGTCACCCGATTTAACGCTACGACATTAGAGATTCGGGACCTGGATCGGTCTGTTGCAATGATTGCGCTCAAGGGCGGCCTTCAGAAGAACGATTTGCTATTTTTTTTTGAAAAAAAAGTACCCCAGAAACTTTGCCGATCTGCTAGCCCGGGTCGAGAGATATGCCCGTGTAAAAGAAGTCTTTAAATTGAAGGACGAAGAAGTCACAGGAGAGTGGTGGACGAACGAGTCTAATAAATCCACCACCAATGGAGGATCGAGTGAAGTTCGACCATGCGCACAGACTCCTTCCGGGTGCAAGCGAGCCCGAACTCCTCGAGCTCGTCATTAAGGAACCCCGATGGAAGGGCACCAAGAAGTTCTCCTCTTGGAAGGTTCCATAACTACGCCTCCTTCGGTGCTTCTAAAGTTCAAGTTCTGATGGAAATTAAAAACCAGCTGCCAAGATCAGAAGAATTACGATCTCTCCTAAACAAGCGCGATCAAAATAAGTACTGCCTCTACCATCGTGATCATGGCCACGACACTGAAGAATGTGTTCAGTTCTGAGATAAAATTGAGGAGCTCGTCAGGAGAGGCCAGTTGGATCGGTTCCTCGGATGCCAGTTTGAAGTAGGAGAAGATCGATCGAGGATGCTGCCATAGCCAGAACCACCAATGATGGAGGAACAACAGAAAGGTCGATCGCCTCCCGTATTATCGACGCCACGTCTGGGAGAAGCTTGGTACTTTGGCGATCCATCATCTCCAGCGTCAAACCTAAGAGGAGCTCGCTCTAAATTATGTGATGATAGGAAAGAAGCAAAAACTATATGATGACAGAAAAAACTATGTAAAAACTATGTAAAAACTATGCAAAAAACTATGCAAAAACTATGTAATGACAAGGAAGAAGCAGTCAATAGTGGCCGTATTAAAAATAGGAGGAGAACCTCATCCTAACATGAGCCGATCAAAGTCCTTCAACCTTGGCTAGAGATGGGATTTCTTCCAAGCAACCATGACAACCTCAGCTAGAGATAAGATCTCTTTCGAGCAACCTCGGCCAGAGATAAGATCTCTTCCGAGCGATCGTGATAATTTGGGCTAGAGATAAGATCTCTCTCGAGCGACTGTGACAACCTTGACTAGAGATAAGATATCTCTCGAGCGATCAAGCCAATCTCGGCTAAAGATAAGATCTCTTCTGAGCTTTTGAGCTTCAATCTCGGTTAGAGATAAGATCTCTTCTGAGCGGCCGAGCCAACCTCGGCTAGAGATAAGATCTCTTTCGAGCGATCGAGTCAATCTCGATTAGAGATAAGATCTCTTCCAAGCTTCGAAGGCCTCATTCATTTAGGACGAGATGGAGGGAGGGGCCCTATCAACGGTCCTTATGTGCCCCCATATTTCATTAGGAATAGGAGGAGAACCTTATTCTAACATGAGCAAAGTCGAAGGACTCATTCATTTTAGACGAGATGAGAGGAGAGGCCCTGACAACGGCCCTTATGTGCCCCCATAGTCTATTAGGAACATGAGGAGAACCTCGTCCTAACGTGAGCAAAGTCGAATGTCTTGTTCATTTTAAATGAGATGGGGAAAGAGGCTTCGACAACATTTCTTATGTGCCCCCACAGCCCATTAGAAATAGGAGTAGAATCTCATCCTAACGTGAGCAAAGTCGAAAGTCTCGTTCATTTTAAACGAGATGGAGGAAGAGGCCCTGACAACGGCCCTTATGTGCCCCCATAATCCGTTAGGAATAGGAGGAGGAGAACCTCATTCTAACGTTAGCAAAGTCAAAGACCTCATTCATTTTAGACGAGATAGGGGGAGAGGTCCTATCAACGGTCCTTATGTGCCCCCACAGCTCGTTAGGAACAGAAGAAGAATCTTATCCTAACGTGAGCAAAGTCGAAGACCTCGTCCATTTCGATCATTTTAGATGGAATGAGAGAAAAGACCTCGAAGATGGTCCTATTGTGCTCGACAACAACAGGAGACAAGATCTCTCCCGAGCTTCAACTATACTTTCAACCTCTTCTGGAGAGAAGGTGCATAGTCTTGAAGAGAACTTTGGTAGTCGCCCTTTTTGTACTCTCTTTCTTCGAGTTTTGAACTTAGGAGTGGGAGGACTATTATTGGGGATAAATCTCGCTCCCATCTAAGTCCAGTCTGAAGCTTAGCCTAATACACTGATAATCATGGAAGAGCTTCAATCGAAAATTCTCTTTCTAGCAGTCGAATTCATTCAGTGGCCGAACTACCCAACGGACAAACCAAGCCAAACTTCTCAGCGGCCGAGCTTCAGTCGAATCTCTTCAGCCAGCTGAATTTCTCAGCAGTCGAACTCCTCCAGTAGCCGAGCTTCTATAGAATCCAAACTCTTTTCGGACTCCTCCAGCAGTCGAGCTTCTATGGAAGTCAAACTCCTTCCGAACTCCTCCAGCAACCGAGCTTCTACGGAAGTCGAACTCCTTCCGGACTCCTCCAGCAGTCGAACTTCTACGAAAGTCGAACTCCTTTCGAACTCCTCCAGCAGTCGAGCTTCTATGAAAATCGAACTCCTTCTGGACTTCTCCAGCAACCGAGCCTCTATGGAAGTCGAACTCCTTTCGAACTCCTCTAGCGGTCAGATTCCTATAGGAGCCGAATTTCTTTCGGATCATTCCTTCAGATGAATTCCTACAGACGATCCCACTACTGAATGGTTACAATTATTATGATAATTATGATTGTTATTTATCAAGACAATCACGATCGGCATTTATCAAGATAATCATGATCGACATTTATCAGGATGGTTATGACAGTCATTAATAAAGACAGTTACAATAGGCTCCATCTATAAAAAGGATCCCCAGATAAGTTTTCGAAAGGCTTTTTTCTCTTTTTCGAAACTCTGCTGAACTCCCTACTGAGCACTCCATTTCTATTGGTCAGAGCTAACTTGACCATCGGAGGGTCCTATCGAAGCCACCAACACTGACTTCAAATGAAACTTTATTTTGCAGGTCACCGACAGCGACCTCGTCTTCCTCGACTCCAGCTCGATCCGGCGTTAATCAAATTTTGCACCAACAGTAATGATGAAGTATATCGCTTTCCATTCCCCATGCCCCTTCCTTCGAATTTCTATCTCTCTCAGTTGAGGGGATGGTGGCGGGGGCACCATGGACGAGCAAGGAGGTGGGCAGTGAAATCGAACCATTCATCCTTCGAAAGAAAGATGAGTTTAATAGTATCTTTTTTAAATAATTTTTTAAACTTTTTTTATGGTTATTTTTTTATATTCAGTTAGTTTTTTTGATGATACAAAGAATTGAGAAGGATGGTGTTTTGAATATTCAATGGGTAAAGAATCAAGGAAAGCTGAGCGCTGACCAAAAATTAAGAAAGAAAAAAAATAATTATAGAAAAAAAAGAAGAGAAAAAAAATGAAGAAAAGAAAAAAAGAAAGAGAGTTTCTCTCTCTCTTTCTTTAATGGTGGCGTCGAAGGTGGCGGTATCGATAGGGATGCCGAGAGGTGCAATCGAGATCGGCATTTATTGAGAGAGAAGAAAAGCAGTGGTGGGACAGCACTGGTGGGTGTAAAGAACGTATAAGAAGAAGAGAGGGGGCAAAAGTGCGATCGAGATCAGTATTTACTGAGAGAGAAGAGGATCCATGGTGGGACAGCAGAAAAATATTATTAACAATACTCTATGAAACCCCATCCCTTCCTCTGGGGGGGCCAGGTGAATGGGGATGGCCGAGATGAGAGATATTGGCGGCGGTAGGAAGGGGGCCGGGCAGGAGGCAAGAAAGGAGAAAGAAGGGACAATGGTGGCACCGAGGTTGGCGGTACTAACAAGGACATCGGGGGGTGCGATCGGGATCATCGTTTGTCAAAAGACAAGAAGAGCAATAGTGGAGCGGCAGAGAGGATGGGACGGCACCGACGAGCATGGAGAAGGTATGAGAAGAAGAGAGGAGGTGGGGGTACGATCGGGATCGGCATTTGCTGAAAGAGAAGGAGAACCATGGTGGGACGATAAGGAGGAGCGACATCGACAGGCATGGAGAAGGTATGAGAACAGAAAAGAAGAAGAAAAATAATAATAATAAAATAGTAGAGGTGTCGGGGGCAGCGATATTGGTAGGGGCATCAGGTGGTGTGATCGAGATCATTGTTTGTCGAGAGAGAAGGAGAGCGATAGTGGAATGGCAGGAGGTGGGGCAGCACTAGTGGACATGGAGAAGATATGAGAAGAAGAGAGGACAGAGGTGTGATCGGGATCGGTATTTGCCGAGAGAAAAGGGAAGCCATGATGGCGTGGCAAGGAGGTGGGGCAGCACCAACAAGCACGAAGAAGAAGATATGAAAACAGGAAGGAAGAAGAAAAAATAAAATATTATTTTATAAAATAATAAAAAATATAATATATATAATAAATAAAATATTAAAAAAGATAATTTTTTTATTATAAATATTTATTATTTAAAAAAATTAATAATTACATATCGTAATCATCCATCCCGTGAAATCTCATGTTTATCTCCCTCGCAAAACTTGCAGGAGTAGACGCCGGATTCGTCCTCGCGGCCACCATCGAAGGAGGAGGTGGCGGCATAGGCCAGAGATCGATGATTGAGATAGGTGGGCCATGGATCCACTCGAAGAAGTCGAAGTCGCTTTCCCATTCCTTTGCCTGCTCGCTTCATTCACAAGCTGCCTCCATGCGCCATGCTTTCACCCCTTCATCTTCGTCGCCGGCTTCTCCCATGCCCCCACTGCTTGCTTCTCTCACGGTCACTGGGATGCACATGGCTCCAAGCTCCGTGCTGCGCTCACCCACCTCCCACCAACCCACTTCTTCCATGGCCGTCGAGCCACGCTGTCGTCGCTCAGTTCTCCTACAGCCATCAAATGATTAGGGAAGGGAATGAGAGGGGGGGTTGGTGGTGCTGGAGCCGAGAGAGGGGAGGGGATTTGGTGGTCATGCGTACGACAGATGGAGTACGGATGACAATGGAGCAGCGCTGTGGTGGGGGTGGCACGGACAACCATGACTTGGGCCTCAAGCAGTGAGGGGGGGGGGGGCGGCAGGAGAAAGGAAAGGGAAGGGATGGGGGGAAAAGAAAAAAAGAAAAAAAAGAAGAAAAATATCTAAAGAGAAGAAAAAAATATTATTTTATTATTATTAATAATTTAAAATATTATTTTAAAAATAAAAATAGAGGAGGGATAAGCAAGAAAAAAAGTTTTTTTTAAAATATATTATTTTTAAAAAATAAAATATTACAATAATAATAATATTTTTTAAAAATATTAATTTATTATTATTTAAAAAGATAACATATTATTTTTTAATTTTAAAAATAATAACATACTAATTTATTTATTTAAAAATGATATTTTTATTATTTTTAAAAAATAATATATTTTGAGGTTTGAATCAATTCATCGGATCAGATCAAATCAAACTAATAAATTATCTGCAAACTTAGCATGGTATTCCATCGATTTGAAAGCTAAATCTCTATATTTAATAGTTTCTAAAAGTTTACAAGATAGTAATGATGAAGTATGTCACTTTCCATTCCTCTTGCCCCTTCTTGTGAATTTCTATCCTCCTCGGTTGAGAGGATGGTTGTGGGAGCACCATGGACGAGCAAGAGGTGGGTGGCGGAATCGAGCCCTTCCATTCTTCGAAAGAAAGATGAGTTGATGGTATCTTTTTTAAATATTTTGTTCAAAATTTTTTGATGGTTGTTTTTTTAGTGTTTAGTTAGTTTTTTTGGATAGTACAAAAAATTGAAAAAGATGGTGTTTTGAGTATTCGACAGGCAAAGAATCGAGGAAAGCTGAGTGCTGACCAAAAATTAAGAAAGAAAAAAAATAATTATGAGAAAAAAAAGAGAAAAAAAAGAAAGAAAAAAAAAAAAAAAGAAGAAAGAAAGTTTCTCTCTCTTTCTTTAATGATGGCGTCGGAGGTGGCGGTACTGATAGGGGCACCAGGGGTGCGATCGAGATTGGTATTTATCGAGAGAGAAGAGGAGCAATGGTGGGGTAGCACTAGCGGGTGCGGAGAACATATGAGAAGAAGAGAGAGGTGGAGGTACGATCGGGATCAGCATTTGCTGAGAGAGAAAGAAAATCATGGTGGGACGATAGGAAAATATTATTAACAATACACTATGAAACCCCATTTCTTTTTCGGGGAGCCGAGCGAATAGAGATAGCCGGGACAAGAGATGTTGGTGGTGGTAGGAAGGGGGCTGGGCAGGAGGTGGCAGTACCAGCGGGAGCATTAGGGGGTGCGATCGAAATCATCGTTTGCCGAGAGAAAAAAAGAGCAATGGTGGGACGGTAGAGAGGGTGGCGTGGTACCAGCGGGCGCGGAAAAAGGTATGAAAAGAAGAGAGGGGGTGGGGGTGCGATCGAGATTGGTATTTGCTGAGAGAGAAGGAGAGTCATGGTGGGGCGGTAAGGGAGAGCGGCATCGATGGGCGCGGAGAAGGTATGAGAATAGAAAGAAAGAAGAAAAAATTAATAATAAAATAGTAGTGGCGCTGGGGGCAACGGTATTGGTAGGGGCGTTGGGTGGGGTGATTGGGATCGTCGTTTGCTGAGAGAGAAGGAGAGCGATGGTGGGATGGCAGGGGGTGCGGTGATACCGATGAGTGTGGAGAAGGTATGACAAGAAGAGAAGAGATAGGGGTGCGATCGGGATCGATATTTGCCGAGAGAGAAGGATAGCCATAGTGCAGCACCGACGGGCATGAAAAAGATACGAAATTAGAAAGAAAAAAAATAAAATAAAATATTATTTTATAAAATAATAAAAAAATATAATATATATAATAAATAAATAAAATATTAAAATAATTAAATTTTTTATTATAAATATTTATTATTAAAAAATTTTAATAATTATAAATCATAATTATCTATTCTGCACACCATGCAGATCTTTGCCTAGTTATTGTTTAAACTTCAAAATTTTTGATTGTTATTCACTAACACCTAAGAGATGCTTACATGCAGGGAACATGTGCTTCTCTTGTTTATACTTCTTTTTAGAAAAAAATAATTGTGGGATATGTCTCTTATTTAATAAAACAATAGTTTATAATCGGCAGGCAGGAACATGGAGGCGAACGCACAAGCACCACTGGGGACATTTTTATTTCATTACCATCATTAGCTTCCATTTGTGCGGTAATTATATTTAGATATTTTTAGTTTTTGAATAAAAATATGTAAATATATGTGGACATGGTGGATCGACCAATTATTTAAAAAGTTATAAGCAACGTCACTTTATTTGACCTCCTGCATTTAGTGATGGTGGGATTACGACATATCACCTAATGTTATTGACTAAATGAGGAAAACAAACCCCGAGTTGTAACACTCATATAACATATTTTAACACGACGCTTTGTTGTTTTATAAATAAAACAGCTAAAATTAGCCATTCAGCCAATAGCTTTGCTTGCTTCTCCTAAATACATTTATGCCGTGTTTAGTTAGGATCACGAGAGAATGATAGATGGGATCGATGGGAAAGATGGCCGAACCTCCGTATACCATTTAGTTCAAAAAAATTTTAAAAAAATGGATGAAAATGAAAGATTATGGATGCACTTAGACTTAGCATTTTGCATTCTTTTAAATTAAAAAAATGTAAAAAAAATTGATAGAGCATAAAAGGATGGATTTCTATATTGATAGAAGTATTTCTTATTAAGCTTTTACAAAATCCAAACACTTCTTCATTTTTTTAAAAAAAATTATATATTTTTATTTTATCTAAATTATTTATCCTATAATATAAATTTTATTAATAGTTATTTTAATTTTAGCATATAATTTTCATAATTATAAGTAAGTAATTAAAATTATCTCCTATTTCTATTTATATTCACTATTTTTAGTTAACAAGTTATATAAAATTAATTAAATATTTAAATTAAATTATAAACCTACTATATATTTACATAATTAAAATATAAATAAGTTATCATATATAATTAATTTATTAAATTATTTATTAAATTAAATTTCATATTTATTTAATTATAAATTATAAAGATTATAACTTATATATTACTCAATGACTTTATTATAAATAAGTGTTATAAATTAATAATAATAATAATATTTTTTATCGAATGATAGTTTAGTAAAAATATCTATAAATATCATCGATCCTTTTTTTTTATTTCTTTTATACTAAACAGATAAGAAAATTATTATTATCTATTATTTTATATTTTATCAAATATATGAGAGGATAAATAGAATATCCATCCATCTTCTCTCTCATCCATCCTTTTCCATCTATTCATCAATCAAACAGAGGAATAAAATGTGTTTAGCTCGTGATTAAAGTCGGAATAGGAAATATTAAAATAGAAATGGGATAGCTACATTCTCCAACGTATTTGAATCATGACTGAAATTGAAATCGGAATCGAATACTATAAGAGAATTTGGATTGAATTTTGGGGGATGGGAACATTTTCATTTTTCTCTTGAATCAGAATAAGAATGAACTCATCTTAGCCGAGCAGTTAGAATGGAGTTGTTCATTTTGATTTCTATTCCATACTCCAATTTTTGTCAACCAAATATATCCTTTTCTAATCTTCGGAGAGAATTGGACGGTCTTTAAAGAGTATTTTGGTCATTCAAGGAACTAGATCGCTTTCGATGTTGATACCTTCCTTTAATGCATTCATGGACATCAAGTTCTCTTTTGGCTGCCTGGAAATAAGTATGACATAAAAGAGTCGTAATTCTGAATCCACCCCACATGCAATTTAAATCTTTGAGATCACTTCCACCAGTCAAAAGCTCCGTTCGCAATCCCGGCTACCTGGTTCACGCAAACAGTTTCCTACATAACGAATTATTCTATAGTGCTGGGTCACTATAACCACCTTTTGTTGGAAAGGGACGTGATTAGATCATTGATGGAGATGGCAAGCAATGGAAAACGAGGCCTGGGGCCACTGCTTTTAGAGCAATTGTCTACGTTCTAGAAGGGTTGGAACATTCAACGGAGAAGCACGTACCGACAACCACGAAAAGGTGAGGGTAACTCGAGGTAATGCCTTTTGATTAGGAGGAGGAAGGTGATTTTTTTCAGAAAAAATAATAATAATAATAATGAATACATAAAATTTCAAGGAGAAGAAGTACTTTACCCAAAGAGGTGAGAATCGGATCAGATGATATTTTCTATGGTTTGCCAGATTACAGTAATAGTGAAAGCCAAAAGCAAATGGCTATACGTTTTGTCTTTCTTTGATCATGGGCCACAAATGCTCTAAATTGTCTCCACCAAGTGACACAAAGGAAATGGAAGCCAAACTGAATCGGAGGAAGAGGTAATATGTGAAGGATCATTTGATAAAATCTATCAATATTTTGATAGTTTATTTTCGTCCGATCATTTTCTTCTTTTCTTCAATTTTTTTATCAGAAGAAACGGAACTGGGGATTGACAAAGAGGTCAGGCCACAAGTCCATGTTTATCATACTTTTAAGGATATAATAAATGAACCATGAGCTAACCTCCACGCTATCTTATTGATATAGATTAATGGAGTACCGTATCTCTAAAACATAAACCATAATAAATTTAAATTCAAATTTTAGGATCAAAGATGCCAATCAAATATATATATAATGAGCAGCATTGCATGCTCATAATCTGAAATATTACAACGGACACTATAGAATAATGTTTTAAAGGATATTGTAGTTCATCTGGAACTAGCTTACAATTAATCCAATCACATGTACTTGCTAAATATATAATATATAAAGCATGGGTTGATTTCATCTCAATTTCACCGATCTTGATTTCGTTTGCAAAGTTATTTTCACTATTATTATTATTTTTTTTTTATGGGGGTGGGGGGGGGGGTTTTTTTTTTTATTATAAAGGGTAGAACTTCGCTATCTTAATCGTTAGCACGGTAAGGCTGTCCTCCGCGCCGTCCCCCCCCCCCCCACCTAAACGCCAACCAACGGTGGTCCCTCCAGCAACCAACGATTAACGATTACTTCAGGAGCTAAAACTCCATCCTCCTGATTCGGCTCCACTAGGCTGGAGCCGAGCCGACTGAAATCCAACCTAACGGTATAGTCCTGACGCCGTCTTCGGTCCCCACGCCCCACCTCCCGCGCCCCACTCGCTACGTCCGTACGCGTGTCGATCAGTTATTGCCTCGCCTAGGGAACGTGGCGGGAACCGATTCGCCGCCTATCCGACGTGGCGATCCGGACTTCAAGGCGCGCCGTAACCGCCGATTTACAAGCGGACGCAAAGCGCTTGCGTCCGCGTTTCCGCGTCGCGCTTTACGCCACGGCGACCCGCAACGCGACAAAGGAGGGCGTGGAGTGGCAGCACGGCGCACGTGTCGCCTCCTGATCGGCTGAAAAGGGCTATCCTATGTTCTCGCGACGCAAAAAAAAGTTTCCATGCCACAGGAGAAGTGCACATCATTTTTGCTAACGTGGGGCCTTATCCGTTCGTTCGATGCATTTTTTAACGGTTGAGATGTGAGGATAGGGATTTGAACGGTTAATTTAGCTTTTGCATACAAATAAGTATACGGAGTGTGCCCGCGTCCCGACCGCGGATCGTCGGCGTCAGAAGCGACAAAGGAGTACAAGTTGTTCAATGACGAAAATACCCTTATACAAATTAACATGTGGCGGCCGTGATCCGCTCCGTGGCTTTGGCGATTATTGTGAATCTCGCAAAGATTAAAGAGAGATTTGAGCTTAGTAATTGAACCCGATCCGACCCGATGGATCAGACTGAAAATCCGATGATCCGGTTATATAATTAGATCGATTATCTAATTGAATCATGTATGTTTAAAATTCAGCCAAATCTATATAAATAGATTGATTCGATCGCAAACTATTTGATTCGTCGTAACTCAGTTGAGCTAATAAATTGAAGCAAGATGATTTAATTCTTACCATTCATCCATCATTTTGGCTTTTTTTGACTTCTTGAGTTCAAAATTCCACCTTTTTCTTCTTTGATGACTAGGTTGATGGTGGCGGCAACAATGAAGGAGGACCAAGCAATCAATGATAGTGAAGATTGAGAACAAGCCAATGAGGATGATCAGAATCTCCTTCTCTAATGAGTAATTATTAATCTTTTTTTTTTTTCCAGATCTCCAATGAATAGGCTCGAGATCGGCACCTCCATCTCCTCCTCCTCCGCTCGACCCTCTCCCCTACTCTACCTCCTTTTTCACCATCCAAGACCTTTCTTTGTCTCCTCCTTCGCTCGGCTCTCTCTATCGTCTCCTTCTCCATCATTCCGGACATACTTCCCCACCTTCTTCTTTATCAGTTCAATTATTAGTTCAATTATTGACTGATGGTTGGATTGTTGGTCCATTGATTCGATTTTTTGTATGGATCAAGACTCGAGCCAAATTTAATAACTTTGAGTCCGAGTTCTCTAATTAAAAAAAAAAAAAAAGGCACGAGGAACGGCTTTTTGATGAGTTCATACACTCCACAACCCTCCTTTTCCTCCTGACCCTTGGGACACGTGAAAGCTATGGATGCGGATAAATTTTGATTTTTCAAACCACAAACCCCCCCAAAAAAAAAAGTTTGAATAAAAAAAAAAACTTTAAAATCATACAAATTATTGAACAATAATGAGAAATTACTATTGATGCATGGTAGGATGGTGTGTGCAAATAATCAAGCTAGGAGTTAGATGTTGATTTGAGAGCAAAAATCTTGTGGTGCATCCATACGTGCATTTTTCTTTCCTCTTTTTCTTTAGCAAAATGGTGGGGGATCCACTTGGCTGTAGGTTTACGGGAACTTTGCTTCCATTGTGACATAATATGCTAGGTTGGCAGATTGATAGATTTAGCAAGAGGAGACTTTTAATAAAAGATGGATATCTACAAAGTAAAACAAAATATAATATAAAATAATGACAGGTTGCATGACGTAAAGCACAAGCAGCGCAAACTGTGGGACCCCCTGCTTGTTGCATGCTAAGAAAAAATGTTTTGAGTAATTTATATCTTAAAGCACCTAGTAAGGACCATTTCCCGTCGTGTTACATCGTACATAGCGAAGGAGCAATAGCCATCAGCCAGAATAGTTTGTTAGAGATTGGCAAGGCCAAGGCCAGCAAACAGATAAATTGTGTACTTGCGAACACCTAAAAAGAGAAGAACGTAGTTGTACCAAAAGAAAAAGAAAAAAAAGAGAGAAGAACATGGAATCCTCTGTGACCCGTAGGACTGGAGCTAGAAATATTTTTATAATTAAGACAACTGGAACTTTTGAAAATGATATGACCGTGAGAAATCATAATTGATTGGGTTAACTACACGCAAGCATCAAATGCCATAGTTAGTAAAGTGACTAGGATGCCCCTTTTATTTTTTGGGAGGTAGGGGAGTGAAGGCCAGCAAAACTTTAGCATGGTAAACTTTTTTCAATCATTTATGGTCAAAATTAGAAGTTATTAAATTACAACAAATTTTAGGATACATATTAATAAGTATGATCAAGCAAAACCCCATTTGAGTCATGCTAGCAAATGAACATTATAAAATTTGTTGGTTGGCTATGAAATGATTATATTCTCTCCGTTCATCAACACAATTAGGCAATTAGTCAATAAAGATAGAGCTTTTTTCCCACTATATCAGACTAAACTTTGAATTGTTCAATATAATGGACATCAAAGAGAATGGTTGTGGCTTCTCACTGCAAAAAATAAATTATGTTGCAAAAATTCATGGCTACTTTCGTCCTTTCATCAGAGGATCTAGGAGGAACAAGAAAATACAGAACAATAGCCGCCGCCGTCGTGTCCCTCCTTACAAAGCCAACCCCGCGTCCACCCTACTTTAATTTTTAGAACTTTCCGAGGCTTCAAACCGACAACTAGGATCTAATTATTGCTAAAGTTTGAGATTCCGACTCAACTTGCTATTTTAAAATAAATGAAACATTGTCATTATGAAGCGCAAATGTGCACTTGTGGGTAGTGCACCCCATATTTTAATATGCAATACTGCATCAAAGAAATTAAACATCGGTTCTCTCTCTCTCTCTCTCTCTCTCTCTCTCTCTCTCTATATATATATATATATATATATATATATTAGTCTGCTAAAGAGT